>CM074442.1:31927796-32527796 GCA_037101425.1 Elopichthys bambusa | reverse complement strand
TACACTTTTATTATTTTTTTTAGAAAATGAGCGATGGTTTCTCTAGATAAGACTCTTATTCCTCGTCTGGGATCGTGAAGCTGCACTGAAACTGACATTTGGACCGTTGAACCCCAGTGAAGTCCACTATATGGAGAAACATCCTGGAATGTTTTCCTCAAAAACCTTCATTTCTTTTCCACTGAAAAAAGAAAGACAGTAAACATCTTGGATGACATTCACCCCCATGTCATCCAAGATGTTTATGTCTTTCTTTAAGTAATTAAGGATTAAATTATCAGGAACGTCATGGAATGTCATGACAAAGTACTATAGGATGGTAAATTGGTACTCATAAATATTCATTTTATTATAAATACTGATTTTTTAAAAATTGAAATATAAATATAAGTATCGAACTACCTATTACATTCCCTGCCTTTTCATTTAGTTTGATATTGGTAATGTTAGTATTGCATTAGTTGTGGGATTTTAAAAGCTTATGTGCTATAAATGAACAGTGCTAATGAAAGGCTTCGAACAGGTTTCATCTGAGCAAAGAGTTGCTGACTGAACAGCTGCTACTGTTAATGCAGACTGACTGAATGTTATTTATTAAAGAAGTTTGTATGATACCTTTATACATGACTTGCGTTATTTTTACTCTAAAACGACAAGCATTTCATAATCTCCATCCGTCTCCATTACTGTACTATATCTTTAATTCCGCAAAAGCCTGTTGATATTTCAATTAATTCTTGTGTTGCACAATTTAAAGGCAAACAGGAAGCTTTTTCACTCTAGAATACTATGATTAATACGTTTTCAAGTTCTTTCCGTTTTTTCTTTGATTTACATCACATATTTAAATAAAACCCAACCGGAAATGAACACTTTCTATGCATGGATGTCACCTAGTTCTCAAAAATGATAAAGCTCTTAATAATGGTAAATTTACAGTTTGCAACTATATTTTTACTCTCATTTATTTTTTAAATATTGCATGCAACTTCTTTAAATTTAAAGGTGAAAACTGAATGTTCGTAGCAAAAAAATGCTTTTCTTATTTTGCATTTTTGTCTTGTTTCCAGTCTAAATACCTAAAAATGCTTAAATCTAGACGCTTTTACTAGATAAGTAAAATGACATATTTCTTTCTTGTTTTCTTTCTTGGGGAAGAATCTGTATTTAGACTGGAAACAAGACAAAAATGCTAAGTAAGAAAAGCATTGTTTCCTAAACAAATGAATTACTTTAATGGCAGATTGTAAGAAATTTAGTAGACTTTTATAAAAAGCCTTCATTTTTGCTGTTGCCAGAAAGATGAAGAGGAAGAGAGGAGGAAAAGAAGGCGAGAGAAAAACAAAGTGGCAGCAGCAAGATGTCGAAACAAAAAGAAAGAAAGAACGGAGTATCTCCAAAGGGTAAGTGCTCCATGTAAAAGCCTCAGTACTGAGTCCACACACAGTGCCAGTGTATTAACGTGCCCTCAACTCTTGCATTGAAGGAATCTGAGCGTCTAGAGATGATGAACTCGGAGCTGAAGTCGCAGATCGAGGAGCTGAAGCACGAACGACAGCAGCTCATACTGATGCTCAATCGCCATCGGCCCACCTGCATCGTGAGGACGGACAGCATTAAGAGCCCTGAGAAAGAGGCCAACCCTCTCCTGGAGCAGGTGGAGGCCGAATGAGAAGGACCCACACATTTCCATGTTACTGTTTACAGGTTAGCTCCTCTCCAGCTAGCTGAAGCACTTGGTTTGAAGCACTTGGACATTTTAAGGAAGGTTGGAGAGTTGCGACTAAACAAAGCAACAAGTAAAACACACTGATGATGGCCTCAGTACATTGGGCTGTGTGTTGGCAGTTACAAAACGTTTATGGGATTGTCTTTCTCCTGTAAAACTTTTTTTTTTTTTTTTTGGTCATAAAGTGCCTTATTTTAGTCTGTTTAGGAAAGAATTGTCAATAGTTTGTTATGAATTCATGAAAACACTCATCGAATGGTTGGACACGCATGTTGTGGCCTCGCCATGTTAACTGGATGATTCTTCATGGACAGTCTCAGCGTTTATTCACCATTTGCTGCCTTCAGTTGCGTTTTTTTGTTTTTCTGACGCAGGCGTCATGTATGCACATATGTATGAACTGTTTACATCTTGCCAATTTATTATCGTTATCTACTACATATATATATATATATATATATATATATATATATATATGATTTTTATACTTCCTGTACATGGACTTATCACTAGATGTGATACATTTTATGCAACAAACAATTTCATAACCTCTATTTCTGTGACTTATTCAATTTGTTGTATAGCTGTGAAAACTGCAAACATTTATTAAACAGTGATTTTCAAATGTTATTTTGTGATAATCACAATTTATTTGAGTTGGACAACCTGTAGCCATTTACATGTCAAAATTCTTTCATTTTTGCAAAATGTGCTGTTCACTTCCATTTTTTTCTTGACATAGTGGGGAGCGAAGGCTGACCCGTGTGGTCCGATCCAACAGACGAGCTCCTGTAGCTCAAATTGCTCAAGAAGTTAATGCTGGTTCTGATAGAAAGCTGTCAGATTACACACAGTTTGTTGCGTATGGAGCTGCAGACCAGTCATGCTGACCCCTGTCCACCGCCGGAAGAGCCAACAGTGGACACGTGAGCATCAGAACTGGAGCAATGGAAGAAGAGTGGATGGCCGGGTGCGTCTCTTACCTGGGGAACACATGGCACCAGGATGCACTATGGGAAGAAAGCAAGCCGGTGGAGGCAGTGTGATGCTTTGGGCAATGTTCTGCTGGGAAACCTTGGGTCCGGCCATCCATGAGGATGTTACTTTGACACGTACCACCTACCTAAGCATTGTTGCAGACCATGTGCACCCTTTCATGGAAACGGTATTCCCTGGTGGCTGTGGCCTCACAAATTAATTAATAATCTGTCCATAAACACCTATTACAGTGGTTTTCCAAATAAGAAATCACTATATTACTCTGGTAATTCCACTCCATTTCTTTCTAATCACATGTTATAGCTGTATTCAGCCTTCAGTATCCTCCAAATACAGACTTTTTTTACTCCTCCATAACTAAAAGTCTCCATTTTTCAACTGTCATGATGGACATACTGTAACCGTCCTGTCTGCTCCACAGGGCCTGTAAAATTAGCCCGTTTCACATTTCTGGGATTGGAACGCGGAGGCAAACTATAGCAGTGTTGGGTAAACTTCTATAGAGCTGAATGGGAGACCTTAGCAAATTTTATTTTTGTGTTCCTATTTGCACCAACAGCACAAGAACTATGGATTTGGGTTTCACAAGTAGAAACTAGGTAAACTGAATTTTAACAATAACTTACAAATCTTTAAAGACAGCCCTACTGTGAGTTCATAGGTTGCTTTTGTTGAAGCCATACATTTGATTTTTGTTAAAAAAAAAAAAATGAATAGAAAAAACACTTCTGTCTAGTGTGCCCAATGTTGAGGCCAGAATCATACCTGGACCAGGTTTACAGGGCCTATTCTCAGCCTTTTGGCTTGGACAGTCCTGTGCTGTTGGATTGCACTCCCCATGGCTTCAGCTATCAACACAATGTTGGAACTGTTGAACTATTAGGGAAAGTTTCGGTTACTGGCGTAACCTCGGTTCTCTGAGACAGATGCAGGGGTGGAAATGGGGGATAACGCGGGGGGACGGCGTTCCCGTTCAAATTGGTTCGATTTTTTTTAAAGAAATGAAGGGATTTCTGTATTTATTAACTCAATAGCCTACGAAAACGAAACCAGCGCAAAAACATAGCGCAATAAAATTGCATGATTAATCATAAGAATGTCGCAATCTGAATTCAAACACCCACGCTATCTTTCTCAGTGCGCGCCGGCACTTCTTTAATCTGTAGCGTAGCCGTGCTTTGTCTTGCGTACCGGCACTTCTCACATGTTGCCGGTACTCTAACCACCACACCGAAACAGAATCAGGCTGTTAATTAATTGTATAAATCGTGCGTTCGGAGCTTTTATAAGCATGAGTGGCGCACCGCGCGCGAATCACCGCAGGCGCGTTCACCAGCGCGCTCCAAAAGCGTGATAACATTTCCGTTCCTATGATAAAATGTGAAACCCATTTGAATTCTGTTGACAATGTAGTAAAACGCTATGGAGAAAGTCAAACATGATCTAAAGACAGCCACTGAAAAGAGGGGAAAGCATGATGATGATCTTGCAAGCTTTACTAGAATTTATCACGTTCTGTTGTATTTACTGTGGTACATTTGAACTAACTTGTTAAAGAATTTATCGTATATAATCTATTAATTAAAAAAAAAAAAGTTAACATTGCCCTAAGCAAGCAATGAGGAGCCATCAGTGTAAGTATATTCTTATTGTAACAAATGCTTTGGTTAAACAATTACAAGAACTACTTTTTCATAAGGCCAAGTACAAGCTAGAATCATGGATCTTCTTGAATTATTGATTAAACTTTAGTTTTCCTCATGTGTAAAATGAGTTCTGCTAATACGACAGATATGCTTATTAGGAAAAATCTGGCTGTATTCCAAGAATTAACATATAAGAGCATTTTAAGTAAAGATAGTTTGACTTCCCACGGCACTTTGTAAACAAGTAATTGTTAACTATAGGCTGTTACTTTATTGCAGTTGTGTTATCAACCAACTTTGCAAAAATAAAGCAACAAACAAACAAATAAACAAATTCAAACTCCTCACAACCGAGGGAGACAACCAGTCCCCCGTCCTAAACGGAAGTGAACAAAATAGAGTAAATCACCCTTTGAAAGTAACTTGATGCTTCAAATAAAGATTGCATCAATTACATCGTTACACCAGTAGGTGGCGACAAATGATTGTTAAAAGTGTATGTCATTGAATCATTCGTTACAAAGAATTGTTCAAAAACATTAAATTCATCTATGGAACAAGTCACATCTTTATAACTGAGTCATTGAATCATTTATTCAAACCGATTTTTAAAAAATAATAATAATTCATTCAAAATAATTAACGTTTTTTGTAAACAGACTGCAGCAACTAACATTATGTCAGAATCTCTAGTAAATTACATGTCATTTTTTTTAGTTGTCTATTCAGAATCATGGGAGAATTGTGAACACTATTTAAAAAAAATGTGATTCTCAATTTCCAGAATCTTGCAGCTTATTAACTAAAAACAGCATCATAACCACATGTAATGAAGCGGTGATGAGAACAACCCATTAATAGGCTACTCTTTCAATCCTGGAGAATCTAATATTCAGAGAATATTAGAAAAGTCTATGGTAACATCCTCAAAACAAAAAGTGTTTATAAAATGATAAACATCACATTTCAACCCTTTTAACCATTGTTTAAGAAAAGGGATGAGTGAATATTATTATATTTCCCAGATACATTATTATCCAAATTACTTTGCTTTTGATTTTCTAAGAGGTAGCCATCCAAAACATTCAGTTTTCTTTAACCTGAGGACAAATGTTTAATGTTAGTATGCACCACATATGCAAATCTTTAATTTGGCCAAAAATCAAACAGGTAATTTACAAATGTTGTTCACTGACCTTTCATGTGCTTGCTTGATAATTAAGAAAAAAAAAAAAAATAGTTTGGAGGAAACATGAGATAGGCCTGTTTATGTTACATCTACACCTGTCCCGAACTCCGTTTCCCAGAATCCTCCCTGTTCTTCACCTGTCTGCACTTCCTGCATCAGCCTTCCCGCCATTCCCTGGATTCCTTGCACCTGTTGTCTTCGTCAGCACTCCCTTTAAGCTGGACTCACTCCCTGCACTCCTTTGTCAGTTCTTTATGTTAATCTAAGTGTGTAATTCTCCTTCGTTGTTATTAAATACCCTTTACTGTGGATATCCATATACGCTTCATCTCTTCAATACCATACACCCGTAACAGTTTAATGTTAGCACATTATATAATATTTTATATTTAAATACATCTGAAAAGTCATTGAAAGTGTAAAAAGAAAAAAATATAGAGTCCCCCCAGTGAATCTCAGCCATTTTCAGCCCTGGATCATAGATGCATAAGCTTGCCGTGTTATTATGCTTGCACTGTTAGCAGCCACTTGCCCGCAAGACCTACATTGATATTATTTGCGTATCATTGTGATCATCGCTGGAAACATTACATTATTGTAACAAAATGTTTGTGTAAGGTGAGTCCAGCACTTGCATTTTATTTGCACAGAACCAAAGCTGCATCATCACATTGCCTAACATAGTCTGTACCAGAGAATGGATTTTTGACATCATTTATTGTATTTATTGTATTATTGCTTATTGCGTTGGTGCCGTTTGTGACCAGCAGAGGGCTCCGGGGCCCCAAACATTTGCGCAGTGGACAATACAGCCACACAATAAAGTACAGCCTAATATTCAATATTCAACATGCAATAGCAGCATGGAAACTCATGTTAGCCACATAAGAAATGTAAATCATAATTATGACACAAAGTTGAAATTATGACATACTAACACTAAGTCATAGGCTACTTATATCATTTAAAGTCACATAAAAGTCATAATTATGACACAGAAAGTAATTTTTAATCTTAGTATGCAATAATTATGACTTAGTACATTATAATTTCGACTTTATCTCAGAATTCCAGATTGTATGTCATCTCTTTTTATCTCTTAATTTTAACATTTAAATATCATGACTTACAATTATGACACACTACTAAGTCATAATTATGAAAAAAAAAAAAAAAATCGACATTATGCCATTAAGTAAAAATTGTGACATACTAAATTAAAGTCATAAATTCTACTTTTTATGTCATAAGTAAGATTAGAATAAAGCATTTTTTATTTTATTTTTGTTGTGCAGGTCTATCATAATGTGTTGGTTTGCGCAGAAGCTGATGGTTAACAGTAGATCACGTGCTAGAGTTTCTCTCTCATGTCATTCGGAGTGAGGAGGATGATGAGCCTGAAGCTCGCGCGCATGAATCAGTGACAGAAGTAGAGTTGTCTCCAGGAGGGATGTACGATTCACTTTGCAGTGAATCAGTTTTATTGGCGCTGGAAACAAAGGATGTTTGGGGACTCGTGCGCTCTTACGGCTGAACATGCGTCTGGAATATTTTCTTAATATGACAGGGGGACGTGATTCTGGATTCATGACCAGGTTTGACTGACGGTACGAAAGTAGCTGTATAAAATGTGCGAAAAAGGCGACAGCCACTTTGGAAAGAACGCTCTTCAGACAGGACCGACGAAAAGTTACATGGATCACGTTGAAATTTCCGAATGCAGAGACATGAACACTGTTCCCATCTGTAACACTCGCTTGTACCGGAGAAGGTGGCTCATTCTGTTCCTCTTCAGCTCATATTCACTGTGCAACGCGTTCCAGTGGATCCAGTATGGAATCATCAACAACATCTTCATGAAATTCTACAACGTCTCTTCATTCGCCATCGACTGGCTGTCAATGGTCTATATGTTGACTTATATCCCCTTCATATTCCCAGTGACATGGCTGCTGGAGAGGAAGGGGCTCCGGGTGATCGCTCTGCTCGCAGCCTCCATCAACTGCGTAGGAACGTGGATCAAAGTGGCCAGCGTTCAGCCCAGCCGTTTCTGGGTCACTATGCTCGGACAGTTCACGTGTTCCTTTGCTCAGGTGTTCATTTTAGGAATGCCGTCTCAGGTCGCGTCCGTGTGGTTCGGTTCTGATGAAGTGTCGACCGCCTGCGCCATCGGCGTGTTTGGAAACCAGGTGCGTAAAAGCGCTCGGTGCGTAAAAGCGCACAGAGCTCATGCGGTATCATCGGAATGAACTGATTTAATTTATGTCAGATTAATCGACTAGGTTACATTAAAACTGTGTGTGTGCAGTTCTTTTATCATCTTACGAGCATTTTCACGTAAATTATAGAAACTCATAGAGGTTGATGCAGTAAGGGGTTTTGTTAACAGACATGAATTAAACTCTAATTTATGACACATTAACCTGCATGTTATCGCAAATTATAGACTAATTGGAGCGTTGTACAGTAGTTCATTATACAAGCAGATAAATGTTTTTCAAACAACCCAGGACGTCAGATTAACCTACAGGTTTGTCAGACTCGGATCACACTGAATAGACGTACACTCGTAAAATAAAGGTTCTTAATTTGGCATGTATTCAAGAAGAACCTTTAACATCCACGGAACCTGTCCGTTCACAAAAGGTTCTTCAGTGGAAAAAAAAGAAAGAAAAAAGTGGTTCTTTTAAAGGTGTCATGAACTGCGTCGTGTTTCTTGGGGTGCATTAGTATGCTTTTTACATCAAAAATCATCATAATTTAGAAATAAAAGGCATTTTTCCTACCCTGATTTCAAGGCTCTGTTTTAAGGGGTGTGTCTCTGTAAGACTTCAGTGTAAACGCCCACTGCTGTGATTGGCTGAATCTTTCCATTTGAAATAGCTGATTATTACTCTCTCAAAAACTTTTAGCACGTTTTTTTACTATTATAGCTCTCAGGGCTACTAATTGATTATAGCATTACACTTAAATCTATGGCATTATATTTAGATGGTGGCATGAAAGGTTGCAGTGATGAACACTGTAGTCGATCACAGACGTGTTGTTTCATAAATTGAACTTCTTTTAAAGTTGATTTAGTCTTTTGTTCTCTATTGTGCCGTATATCCGAGTGAAACGCTTCAAGTACAAATGTAGGGCGGGGCTTGATTTTGTCCGTAGGGAATTGATTGGATGGTTGTGGTTTGCTATTGGTGGATCTCGTGTGAGTGACAGGTTGCCCCGCCCTCATCATCAGAGAAGAGATGCTGCAAGAGGGAAGGGAAGATATTCTGATTCAAGATTACGAGAAATAAAAAAATAATAATGACGTGCACCGATAAATCATTTAGAATAAACTGCAATATTCCATAAAAAAAAAAATTAAAAAAATCTGAATGACTGTAACTTGAGCACTGCGAACGGTGTGTCATCCACATGATGCGAGTTCAAGCAACTGTCAAACACATCCGTCTAGACTAGAGCATATTTACTTAGAAAGCCAGAGGAAAAATGGGTCAGTAGTAGGGCTGTGTGTGGCCAAGAATCTCGCGATACGATACGTATCACGATACAGGGGTTACGAGACGATATATTGCCATACTGTAAGAAAGGCGATATATTGCGATATTTCTTGTTTTTTTAGAAAGAGGATCTAATTTTAGAAAAAACACCACCATATGCATAAAACCTGACAAACAACTTTATTTTATTTAATCGATACAGTATCATTTGCATTTATATCACTAATCACTATATTTTGTACAATCTAAGGGGAAATAGTAAAGTGACTGCAGTATTATTTAGGGTTCACAGTATAGCAGTTTTTAATTTCTAAACTATTTAACAACTAGTGCATAGTCCATTTCATGAATGTCTGTCTGTTTTATATTTAATACTGTAGCTGCTTGCTTTAAAGCAGTCTATTGTATAAAGTGTTATTTAAATAAACGTGCCTTCACTGAAGTGCTGGTGCAAACATATCCACATCGCTATGATCAGATGCTTTCTTTCTGCTGTCACCGCTGTCATTTTTGTTGTGTGTTTATTTCGTTACTGAGAGGAAAACGTGCAGTACATATTACATATTCAGCAGCGCGGATGGCGTCGGGATGTTAAGTGAGCTCTCAGATTCAATGCGTTTCCCGAGTTTTGGATTATAACATGGCCTATTTTGCAAACAACTAACTAACCCTTTCTTTATAGCTGGAGCCAAAATGAGTCCACACTTCAGCTCTGTATTCCGCGGGAACGGAATAATTCTATCTTGTTGTGAGCTGGGCTTGCTAATGCTAACGCTAGCTATGCACCTCCGGCTACCCGTCAGTTTACGTTCCGAGATAACGCTGACATCTAGCGGTTGGGTTTTATACAGTGTGTGGTTTAAACCGAACACAAACCCACAAATACTGGATGTAAATAAATAATTAAATAAATATCGATACAGTGTTTTTGAGAATCGATACCAAACATAATATCGCGATATTCACGTGTATCAATTTTCTTACACCCCTAGTCTGTAGAGTGCAAAAATGCGTTCTGTGTGAACGGTCACTTAACAGTTTTTCTGTGTAAATAAATATCTGGGGAGGATAAACGCTGCCTTTTACTCCGTTTTTTTATAAAGCACATTCAAGCACATTTATCAGTGAAAATGTATTTATTTACTGATAAGAGAGAGAAAATATTGCATGTCCTTGTGCCGAGTAGAATAAAACCTATGCACTTGCAAATATTATTTCTTACAAAAATAATACTAAAATAAATCATTTAATACTATACAGTCCAAGCTGAACAGACATGGCAAGATGAATGAAATGCACAGATCATAATGTATCAGAAAGAGGATTTAAAAGACAGCACTAATGCATTTCATCAGGTGAACTTACCTGCTCTTAACTTCCACTTTCACGTCACTTCTTTTATGATTTCAAAGACTCTCAGTGACACCTGTCAATCAAATTTTAGGCAATTTACTGACACTATAGGCCCTTTGATGAATGTTAAACATGCAGAGAAAAACTGCGGCATCTCCAGGACTTTTTAATTGGGTGGTAAAAATCCTTGGGTTGGTAACCTTAAAAATGATCTATTTCTGCTTCATCTAACCCATAACAATTATTTCCGTTGATGTAACCTAATTTGTCAGACTGATATCCACAATTTTCACAGATAACAAAAAATGACCCAGTGCACATTCTTCCAGGGAGGATGCTCAAGACTTTTGGTTCGCATATTGTTTTAATGAGCTACATTTACAAATGAGGTTGTGATTTGTATGATTTTGAAGTCTATAATGTCAACAAGTAATGGCAGCATCCACCTTTCTAGGGACTAGGGACTACAATGAGCTTCTTCCCAGGTTACTGACATCACTAACCCTAAAATTTACATAAACCCCGCCCCCGAGAGCACACAACAAAGGGGGTGAGGCCATGTTGGGCTGCTTTAGAGAAGAGGAAGAGTTGTTGTAATAGAGTGTTGTTGTCATGCTGTCATTTTACATCGGACTGCTTCACAAACGAGGGTCAATTCAACGAAAAAAGATTAACATGACGGCACATGCTAGTGGATGAGTTGCAACAGCAACTACATAAATGTATGTACTCAAGAACACTTACCTGTGTTCTTATTGGCTGTGATGTCATTCAGAAAGAATTCTTGTCATGCTAGGTCACAATATGACACACGCTGACTGTAAGATATTGAGATGCGAGTATAGAACACAACACAGGGTGTGTATGCTTGTATTTGATATGGACAGGGTGGGGATTTCATGTAAATGAAATAATTGCAGAACACTCACATGCTGACAGTCTCACGCTGAACTTATGGATGGGAGTGAGGGGATGGATATTAGTTTTAGCACTACAGCACTGAATGCATGAGATGTTATATCCTCAGACACATTTCTCAATTACCGGCTCTGAAATGAAATACAACCCCTGTGACCCCATGGCTTTGTAGCACACTAGTACATAACAAAAATCATATTTCTCATCATCACTCTAGAGTCCTGTTTCACTGTTCATAGCTGGATTAAACTCTAACGGTGTGTTCAAGTCGTGTCGGAAAGAGCGTATTTATGAGTTGAACGCACATAAACGCCACCAAAAAAAATCGTAAATACGAGTGGGAAGCTCAGTGAGAAACATGGCGGGATATCACAATACTTAAAGGTATTTGCACTTATATTTACAACAAAATATGATAGCATTGTAATACGATAAAGTTTACAGTGGCTTTCTAAATGAATTAAAAACATAAAAAAGCAAAACACACCTGATGCACATTCTTTGTTCTTCATTTTCTAGAAGTAGAGTTTAAAAACCTTGCTGTATTTTTGTGTAGTTAATTAAGAGAAGGTATGCCGCCATCTTGTTCCGACGAGAGTGACTTGAATGCACCTGATGTCATAAACACGTCTTCCCAACCTGTAATTACAAACTTGAACGCACCATTAATGTCAGTCTTATGGAAAAGACTTATGTCTGTAGTTACACTAGTCTCATTTGGACAGATGCAGAAAGCCTGGGCCACATCGCAGCTTATTCAGAATATTCTGCTCATGGATCTCTAGTTTATAAGTGCCTCAAGCACAGATTTGATGGCACTAACCTTGAAAACTTTAGCAAATCCAGTGAAAAAAAAAAGGAGCCACACATACACTAAACCACATACATTGGGTGGCTTCAAAATTGTGTTAAGATGAAATGTAATGCATCTGGAAAGTATTCACAAGTATTCATCTTTGCAAATTTATTAAAAATAAAAAACGACTGATCCACGGATCATCCTTGAGATGTTTCTACAACTTGACTGGAGTCCACCTGTGGTAAATTCAGTTGATTGGACATGATTTGGAAAGGCACACACCCCACTAACAGTGCACAGAGCACAAACCAAGCCATGAAGTCCAAGGAATTGTCTGTAGACCTTTGAGACAGGATTGTATCGAGGAACAGATCTAGGGGAAGGGTACAGAAACATTTCTGCAGCATTGAAGGTCCCAATGGGCACAGTGGCCTCCATCATCCGTACATGGAAGAAGTTTGGAATCACCAGGATTCTTCCTAGAGCGGGCCGCCCGGCCAAACTGAGCGATCGTGGGAGAAGGGCATTAGTCAGGGAGGTGACCAAGAACCCGATGGTCACTCTGACAGCTCCAGCGTTTCTCTGTGGAGAGAGGAGAACCTTCCAGAAGAACTACCATCTCTGCAGCACCAATCAGGCCTGTATGGTCAAGTGGCCAGACGGAAGCCACTCCCCAGTTAAAGGCACATGGCAGCCCGCCTGGAGGACTCTCAGACCATGAGAAACAAACTTCTCTGATCTGATGAAACAAAGATTGAACTCTTTGGCCTGAACAGCAAGCGTCATGTCTGAAGGAAGCCAGGCACCGATCATCACCTGGCTAGTACCATCCCTACAGTGAAGCATGGTGGTGGCAGCATCATGCTGTGGGGATGTTTTTCAGCGACAGGAACTCGGAGACTAGTCAGGATCGAGCGAAAGATTAATGCAGCAATGTACAGAGACTTCCTTGATGAAAACCTGCTCCAGAGCGCTCTGGACTGGAGTGAAGGTTCATCTTCCAACGGGACAACGACCCTAAGCACACAGCCAAGATAACAAAGGAGTGGCTACGGGACAACTCTGTGAATGTCCTGGAGTGGCCCAGCCAGAGCCCAGACTTGAACCCAACTGAACATCTCTGGAGATATCTAAAAATGGCTGTGCACTGACGCTTCTCACCCAACCTGATGGAGCTTGAGAGGTCCTGCAAAGAAGAATGGGAGAAACTGCCCAAAAATAGGTGTGTAGCAACATACTCAAAAAGACTTGAGGCTGTAACTGGTGCCAAAGGTGCTTCAACAAAGTATTGAGCAAAGGCTGTGAATACTTATGTACATGTGATTTTTCATTTTTAAATATATTTGCAAAGATTTCAAACAAACTTCTTTGACGTTGTCATTATGGGGTATTATTTGTAGATTTTTTTGTAGATTTAATCCCTTTTGGAATGAGGCTGTGACATAACAAAATGTGGGAAAAATGTGAAGCGCTGTACGGATGCACTGTACATATATGCAGCAGCTAGAGTTCTTACTAGAACTAGGAAGTATGACCATATTAGCCCAGTTCTGTCAACACTGCATTGGCTTCCTGTTAAACATTGTATAGATTTTAAAATCTTGCTAATTACTTATAAAGCGCTAAATGGTTTAGCTCCTCACTACCTGAGCGAGCTCTATGCATTATAGTCTTTCGCGTCTATTGCGATCTCAGAATTCAAGCCAGCTGATAATACCTAGAATATCAAAATCAACTGCAGGTGGTAGATCCTTCTCCTATTTGGCACCTAAACTCTGGAACAATCTTCCTAGCATTGTTCGGAAAGCAGACACACTCTGTCAGTTTAAATCTAGACTAAAAACATCTCTTTAACCTGGCATACACATAACACATTATCAACTTATGTTTTCAAATCCATTAAAGGATTATTAGGCTGCATAAATTAGGTCAGCCGGAACCGGGAACACTTCCTATAACACCAGATGTACTCGTTACATCAGAAGAAGAATGGCATCTATGCTAATATTAGTCTTTCTGTTTATCCTGAGGTTTACTGTAGTCAACCGAATCCGGGCCGTATCCAGGTGAGATCGAGGAACTGCGCCTTGACACGACCACAACATAGCCCTGAAGTATCAGCAGAGATTGAGTCAACTAGATCATCCACTATGAAGGCCTCATCAACATGACAACCAGTGGCACATCTCCTCAACAACTGTCTATATCGGCGTGATGAATACGATCCTCAACTGGATTGAACTGGAATAAATACTTTGAATGTTGCGATCGTATCTGGCTTATGATAGCAACCTGAGTCGTAACAAAGCACTGTTCGCCAGAGGAGAACTGGCCCCCCGACTAAGCCTGGTTTCTCCCAAGGTTTTATTTCTCCATTTTAACAGCTGTTTGCCACCTGATGTCACCTGTTGGATTATGGGTTCCTTGCCACTGTCGCCTTTGGCTTGCTTAGTTGGGGACACTTGATATTTGATATTCAACAGTGTTTTGATCTGCCTGCATTGACACTATTCTTTAAGAGCTGCTGTGCAGCCAAAATAATGTACCAGTTATCAGTGTAAAGCTGCTTTGACACAATCTACATTGTAAAAAGCGCTATATAAATAAAGGTGACTTGACTTGACTTGATATATGCCATCTTAAATATATTTCATCATCACATATAGTGAAAGAGTAAGAAAAGCAGTCATAGCTGGAGCTGACAGGTTTCTCTGAATAACATCACAGATACGCGTGTGACAGCTGGCTAATGACAACTCTGTAATGTGCTCCGTATGAAAGGTGTTTATTTGGCTCCGGATCCAGGGTTGTGCGGAATTCCCTTATATGGAGATGGGGTTGGTGTGTGTTTTATGCAAATGACTAACCGAAAAACTCTCATTTTCTCCTCCAACTTAAAAATCGTCCGACATCGCTGTTTTAAATTTTTTTGTAAAGGGTTTGACTTAGTCTTTGCACATTCGCTTTGTAAACACTGGATCAGTACTTCCACCTACTTCACGCGTGATTACGTCATGCATGGAGCATCGCAGAGCAGTGCAAGACGAGCATTTGTGGTTAAAAAATATATTAATTTAATTCATTTTTTTTTTTTTAGAAAATGCCCAATGGTTTCTCTAGATAAAACCCTTATGCCTCACCTTTGACGCTGCACTGAAACTTTAGTTTTAGGTCAGTGTGGATCATGCCATCTGAGAATAATGCATTTGTAATTCTTTATTTCCTCCCTCATCAGCTTGGTATTGCTATTGGCTTCTTGATCCCGCCCGTTCTTGTGCCCAACGTGGATGACATCAGTGAACTGGCTCAACACATCAGCGTCATGTTCTACATCACCGCCGGTGTGGCCAGCCTCATCTTTCTGCTGGTTGTGTTTGGTGAGCACATCCACTCCAGCTCTCATTGAACAGTAAAGTGCAGCATAAATGAAATTCTAACATGATTGATGCAGTGTTGTATTATTATTATTATTTGGCATGTAAAATCCATGGATAAAACCTCCTCTGCTCTTTAACATACAAACATTCTGTCATCAACTTCTGTTTATGGAGGCCCAAACCTGCAGAAACTATAAATAAATAATTGTAGTAAAATAAATAAAGGAATAAAACAAATACAGCTCATTTTAATTAAGTTTAATCCTAAATTTATTTTTATATTAGTGTGTGCTTGATTACTTTTGATTGGTTTTGTAGGTCATATAGCCATATCTCATTTGTGTCATTATTGAAACCGTGAATGACATGGTTTAGTGTTGACATTTTTAGAGGAAACATGAGTAGAACAAATTTCTGTGCAATAAATCCATTCAACAATCTACAGAAGTTACAAGCAATTTACTGCTCACGTATAATGAACCAGGCTCAATGTTTTTGCCCTGTCATTATCCAATAATTTGTCAGTTTTTGTCATGTTGAGTGATAAAAATGTTCACATCTGGTTTAATGATTTACTTTTGTGTGGTTAATTCATGGGTTTGAATAACTATGCTTTAGTGTTCCAGGAAAAACCTGAAACCCCTCCGTCTCCGGCTCAGGTGGCGCTCAGAGACATGCCCACGGGACAGAACTCATACACGGCTTCAATCTCAAGACTTTTCCGCAACAAGCCCTTCATCCTCCTCCTCATCAGCTATGGTACACACCGCTGGTTCTTATTCTTATACTTAACTTAAAGTACATTCTACATTCTAGCATAATCGGAAATGTCCTGTTGATATATTTCTGCATTTTAATCAAGTTTATTTTCATACAATTAATTTAATATATTAAAGGCATTCTGTGACACCCTTGTTAGTTTTCTGAGGCCCGTAGCATGTCAGATTCTGTTATAATACAGATTATAATAACTAACTAGTTTTTGGACCTCAGAGCTAATGAACTGATGAAAGATAAATTTATGTCAGAAAGGTACAGAAATAATTGCCAGTCACCCTACACTTTTCCCATCCATTACTTTCATCCATGCATGCAAATGTGGGAGATCGGAAACGCAAGCTCATGCAAAGCTTTGCATCCCGTGATTTTGGACTTTTTGACTTATCATTATTTTTTATGTGTTGAATTTATTTACATATAAAGTAAATTATGCATAATTACGGGTTACTAAACCTAACCCTAATCTTAACCCTATAGTAAGTACATTTCGTTAATCAATAGGCTATTACTCAGTACTTATTTGTTTAACTAAAAATAAGCAATAAAACAAAAAAGCATCACCAAAACTACAACTGCAAAAATAATGACCGTTTTCAAACAGGTTTCTCAAATGCTTCCCCCATCTGCTAGTAGTCGGACAAATAAATAGTCATAACCCAAACAAACAACAGTGGAGTCAATGCCATTTTGTCTGGCCCAGTTTGGCTGCTCAAATGAACAGATTGCAGTTGTTTTTCAATTGCACGCCTTTAAATGTCATCATTCCACCTAATTTTAATACTGTGATTCATGTTTATTTAAAAGCATGTTTGTCCCTGTCTTTGTGTTTCCCAGGACTGAATGTTGGATGCTTTTACGCCATTTCCACGCTGTTGAACAGGATGATAATAGAGCATTACCCCGTGAGTTCATGCTGTCCTGATCATCCTCTTCCACATAAACACAGCAGTAGTAGCTCTACTTCTAAATGATGCATACACTAACATAAAGCATCATGGTATTACCATGTTAATTTTGGAGATGGTGGCATTGTAACAGCATGGTATTTTTTGAAATACACTGGACTACATCATGGTATATGATTATGGCAGTTGTTCAGTACTCTTGTATATGTAAGGTATAATGCATGGCTAGGTGTGCATTACACTATTTTAATGCAAAAAAGGCAAAGAACCACCTAAGGCGAAGCGTTATGTTATTTTAACTCTTCCAGTCAATTTTTGCACTGCTAACATCAATAACAGCTTTAACTTGTTGGCAAGTAACCATGGAATAAGCGGGATAATCCAAGGCTAGCTTTGCATTTCACGATTTTAACGCACTTCTTTGCCTCCACGTCATGCATTAAAATCATGCAATGCACACCTAGCTGTGTAATATCTCTTACATAAACCAAATCGTATGTATGGTAAGTATTGTAGTTTTATCATCTGAAGGAATCACTGCACCATAGTACTACCATAGTACTTTTCCCCTTTTCCCTTTTGGTGTATCCTTTTTTATTTGCTGAAAATGTATAATTTATTCACTGTGAAGGGCTTTTCAGTTTCTGAATCATTCATGTTGAAGTGATCAGACTAAACACATGGCTACCTTTGACTGAAGTGCATGAGAACATGGTCTTACAGGTTGATATATAAAAGATATCTCAGATATCATTATTGTCTGAAGCACAGGGTGAAGAGGTGAATGCTGGGAGAATTGGTTTGACACTTGTCATTGCTGGCGTGGTGGGCTCTCTGATCTGTGGAATCTGGCTAGACAAGACCAAGACTTATAAGTAAGTGATGCATTCTCTATTATTCCATTTTTCCCCTGAGGTCTACATATTATGATAGTAAAGCTCCAAGATAATGCAAACGGTACAGGCAAACACTAACGTAACATAGACAATAACCAAAAACTGAGGAAACTGAGGAGTATAAATACACAGGGTAATGATGAACTAAACAATAAACAGGTGACAAACCAAATCAGCAACTATAACAACAGATGAGAACATACTTAGTAAGGAAACGAGATGCTGTTTCATGGTGTTGACGCTATGGGAATGGGAATGCCATCACTGATTCCATAAATAGATGCCGGAAATGATTCTAATTCAGATCCTAATTATCTGAAGACGCACAGGCTTAACCGAGGTGTTCCAATGCAACACTACAGCATCTCGTTCCCTTCTCGTGGACCCTGGTTACATATACATAACCGAACTTCGACACTGCGTCAGGCCGTTGGCGCTATGGGAACTTCAATACCAATGTTGCCATGCCCGGGGTAGTTAACTGGGTTCACATCACGCTCTTCACACCATCATACAAAGAGTTGCCATTTCAGCTCTAGAATTTAGGATTGTTTCAGTGACCTCAGCTAAAAGACCAGAATCTATGAACTGGTGCCCCTCAGGGGCCAGACCCAAAGCTTCCAGAGATGAAACATCATCCCCTGCACTCGAGAAAGAAGATCTCTCCAGATCAGGATCTCCTAGGGCAGGGGTGTCCAACCCTGCTCATGGAGGGCTACCGTCCTGCAGACTTCAGCTTCAACCCTTCCCCAAACACACCTGTATGTAATTATCAGGCAGCCCTGAACACCATGATTAGCTGGTTCAGGCGTGTTTGATTCGGGTTGGAGCTAAAATCTGCAGGGCGGTAGCCCTTCAGGACCAGGGTTGGACACCCCTGTCCTGGGGGATGCCGTCCAGGAGAGACACTAGGTCCGCAAACCAAACTCGGGCTGGCCAGAATAGAGCCACTAGAAGAAGGTGAACTCTGTCCTGGCGAACCCCCTGCTAGATCCATTTCCGCGCCACCGTATCTCTGGACTCCACTACTTGTGAGTCTACATTCCTTGGGTCTCAGCCCCTGCCTCGATGGTATGTCTGCCCCCACGTATATATGCTTCAGAATGTAAACAGAGAAAAGCCTGAAAAGGGGGCTCGAACACAGTTCACCCTGATAATTGCTGTTAGAGACTACCGTAGTGTTGACTGTGTGGACCAGCACATAGTAGCCCCTCAGCTGTGGAAGGAAGTGTTTCAGAGCTAGAAACACCACCCTCATCTCGAGGCAATTTATGTGCCATGATAGATGAGGGTCCCCCCAAAGGCTGGTCGGCCATTGAGAACTGCACCCTAGTCCGCGAGAGAGGCGCCTGTTGTGAGAGACTTGCAATAACAACACGCCCTAGTGCCAGGCCCTAGAATCTTCCAAAGTTAAAGAGCACACAGCCCTTGTCTCATGACTCTTATATATCTGGAAGGATGATTCAGAGGATGAAATCCTCTGCTCTTGAGCCAGAACTGGAAAGGTCTTTGAATTTTTAAAACTAAAAAAGCTCCTGTCCTAGCTTGATGTCTCTTACAGTGGTTAGGATCAAATCTGCACGTGCAGGAGACAGATGTGTCTGTATCATGGTTGAGTCCCACTTTATTCCCAGAAAAGTGATTCTCTGTTTGGGAGAAAGTACACTCTTCTTGGGATTTAACCTGAGTCCCAGATGCTTCATATGAGCAAGCACAACATCTTGATGCCATGCCGTTAACTCCTCAGACTGAGCTAGTATAAGCAAATACTTTATATAGTTCAGTACACGGATGCCCTGGAGTCGCAGAGGAGCCAGAGCAGCTTCTATATACTTGGTGAATCTCACAAAGAAAGGGAGCCCTCTGCTCTCTGTCCTGGAGCTGGGCCCTGGAAATCAGTCATCAGGAAGAAAGGCCTTGTCTTTTTCTTTAATGCCCGTGAGGTTGAACCACAGATGCCACTCTGTAGCAACCATGGCAGCCATAGAATGGCTGATGGCGTGGGCCATTTGCTTGGCTGCTCGAAGGGTAAGATCTGTGTGAGTTCTTGAACCACCTCAGGCTCTAATCCCTCACTGTGATCCAACTGCTTTAGCATATGCCTGCTGCTGCATATGCCTTACCCTCTAAGTTTGATGTTATTCTGCAGGGCTTTCTACCACTGTAGAGTATGTCGATGAGGCCTGAGCATGCACCCAGGCAGAGTATGGATTCTTCCAAAATCCCGACACCTCGGTCAGGGAAGAATGGGCGATGGCAGCAGGGAGGCTGCACTTGTGCAGGAGTGAGGAAGCAGTTATCAAGTTTTGAGCACACAACCGCTTGCCACTGATTCGGCCAAAAATATTTTTAACTTGGATAGCAGCCCCTCAAAGTCAGATGCAGAAAGCGTGAGTTCCTCGTTCTGGTCTGAAGAATTTGCAGAGTGAGCTTCAAGATCCAGAACAGCGGAGAGCGTGAGATATTTTCTCCCATTTAAAACTCCGCCTCTGTTAACTGAACTTGTGAACCCCATGACCAAAGTCACTGCGCTGCCTCAGCAGCAGATGGACCAAAGCAGCAAGGTGCAGGAGCTCGGCCTTTATCCCTCAAGAAAAGTGGGATTGGAGCTTGCTGATGGTGAAATGATGTAAATGTTCACAGTCAGCACCCCCCAAGAGGACTGACCTTGCATGCTCCTCACCTATACACATAATGCACAATTGATGTGAGTCGCCCGCCGTTATAAAGAGGGGGCACGGCGTCACTCATTTTCTGTATCTCAATCCTGCCATTCATACAACTTCGAAAATAATTGTTTACAGTGTAGATGTTTGATAGACTGACTTTTTTCCCCCTAGGCTTTTCCTAAATTGTTAAAACTCTTAACTTTGACTTATGTCGAGCAGCCGAATGCCTGTAATGTGCTTTGCTCTATAATAGACCCTCTGTTTCTTCTAATCACATCATGAGTGAGAGGATTTACCAGGACAGATCAGCGGTTACAGGGTTTATTACTCATGCTGACCTTGATTCCAAAATGTGCCAATGGGTTTATAACTCTCTCTGGTCTTTACATTCGGTGTGATATAAAAAATGACCCTCAATCCTAAATATGTGCTTACAGCCTTGCAGGGTACCATAGTGTTTCATTGTTAACATTATTTCAACCTTGTCACTGTAAGCTTGGACTGAATTTACTTGAAATTTGAATAGATAGCTGAATGAATTCTGGTTGTATCTTTCCACATCATTAAACAGGTCAATCTTTCAGTCAATCATTGTGTGAACTATGTTTTCCCCAATTGTCCTCAAAGCATAAACAACTGCAAAATACATTGGCACTTGGGAGGAAAATGTACAAATGAAAAAAGCCCAAGACCACTAATCAACCTCACTGTGACACGAACAAAACTAAACAACATGAACAAGAGCTAAAACCTCTATTAATTATAAATGACAGCTATTTACACACACCCATACATATTTAATTTATTCAAGAGCAATTTATTCAAAATTTTCCCCTAGCCACAATGCTCAGTAGAAGATTTATGAAGGTTTTTTTTTTAATTCAACCATATATTACACCACTACTATACACTACTATAAAAGGCAGTGCAGGATTTGTTGTGTTGCTTGCCAAAATGGAGAATTGGGTGTTTTTGAATAGCTGATTTTCAGAACATGTAAGCTCCCAATCCAAGCAAAACACATGTAAATAATAAGTGTTTTACGCGGTCAGATTGTACAGCACTAAAACTGAACAAGTGAGATCAATTTGAATATCCTTTAAGACATGAGCTTTGAGGTAGAAGCAACATTGACCTCATGTAGAAACTTTCCTGTCTGTACACTGAAAAAAAATTGGTAACCTAAGATATTAACATCTAAACTAACTGTTTATATTTAAGTAAAAATATATTCTTTAACATCACTAAACCAACATATACCCAGCTAACAGGGAACTCTCTCAGAACTTTGGCTAACATTATAGGAAGTTTCTCTCAAATTTATTTAGAGAACATTCAGAAATAATGTTTCCATAACTTAATGGGAACGCTGGCAAAACATTCTTGAAACATATTTTTGTTAGCTGGATACACATTAATTCATGTCAACAAAAGTAACTGTATAGGTTAAATCAGGTAAAAATAGCTCTTTAAGAGAACAATTTCAGGTTACCACTTTTTACAGTGTAGAATATTGATTAGCCTATGTGTTCTGCTCTCTGTTTTCAGAGTTATCATCCTCTTGATATTATTAGTTGGTGTTTTATAAAACAGGATGTTGCTCATATATTTTGTCTGTGAATGCATTCTTTCTGTGTCCATTATGGAGGCTCTTCACTTTAGTTATCTCTCTTATCTCTTGTGAAGCGCTGGTTTAAAAACTGCCCATTCAATGAGCACACATCATCCTGGCACTTGTAATCGGCTCAGAGTCGTCTGTTTGAGTCAGAATTGCCCCAGGCAGATCCTAACAGCAGCGGTGAAGCGGGCTGTTTTCTCACGCGTGGTTGTACAGAATGGTGCTTTTTCATAATACGTTGTTTATTCAGAGGGAGCTAAAGCTATAAAAGACCTACTTACATGCACAGGAATCTTGTTTTTCTATTGAGGTCAGGTTATTATTATTAAATACATGCTTTTCCTAGAAATATGTGTAGAGACAAAACATTTTCCATAACTTTACAACAGGGGTGTTAAACTCAGTTCCTGGAGGGCCATAGTCCTGCAGAGTTTAGTTCCAACCATTCTCCAACACACACATACCTGAAGTTTTCAAATAAGCCTGATGGACTTGATTAGCTGGATTAGGGTTGAAGCTGAACCCTGCAGGGCTCCAGGCATTCGGAGTTTAACACCCTTGCTCTACGATAAGGTCAGATATGTTAACATTAGCAGTTCCCTATCTGTCACTCACTCGACGTTGTGTCAATGTAGTGATACTCGGGGTTACCCTTGGGAGCCCCAACACCTCTAATACTCCAGAAAGGCCAGTGAATTTGTATGCCACTCCCTTGGGCATTCAGGTGTAAAAGGAGGTGGCTTGCTCCACTCATTTACATTTGTTCTTTGGAGCTGAGGAGACGTGTCTGTTATTATCTCTCCATTCACCTCTGCCTAGAAGCTTTGTTAGATTCCTGTATGGCACATTTCAGCAGTTATTTCTCCCGCATGCACCATTAAGTGCAAGAGAGCTCCCTAGGGTGCTTCAACGAGCAGCTAAAAAAGACATTTTTATAAGAGAATATTCTCTAACAAGACAATTTAACCCATAAAAGAAAAATGTATTTTAAAAAAGAGCAACACTGATGAAAAATGTCTTTTTAAAGATACCATTTCATCAGTGTATTTCTGGATGCGGTCAACACCTGTCTCCCTCAGTCGCCCATGATCACTGCATCAGTTATTTGGGCAAGGCCCATGCTAAAGCAGTTTTCATGGATGGTACATACGGTCACTGTGAGAGCATGGCCATCAGAATACTGTAGTCAGGACTTTCTTGCTTTTTTTAAGGATAAAGTCACCTCAGTTGCTCCCCATCCCAGTCCTTTTGCGGGTATGCACAAGGCTGCGGCGGCAATCATTTAGGGCAACTGGGGATTTCTAATGGAAAAGTTCCCGCTGGGTAAATCCCCATGGGCTTCCCATTCCCCAGCATGTTCGTTTCTGCAGGTTGAGTTGGCCAATGAGAAAGGTGGTTCACCCTCCAGTGAATTTTAATCTCATTCAGCGCAACTCAGGATGAGGATGAGCTGTCAATCGTAGCATCGTAAGGTGAGCTTTTGCCTTTCGACGTTGCAGACCCCCCTCTTCACTATCAGGTGCGATTGTGCAGACTGAGTCTAACGCTGAGATGACTGCTCTGCTGTGATACCTCCACCGTGCCCTGAGTGTTCGCGGTTAGATGATTGGCTTCTGGGCTCGGAACACTGCTCATAGCCGTAGTCCGCCCCAGTTCCTTTCTTCCCAAAGGTGCAAGAGGTGTTCACAAAGCCATGGAAGGCACTTTTTACTCCAAGAACAATAAAAGCTTTGCGGGTCCAGCTGATCTGGAGTTGATCAGATGAAGCACATATAGATCTGTTTGCTTGCCAGGCATCCTCCCACTGCCCTCTATGGTATTCCCTGACCGAAGCTCCACTCGGCAAGGATTCTCCACTCCAGCACACAGCTGGCCCCGGGCACTGCTCAAATATGCATTCCCTCCAGTGCGCCTGATTGCACAGGAGGATGGAGAGCAAGTCTTGCTGCTTGTGCCCTACTGGCCCAGCCAGACTTAGTTCTCTGAGCTCACACTCCTCGCAACAGTCCCTCCTTGGTGAATTTTCCTGAGGAAGGACCTCCATGCTTAGGGGCAGGGCACAATCTGGCACCCACCCCCAGACCTCTGGAACCTCCACATCTGGCCTGTGGACAGGATCTGGAAGACCCGGGTAGCCTTATCGCCAGCGGTGATAGACACCATTACTAAAGCCGGAGCCCCCTCTATGAGGCAGCTGTTTGCTTTGGAGTGACGCTATCGGATCTGTACTTTCTTTCCTGCAGAAAACGTTGACAAGGCGGTTATTCCCCTCCACCTTCAAGGTGTATGTGGCCGGTGTGGCAGCACATCATGATGCAGTGGACGGCGCCTCCCTGACAGACATCTGTAGAGCGGCGGGCTGGGCTACATCCAATATTTTTGTGAGTTTTTATAATCTCCAAATTTATTGGTTAGTTGTATCACTTGCACTCAGTGCCTTTTCCCTTTCTGAGGTGATAATGTACGCTTTTTTGTCCATATGAGTTCCCCTTGTCCGGCGAACCCTGGACGCCCTCCTATTCTGCAGTACTCATTGGTAGCTCATTTTGGCGGAGGAATTTCGCTACCAGGTCCATTATTCGTGGTATGCCCCTTTTCAGGTGAGCCCATGTACTTGGGCTAAGTGCTCCATATGTGCTGATTCCCTAATGGTAATCCCATATGATGAATTTTCAACTGTTCGGTTTCCTTGTGGTAAACCGCGTGTCTTCCCCTGGGCAGAGTCTCGCTCTGACACCAGTCACTGTGGGTGTAGAGTTTATCCCTTCTCAGTTAGAACCTATCACAGAGACTTCTTTCCATATGTGGCACTTCCCACTAGGTAAGTCCATGTGATGTATTCTCCACTATTAACCCCTGCTTTCTGCATAGAAAAAAAAAAAAAAAACAGTTCTTGTGACACGCACAGCTGTAAGATTTTGTCTTACCTGCCGAAAAAAAGAAAAAACAGAAAGTGAAGAAATTTCTGAAAATGACCTATACTCATTGTAAGTACGGTCCTTACCACCCTTCGTAATACGGGGGTCTACTGAGCAAACCACATCCTTTTATACCCTTATGCCCGGGGGAGTGGCATGCAAATTCCACTCACCAATTTTCATTGGCCCTTTCTGAAGTATCAGAAGTGTTTGGGGCTCCCAAGGGCGACCTCTAGTGTCACTACATCGACACTAAATACTTACTCAAAACATGACTCAATGTAGATGAAAATATTTATTACAGAAATGTATACAGTTGCAAGAAAAAGTATGTGAACCACTTGCAGAATCTGTGAAAATGTGAATCATTTTAACAAAATAAAGGAGATAATACAAAATGCATGTTATTTTTTATTTAGTACTCTCCTGAGTAAGATATTTTACATAAAAGATGTTTACATATAATCCACAAGACAAAAAAAAAATAGCTGAATTTATTAAAATAACCCCATTCCTAAGTATGTGAACCACTGATTCTTAACACTGTGTGTGGTTACCTGATGATCTACGACTGTTTGTGTGTTGTGTGATGGTTCTTCATGAGTCTCTTGTTTGTCCTGAGCAGTTAAACTGAGCTCTGTTCTTCAGAAAAATCTCCAGGTCCTGCAGATTCTTCAGTTTTCCAGCATCTTCTGCATATTTGAACGCTTTACAGCAGTGACTATATGATTTTGAGATCTGTCTTTTCACACTGAGGACGACTGAGGGACTCAAACACAACTATTAAAAAAGGTTCAGACATTCACTGATGCTCCAGAAGGAAACACGACACGTTGAGAGTCAGGGGGTGAAAACTTTTGGAATTTGAAGATCAAGGTAAACTGTATTTAATTTGTCTTCCGGGAAACATGAAAGTATCTTCTGTTGCTTCCGAAGGGCAGTACCGAGATTAAAGATCAAACCATGCCAATGAACATGTTTTGTGAATGGCATTATCACTATTGGATTTCGTTTTGTAGGACTATGCAGAATATGATGCTTTGTGCACAGGGTTATTGTTATGCTGGAACAGTTGCTGCAACAAAGCTGGAACGACAAAATGTTCTTGTATGTGTAGATGAAACTTTGTCCTCACAGAAATGACTGGAATAGCCAAACTAGTTATCTTCCTCTCTGTCTTGCCAGGCAGACGACTCTCTCAGTTTATCTGCTGTCATTTGTGGGGATGGTGATCTACACCTTCACCTTGAACCTGGGTCATCTGTGGGTCGTGTTCCTCACATCCGGAGTGCTGGGGTAAGAGCTGCAACATGCATTGGGCACAATTGTGTTGGGACATTTAAGGCACACTTAAAGTCGGCATGAAACGTAAGTTGCTATTGTCTTCTCTTCCCTGTTGTGCCGTATACTGGAACAAGAACAAATGTAGGGTGGGGCTTGATTTTGTCCGTGGAGAATTAATTGGATGGTTGTGGTTTGTGATCGGTGGATCTCATGTGAGTGACAGGTTAATTAGCACAAGCAAAACAATTGACAATAAAAAGTGTGTTAGTAATTGAAATTATAAAAAAGCAAACGCATCCTGAGACTTTGTGGTTGCCAAATGTTATTGGGACATTTTAAAGCCTCATTTACACAAAGTGTAAGTGGGAGTGTTGTTGGTGCTGGTGGTGTTTCGGTTACACTTTATCCTTGTTACAGTGTAATTACACAAATAATATTAATTAACTACATGTACTTACTGTAAGATCATTGTTAGAATTTGGTTTAGGGTTAGTTAGTAATTATGCATAATTTACTGTTGTTATTACTACAGTAAGTAAATTTAACATGTGTAACTGTCTCGGTAAAATAATGTTTTGCCAAATATTAACATTCTGGAGTGGAAAGAGTTTGTCTGTTTAGAGAAAAGTTCTCAGTTTTATCACTAGATACGATCACATCACATTTCTTCCACTCTGACCAAAGTGCACAAGTGCCAGTGCTGTGACGGATGGCGGGTTGCGCTCGTGCACAGCTATTAAAAACACTGAGAACTTTCACAACATTTCACACTTTTAAACCTGTTAAGCCTACTGTTGAAACACAAAGGCCTCTAAATGATCAAAACTTTGCTATTAAAGGATTAGTTCGCTTTAAAATGAACATTTCCCCATGATTTACTCACCCTCAAGCCATCCTAGGTGTATATGACTTTCTTCTTTCTGATGAACACAATCTGAGATATATTAATAAATATCCTGATGCATCCAAGCTTTATAATGGCAGTGTCTCCATCCACCATAAACGTGTACTCCACACAGCTCCGGAGGGTTAATAAAGGCCTTCTGAAGAGAAGCGACCGATACAGAAGCAACCACCTTCCGTATTCAACTTACGACAAAAGCGTAACATTTTTCGTAAGTTGAATACGGAAGGCGTTCTGGTGGAAGCTAGATATTTTACTTTATAACTTGTTAAATATGGATATTTTTCTTACACAAACGCATCGCTTCGGCATCTACTAACTGATTCATGCTAACCAGCCATTTCTACACAGACTGACCAAAAAGTAATGATTCTTCAGCTCTTCTGTTCTCTCGCCACAGGTTCTTCATGACGGGTTATCTGCCGCTGGGCTTTGAGTTTGCAGTGGAGCTCACGTACCCAGAGTCAGAGGGAACATCGTCAGGACTGCTCAACTGCTCAGCACAGGTCATGCGTCCACTCTTTGCTTCTGTGGTGTTTTCAGACCTGTAGAGTGTTAGCTTTGTCCCGAAACTTAAATTGTAGCAAAGTTGCATTTCCAAAATGTGTTTATGCAAGTCACATCTAAATCCATGATTCAACGTTTAGTTCATTAGTCTTGTTTTAGTTCATGTTTGTAGCTTTGAGCTCATCTATATGCTAGTGTACTCCTACAATCAGAAACATTAAGGTTACCAAAAATAAGGTTGACGTCATCTAGCTCTCAGGGACGTATGTGATTGATCAATACGGTTTCGTTAACCTGGAAACGGTGTAAATATCAAATGGAACATGAATTATAATGGAACTGACCAAAACTACAGCCAACTTTATGAGTATCTACTTCCAGTAACGAGGAACAGAAGATACTGAGATAACGTTTTCGGCACATGAGAAATATGCACATGCTCATGATCTTACTGATGTGTGCAGATGTTTGGAATTGCATTCACCATCATTCAAGGCAAAATCATCGATCACTTCAGCACACTGGCCGGCAACATCTTCCTCTGTGTGTTCCTCTTCATCGGCTCCATCATGACAGGTAGAAACTCATCACATAACACTCATCATGTGACCACTAACAGCTGCACATGTGATGTTTTATTACAGATAGAGCATGACTTCAGCTTGTTGCGTCACAGTGGCACACGTAAACATGTTTTCTACACACTGAAAAGTGAAACGGCTATGCAACAATGACAATACACAACATCAACACATTCAAATATATACTTGATACATTCATTTGATGATGATGTCTGTGAAATTAAATACCCTTTAATGTTAGCTACTATATAAGAAAGCCATTTGTAGATTTATTTCACTGAAAATTGTTAATCATTGTGACCCAACCAGCCAGACACAACAACACCAGCTCTGAGAGAAACTTGTTATGCTTTTTTTAAGGTGTCCTGGTTACAGTGTAATTATACATGTAAGTGCTGAGTAATATTAATTAACAATATGTACTTACTTTTCAGGTTAGTGTTAGGGTTTGGTGATAGTTGAATGTAATTATGCACAATTTACTGTTATTACTATGTGTATCATAACAAGGACACTGTAAATTAAAGTGTTATCAAATATCAACAATTCTGGTGATGCTATATAGTTGTGAAAATTGCATAGACATCTTTCTACAGTAATTTGATGAGTTTCTACCAAGTGACAGAAGGAGAGATCTATTGGACACACAACCGTTGATATCAACAACAAAAGATGTGGGAAGTTTTCTCCCTTTTAAATGTTTATTAGTCTATTTTATATACCTCACTCCCATCCGGGTCATGGGACCAAATGTATCCGGTCCTACATGACCTGCTCCAAGCGGGATTCGAACCGGCATCTCCGCAGTCTCTAGTATACCTCTTGAGGCCAGAGGAGTGAAGTTTACACGCACAACTCTGACTAGCTGGCCTCTGTTACACTCACCCCCCTAAACCTTACTCCCATCCGAGTCACGGCAAAAAATGTAACCAATCCTACCTGACCCGCTCCGAGTGGGATTTGAACCGGAGTCTCAGGCATGGGAAGTGGGCGCGCTAACAAGGATGCTAAAGACCATAGCTAAAGGACGCTAGCGCACCTCTTGAGGCCAGGGGAGTGAAGTTTACACACACAACTCTGACTAGCTGGGCTCTGTTACGCTCACCCCCCTAAACCTTACTCCCATCCGAGTCACGGCAAAAAATGTAACCAATCCTACCTGACCCACTCCGAGTGGGATTTGAACCGGACTCTCAGGCATGGGAAGTGGGCGCGCTAACAAGGATGCTAAAGACCGTACCTAAAGGACGCTAGCGCACCTCTTGAGGTCAGGGGAGTAAGGTTTACACGTGCAGCCCTTACTAGCTGGCCTCTGTTACACTCACCCCCCTAAACCTCACTCCCATCCGAGTCATGGCAAAAAATGTAACCAATCCTACCTGACCCGCTCCGAGTGGGATTTGAACCGGAGTCTCAGGCATGGGAAGTGGGAGCGCTAACAAGGATGCTAAAGACCATAGCTAAAGGACGCTAGCGCACCTCTTGAGGCCAGGGGAGTGAAGTTTACACGCACAGCTCTGACTAGCTGGGCTCTGTTACGCTTGCATTGATCTGTTTTGTTTTCATCTGAACGGCCCTTCTGTTGAGAACTACTGCTTTCAAGTATCTTGGATTATCATGAACTATGATACATGAATATGGTTATTATTCAGCACCATGCTACATATCAAAGTACCAGACCTGGCATCATCATATTACCATGATACCGCTATGGTCATTTGGATTGATATTAATAGCTGACTATTCCTGTAGCTTAAACAGTAGAGCAATGAAACTAGCACAGCCAAGGTCATGGGTTCAATTCCCAGGGAATGCATGAACTGATAAAGTGTAGGCCTTCAAAGAAATGCAAGCTGTGATGGATAAAAGCGTCTGTCAAATGCATACATGTGAATGCAAATGAACTGTAAAAGAGAATGTTTCACTTGACAACATTTCAATGATCTGACTTTGTTTCTCTGCCTCACAGTGCTTATAAAATCTGACCTGCGGCGACAGAAGGCCAACCAAAAGTCTCAGGCAGAGATGAACGCTGTAAGTATGTTATAATTGGACTTTAGCACAAGAAATAATGCAGTGTTTAAACTTTTATCACTAAAACAGTGAAAGCTGAGGCTTCTGATGCAACGTCTGTTCCAGAAAGCATTCTGAATAATGAAGCTGTCGTAGTCACTTTTGAGTTGGTGATCTATAAAAGATGACAACACACAAATCAGGGTGGAAAACCAAGAAGAAGAAGAAGAAAAAAAAAAAAGACATGCAAACACAAAAAAAACTCAATGGGGCCATCTGGTGGTTATATAGGTAGTGGCGTGGTGAAGTGGTTAGAGCTCATGGCTGGTGACAAGGCTGCTGGTTTGATCCATTAACCATTGGGGCTTGATCAAGACTATTAGCTTGTATATTTTTTTCTTTAGATAAAAGTGCCTTAAATAAAAATGTGTCTCTGTCTGTCTGTTCTGATCGGTTATGGACAGCAGGAGAAAACTATGCTAAATTAATACAACACTGTATATTAACCATAAAATTGTACATGAGACATGGCGGTGGTAAAAAAAAAAAAAGGGTTTTTGCATTCACCCACTAAACTTTCGTGATGGTAATAATACAAGGACGAAAAACGACATATTTTAGTGCTTTTGCAAGTGAATGCTAAGTTTTCAGGTGAATGCAGTAGTTTCGTGAGAGAACGCAGATGTTTTGAGAACGAATACAAAGTTTCTCGGGGAATGCAATAGTTTTGCGAGAGAACGCAAAGTTACTCAGGGCAAAGGGATACTTTTTAATCCCTCACATTTTCCAAGAAAATGGTAAATTTGCAGATTAGATCAGGATCCAAACTGCGACTCCTGTGCCTCATAAACGTCATAGTTGCCCAGTTATTGTAGTTGTTCTTCAGCCCAGTGGAAGTGGCGTCCCGACTGAGAGTGACGGTGTGATGATTAGGTCTGACAGCGGAGGAGAAAGAGCTGGAAACACCCGAGATGGTGTCCTGATTCTGCCGCTGATGGGCTGCACTTAATGGGATATGAAGTGCCCGTATTTTTCTATTTTAAAGGTTCCTACTTTTGTTCTGTATTCTCTTACAATAGGTTTACATGCATCCAAGGCCAAACGGTTAGTTAAAGTTTCGTTCTCTCTAAACCCCTCTTTTCTGCGAACCAACTCTGCTCTGATTGGTCAGATGGCTCAGTCTGTTGTGATTGGGACTGGAATTACTGACGACTTGTTTCAGGCAGTTCAGAATCTATTCTTTCTTTTAGGAGACTTTATTTATCTGCACTTTGAAACTTTGCAGAGCTTTTACACTCACAAACAGCTCTATTACACTGCATGAAAGATCATATTAGTAAAAGCATAATAAGGGCACTTAAGGATAAACTCAGGGTTCAAACCACATTAGAGAGCATCAGGTGTGAGAGTTTGTCATCTTTAGAGAAAGCCAATACAAGTTACAAACATATAAACAAAACTGTGCAGCCAGTAAAAATCGGGTAATGTTTGTTTTAAAAATAAATATGTCCAATAAAAATAATCAAATAAAAAAAATTAAATAAAAAAAGCATACCAGATAGGTTAGTTTGGCCAGTTCTAAAACAGTAAACTAGATAAGACCAATAACTCAAAGAGTCAAATTCATTTTTCTTCTACTTTTGCCAAACATGAGCATTTTTGAGCAAGATGAGTGTCTGTGGATAATGTCAGCATGTGTTTGAGTTCCCAGCAGTTGAGAAGAAAACTATTAAACAAGTCCCACTTGTCCAGCTTTATCTGCATACATACAGTACACTCACTATACAGAAAATCTCAACTGCTTGATTGCTTGTATCGTCGCAAAATGTGAACAATATTAATGCGGCTATAATAAGGTATTACCGTATGAAACTGTGTAAAGTCAAATAAGTGTGACTTGACTATTAATTTTCCTTGTTATTTCTACAATCATTTCTGTGCATCTTTATGTTGTAGATTTCATTTAAATTATTTTTAGGGTTCTGATAACAGACGGATTTAACTTTTTTTTTTTTTTCAGTTCAGGACTCATCCATGCACTCCCAAGACGGAAAATCGTTGCCAGTAAAAGAGGTTAAGATGTAAGGACAGAAACCATCGGAATGACATTTTTCTTATAATAACTTCATCATATCCATAAATCCTCCTAAAACGTACACAGCCAGTGTCCTGAATAACGACAATTGCCCAAGCACAAGTGAACAGTAAGATTAGTAAATACAGTAACAAATGTTTTGCTCATGGTTAGTTAATACATTGTAAAGTGTTACCAATGAGGCTTTTAATGTGTTGGTAAACATCATGTACAATTAAGTACAAGTGTCTCTGTAACAGACGCATCTAGATCTGATTCAACAGATCTCAGTCTGTGTTCAGGTTGTTGATGCTGGACATCACAATATTATTATGGAAGGTCGAAGTCCTTCAATAAAACCATCAGCTGAAACTAAAACCTACTTGAATGTGAAAGAGCATTAGTCATGTGATCAGTGGAGGATGTGTGATGCTCATGTCTTACATAATGCAGTACTAACAGACTGCAGCAGGACCCGACAACCATACAGTGCAGTACACTTTTCATAGAGACAGTAAATATAGAGCAAAGACAGTAAAACAAGGAGCATATTACTAAGAGAGAGAGAGCACTTCTGTTGCTCGATTGCCGATTGTTCACTCAGCACACATGCGTCACTTGAATTAAAACTAAATTGCATGTGCAATTAAAAACATGAACTGTTACATGATATATGTATAATGAGTGGTTCCCTACATTATTCACATGACGTTTTCAGTGCGCAAACATTCGAAGCACGCGCACAGAAAGCTGCCTCTCAGACAGTGCGCGAATAGCCTATTAAAGGGATAGTTCACCCAAAAATGAAAATTACTCACCCTCAAGCCATCCTAGGAGTATATGTCCATCTTCTTTCAGACCAACACAATCGGAGATATATTAATAAATATATATACTGGCTCTTCCAAGCTTTATAATGGGGGGCATGTTTTGAAGCCCAAAATAATGCATCCAACCATAAAAAATTCATACTCCAGGGGGTTAATAAAGGTCTTCTGAAGCGAAGCGATGCGTTTTTGTAAGAAAAATATCCATTTTTAAAACTTTATTAATTCAAATAACTAGCTTCTGGTGGATGACCGTACGCAGAATGCGCAAGTCAGTTTGTGGCGGAAGAGTAACCTTTAACCTGACGCATAACGTAATGAGCAGAGGGGAGGAGCAGAGGATAGAGCAAAACAAATCACTTTTAAAAGAGAAATGCAGGAGGATTTCGATATAAGAGAAGAGGAGCTCGAGTTTGTTGCCCAGCCATATTTGTTTCTACAGCCTGCGTCATACATCGTGCCGGATGTTACTCGTTTGCTGCAAATCGACTCGCACATTCTGCGTACGGTCGTCCGCCGGAAGCTAGTTATTTGAATTAATAAAGTTTTAAATATGGATATTTTTCTTACAAAAACGCATCGCTGTGCTTTAGAAGACCTTTATTAACCCCCTGGAGTCGTATGAATTATTTTATTTTTAATGGATGGATGCATTATTTTTTACTTCAAAACGCCCCCCATTCACTACAATTATAAACCTAAGGATATATTTTTAATATAACTGATTGTTCGTCTGAAAGAAGAAGCATTTTGACATAATTTTATGTAAAGCGCAACTCAATTTAAAGGGATAGTTCACCCAAAAGTGTAGTGTGTAATGCATGACTGATGGACTCTGTAGAAAGGGTACATGCAACGTTTATCTCACAATTTTGATTCTCACAATTCGGACTTTATTAATCACAGTTGCATGTTTATATCACAATTCTGAGAAAAAGTCAGTATTCTGAGATATAAACTCGCAATTCTGACTTTTGTCCTCTCAATTTTGAGTTTAGATACGAACTCGCAATTGTGAGATAAGTCACGATTACCTTTTTATTTTTTTATTTCATGGTGGAATAAAAAAAAATGTAATCCATTATAAATCAAACTACAGTCGCAGATGGAATCGGTCTAATGTCTGTCATGTGCCACTCCTTTCAACAAGATGCTTTGTACACAATCATGACATCACAAAAAATGATTCCTCCAGGTCATTTAACTTTATTAATTTCATATGGCTTTAAATATCCAGCAATAAGTACAGCAACACTGGAGCTAAAAATGGTGGAACTAAGAAAAAATCAGTTTTTGCAGTGTTGTTTTCTGTGATTTTGAGCAGATGATCACAGACAGATGTCGGTCTCACAGACCTGATTTTAGTCAGTAGACGTGTTCTGATCTGTGTATGTCGTTGAAATGTTTGTTTCTTGTTAGGAATGTATGTAGTTCCTGTGTATTTTACAGTGTTTGTATAGAAACATTTTGAATATAATCCAGAAAAACTTGTGTGTTGCAAATTGAATCTCGCAGTCAATAATAAATGGTGATAACTAGTTTAAACACTACATGGCTAAAACACAAATTGTGAGCATGTCTTGTTCTTTGTGCATGTCAGTGATTTGCAATTTAACATGCAAATGAGTCATGTAAACCATCCCACATGCATTATGGGGAAAACACTAACAAAAACACGTCAGCAGTAATAAACATGTACATCTGATGCTAAAAGGCTTCTTCTTGAATGTTTGACATTCGTTTTGTAAACAAATATGAATGTAACTCCAGTAAATTTCCTTCAGTAGCTCAGACAAAGAAGAAATATAAGAGAGTGTTTGTCACTCCATTTGTGTTTTTACTGTTTTCATCACTGCACTATTTTTCTAATATAATAGCTAAAAAAAATAACTCAAACGTACCGGTACTGTAATTGCTTTTGGACAATTAAACTTCAAATAACCATATAAAAGTATTATATTAACATTACACTGATTCCAATGCTGTTAAAAGGTAGTTTGGGTCTTGTATGTTTTGGCGACTGGCAACCAGTTGATATCAGAACCACTGACCCATGGGTAAAACGTCACGCGGTCCACATGCAGCGGCACGACCCGTCCTGTGTCAGTGCCAAAGGCATCAGCAGTGATGATGCTGTGAATATCACTCAGTTCCTCTTCTTCTGACGAGCTCCCACTACTTCCTGAGGCTCAACAATACACTGGAAGCCAATCAACATGCCCACGATAGAGACACCTAGAAACACAAAACCACTGTTACAGGTGTGAAGATGAATTCTAGATCAATCCAACAACAATATACAGTATTGATTATAAAATAGGATGAGCTGGGGATAGTTGTCACGCAGTGGAGTAATGATGCTGAAAATTCAGCTTTGCATCACAGGAATAAATTACATTTTACTATATACAGTGGGTACGGAAAGTATTCAGACCCCCTTACATTTTTCACTCTTTGTTATATTGCAGCCATTTGCTAAAATCATTTAAGTTTATTCTTTTTCCTGATGAATGTACACACAGCACCCCATATTGACAGAAAAACACAGAATTGTTGACATTTTTGCAGATTTATTAAAAAAGAAAAACTGAAATATCATATGGTCCTAAGTATTCAGACCCTTTGCTGTGACACTCATATATTTAACTCAGGTGCTGTCCATTTCTTCTGATCATCCTTGAGATGGTTCTATACCTTCATTTGAGTCCAGCTGTGTTTGATTATACTGATTGGACTTGATTAGGAAAGCCACACACCTGTCTATATAAGACCTTACAGCTCACAGTGCATGTCAGAGCAAATGAGAATCATGAGGTCAAAGGAACTGCCTGAAGAGCTCAGAGACAGAATTGTGGCAAGGCACAGATCTGGCCAAGGTTACAAAAAAATTTCTGCTGCACTTAAGGTTCCTAAGAGCACAGTGGCCTCCATAATCCTTAAATGGAAGACGTTTGGGACGACCAGAACCCTTCCTAGAGCTATCGGGGGAGAAGAGCCTTGGTGAGAGAGGTAAAGAAGAACCCAAAGATCACTGTGGCTGAGCTCCAGAGATGCAGTCGGGAGATGGGAGAAAGTTGTAGAAAGTCAACCATCACTGCAGCCCTCCACCAGTCGGGGCTTTATGGCAGAGTGGCCCGACGGAAGCCTCTCCTCAGTGCAAGACACATGAAAGCCCGCATGGAGTTTGCTAAAAAACACCTGAAGGACTCCAAGATGCTGAGAAATAAGATTCTCTGGTCTGATGAGACCAAGATAGAACTTTTTGGCCTTATTTCTAAGCGGTATGTGTGGAGAAAACCAGGCACTGCTCATCACCTGTCCAATACAGTCCCAACAGTGAAGCATGGTGGTGGCAGCATCATGCTGTGGGGGTGTTTTTCAGCTGCAGGGACAGGACGACTGGTTGCAATCGAGGGAAAGATGAATGCGGCCAAGTACAGGGATATCCTGGACGAAAACCTTCTCCAGAGTGCTCAGGACCTCAAACTGGGCCGAAGGTTTACCTTCCAACAAGACAATGACCCTAAGCACACAGCTAAAATAACGAAGGAGTGGCTTCACAACAACTCCGTGACTGTTCTTGAATGGCCCAGCCAGAGCCCTGACTTAAACCCAATTGAGCATCTCTGGAGAGACCTAAAAATGGCTGTCCACCAACGTTTACCATCCAACCTGACAGAACTGGAGAGGATCTGCAAGGAGGAATGGCAGAGGATCCCCAAATCCAGGTGTGAAAAACTTGTTGCATCTTTCCCAAAAAGACTCATGGCTGTATTAGATCAAAAAGGTGCTTCTACTAAATACTGAGCAAAGGGTCTGAATACTTAGGACCGTGTGATATTTCAGTTTTTCTTTGTTATTAAATCTGCAAAAATGTCAACAATGCTGTGTTTTTCTGCCAATATGGGGTGCTGTGTGTACATTAATGAGGGAAAAAAATGAACTTCAATGATTTTAGCAAATGGCTGCAATATAACATAGAGTGAAAAATTTAAGGGGGTCTGAATACTTTCCGTACCCACTGTATATATATATATTCACATAGAAAACAGTTATACCAAACAGAAGCGCTCGTCATCACTCACTTGCTACAATCAGCGGTGCCATGACTCCAATGGTCAAAGGAGCGGTTTTATAGATAAATGCTTCAGACAGGAAGTGGCCGAGAGCCAGAACAAATGTCCACAGGGTGACGTGATAAAGCCTGTAATGAGGGAAAGACAGAAACGTCAGCTTCGTTCCAGCAGTTCAGTCTCCCCACGCACACACGAGGATCCTTACGTTCGGTTTTGAATGTCAACGGCACAGGCGCAGCGGATGATGGAGGACAGGAGGGTCCATATGCCAAAGGTTCTCGCCTGAAGACCGTTTACTAAACAACAAGACATCAGGACGTACAGCTGCTGTAATAACCTAATTTTTGGCTGAAAATGTGTACACTTTGTTAATGTTTGTTGACTGTTTGCTTATAATGTTGTCCGTTATATTATCTGTTAAGTGATAAAGTTAGTCAACGAGTCAGCAATGAATGGTGATAATCATCATGTGTATGTCTTAACCATAATCCGGTGTGCCGGTGTAGAGTTTCTCGGACAGGAAGCTGTAATCTCTGAAGCTCTGCACTGTGTTTCCCACTGCGATCACAGACACCATGAGCAGCCAACTCCTCAACACATTCAGAAAGCGGCTCATCCTTCACTGAACACCTGCAGAAGATGTGTGTGAGAATGAACCCAAGAAAACACTGATGCAGGGATAGCAGAACATGGTAATGCATGGCACAATTCTGGATAAGTTGATAAATTGTCTCAAACAGAGATCACGATTCTCCCATGATTCTGAACAGACAGCTACATAAAATAACAGGTTCATAGCTGCAGTCTATTTAAATGTTTAATTAATTGAATATTTTAACAAAAAATGGTTTGAGTGAATGACTCGACTCAACTCGTAAGAAATTTTCCAGTTCTGGTTCCGGTTCCGATTCCGTTAAAATAATTAAACAACCAATAAAAATAGTAGTAAGGGAAAAAATGCGCAAAACTTAACTCAAACAAGGTAAATATGAGGTTCAAATATGGTTCAATAGTTAACTACATTAACATGAACTAATAATGAACTGCATTTCTACAGCGTTTATTAATATTTATTCATGTTAATTTCAACATTTACTAATACTTTATTAAAATCAAGAGTGTTAACATTAGTTACAAACAATGAACGGCTGTATTTTTATTAACTAACGTTAACGAAGATTAAACAAATACAGTAACAAATGCAAGGCGACCATTTTAGTCGCATATGCTCCCTAAATTTAATGTTTGCGATATTTGGGAGCATTTGTGCAGTGCAAATACAAAACGTTCGCTGTATTACTGCACAGTATGTGCCTGCTGTGATCTAATGCAGTAATCGGTCCACCTTTCTGTCACATAATCAATTAAAAGTTTAAAGCAGATTTTAGCTTGGTTAATATTAGCCGTCATTCACTCCCTTTCGCGGCGCTCCGTTGTCACGTGACAGGGAGCTAACTGTCGCGCAAAATATAAAGAGCTGAATAGAGATGATTTTACACAGGGCCCGACATTAACACTTGAGTTTTTATATTTAAAACATATGATACAGTTAAGCAACATTACACGACCAGGAGTAGGGCTACAGTTTTCCTGAATAAAACCATCACGATTGAAAATGTAACACTGGTTTCATACAACAGTTCAATAAACCGTAAAAAGTAGTTAAAATTAAATCACTCACATTTTAGACGCAATAGTGGCTGTTTTTGTTCCAAACAAAGATCACAGCTGAACCATCGCGCATTTCATGACAACACAAAATGGTGTTTTCATTACTGAATGATTCAGCATTTTGAACGAATCGGTTGAGTCAAATTCAATGACCCATTCATAAACAACTGCCTCATTCTTGAATGAATCATCCGTTTGAACGAATCGTTTGAATGAATGACTCAGTGACTCACTCCAAAAGACGGTCACCTGCCGCCATCTACTGGCGGTTTAGTTTAAAAGTATCATTCTTTCCAACATTTCTTATTTGTATATTCAAAATAAATAAATTACAACAATCTCATAACATTATTTAATTCCGTTGTAAATTTTCACTGTAAATTATTTAATTTTATTATATGACCCTATATTGTCTTATTATTCTAACTGAATTTACTGATCGAATTTAAGAATTTAAAATGAAAGATGAAGCATACATTTAATAAGATTAGAGGAAAAAGCCCTTTATAAAGGAAAAAAAAAAACGTTTAAAAAAATTAAGAACATTTAAACGTCAAAATTGAGTGAATATTGCTTCAGAATAAATTATATTTACAACACAAGAATCCTATTTTTTCCCCAGACAAACAACTTTTTTATTCGGACAAGCGAATGACCAGGTTTTAGTTGTGTTTAGTTGAAGTCGGGAGCACCAGTGCTACCAAGTAAAAAAAGTTAATTTCGAGCCCTGAAATGCTCATGGTTAGTTCATAAATGAACCTTACTGTAAAGTGTTACCACAAATTCAACACAAATAAGATGCTTGAACACACATGCAAGATCCAGGCAGCTGAAACTGAATATTTTTGTTGGATTCATAAAGACTTAAGACTTGAATTCAGTGATAGACACATTTTTAACAGTAATTTGTTGCCACCTAGTGGCGTAACAATGAAATCAATACAGTCGTTTTTTGAGGTCCAGTTACTTACAGAAGATGGCGATTTATTCTATTTTGATCGGTAACATCAGCATTTCTATCTGAATAATAAACTTTTGTATACTTCTGTGATAATTGGGATATTTTAGAAATGATGAAGATTGTTTGTGAAGCTGTTTATATCTAAACATGACAACTGCTCTCTTTAGATCGACTGTTATTAAATAAGAACTGGTTCTCGGTGCCCAGCCCTACTCATAAATACTTGTTTCATTACTGGATGAATCCGCATTTTTGAACAAATCTATTGAATGAATGATTCAATGACAAACAGTCACTTGTCGCCACCTACTGGTCTAACAATGTAATTGATATAATCGTTATTTGAAGCGTCAAGTTACTTTCAAAAGGTGATTTGCTCTATTTTGATCCCTACCGTAGACATTAGTGTTTATATCCGAACTTTTATTTCAGTGATAATCTGAATTAGTGTAAGGCAGAGATAATGATACTGTGTGGTTGAAAAGATTGTTTGTGAAGCCGTTTCATGCCTATACATGACAACTGCAGAATTTGACTTCATATCAGAAGTATATATACAGGCTAAATCAGTTTCAAATCAGAAGTAACAACACACAAAGCTTATTGCGATTTATTGGATGCGAGGCGCTACAAAGCTTTGTGTATTCATCAATGTACTGAAAACAGCACAGATTAAAAGATTGATTCTTGGGATTTGAGAATCGATATCAGTTCTTCAAAATGAGAATCGAAATCGAGAAATAAATAGTCCTAGTAGTGAATGACTGTTAAATGCATGTAGCTTGGCATCTCATGATACTCTATGGCAGGGGTTTTCAATCTTATAAATGCCACCGACCCCCAAATATGTGAGGGATAATAAAGGGTCTTTTATAAACACCAAAGTTATCCACTGAAAAATTAATATTCTAAAATGAGTTTCTATTAAGTTACATTATTATATTTTTCTATGCAGTATAGTAACATCTAGATTAATCGATTTTAATTTAATTATTTATTTAATATATTTAGCAGATAACTATAATAACTATGTTTTTATTTAATCACTTTTTTTAATCTTACTATTTTTATTCCCTCCCCCCACAGTTTTTCTCTAGTCTTCTCAGAACGTTCTGGCAAGGTTCTTTCAAAGTTATTATATTAATGTTTGGTTTAAAATGATGTGACTTTAATAATAATGTTCTAAAAACGTTAACACAAAAACATTACATACATTTTTTTTTTCTGAAACGTTATTTGGACGTTCCTCTAACGTTTTTTTTTAAATGTTACTACTTAGACCATTCAAAAGTAATGTTCCCATAATGTTTGCACATAACAAAGAAACAACGTTTAAAAACACTGACATTTTGAACATCCAGGGAACGTTCAGAAATAACGTTTTAATGGGAACGTTAGCAAAACGTTCTTAGAATGTATTTTCGTTAGCTAGGTTTGTGTAGACAACCATAAGCAAGACTGGATCATCAATACACATTATATTCATCAGTAACAATGTTCTTACCTTAAGTAGGTGCTGCAGTAAGTATATGTACTGTATAACTAGGACTATAACACTGAACTGTACTGTGCGTTTGATTCTTGCTTATGTACCGCGTCAAGTTCACAACACTCAGGTGTTATGGGCATGAACATTGACCAATCAGAAACCGCGGATGACGGTTGCGTCGCGTCGTACCACCACCCCATTGGGTAGTGCTTCAAAAGACCGCCCACTCCTTGGCGATTCTACCAATCAACGGCCGCTAAGCATCTGACGATGTGTGTTGAGTTTGAACCCTGACACAAACGTTTAGGGCAAAAAAGAAAAAAGATAAAAAAGTTTAGGGCAGAACTCGAGAATTATGTATTTAGCACAGTATGTTTATTATACTTATAGACGTTTTTATGAAAACCAAAGTTGACTTTTGAGCGTTTTTTTCGAAAAGGTTTTTAAGATATTTTTGTTTCCGAATCCCATACAAATTGTTTTATGATATATGTGTGAAATAATGAAGTTAAATACATAATTAAATGTATTAATTATTTTACAATAACGTTTCTGAGTAAAAAATGCCACCCGTTGGTTATTATAGTTTTCCGCGCATGCGCTTATCAATGGTTGTCAGCTGGTTGTTATAGTAACAGGCGTCAGGACTTTAGCGCCGGTGAGGGCTATGGAGCTAACAGTTAATAATCACATATAGGACCAAAACAGGTATGTTATTAATCACATTTACTATCAAACTAACTGCATTGTGTGTCCGAAGTTCTAATGTTTTGTGTTCAAAACGCTTTCTTCTTATATCACAGTCTAGTTAGCTCTGTTAGCTAACAGCTAGTGAACTCTCTTCTGCCACACATAACTAATCCCATCTTTCCCACATTATATTTATTTAACCAGCGATTTATGCAAAGGTTACTAGATCGTTATTTCAGTATCATAGTAGACAAGTGCTAAATAATTGCCTCAGATATGTAAAATAATTATAATATATTATGAATTATGAAAGTTTTGGTTTAACCTTTTTAATTACGTATTTATTTGTCTAGTACCTTCGTAGTTTGCTGCCATTTTAAATATTTTAATTTTATGTTATTTTCGTTTTATTTTGCATGTTATTTTGACAATTCTCATTATTATTGTGTTTTACATTGTTCCTCATCCCACACAGTGCAATACAAGTATATATAGTTTGATTTTAATAAAAAAAATGTATGGCAGCCCCTCTCATAAAGGTTTATTGTTTTGCAGATGAGTTAAGTAGTTTGGAGATGAGTGCTGTCACACACACATTGAGCTGACACACACACACACACACACACACACACACACACACACACACACACACACACACACACACAGAGACGGAGATGCCAGCCGCTAGAGAACAGAAGGACGGATCGGAGTCATCGTCTGAAGATGAGCTGGAGTAAGTGTCTTTACAGAGTATTGATCATGGAGATTTTCAGATTCACAGATTATTGGATTAAATTCAGACTCTGTGAGCAGGAACAGTCACTACACACAAAACTACAGCAAACATCCGCTGTTGCATATAGACTGATTTCATGATTTCTCAGGGCTTACCTTGACTAAATATAGACCAGTCCGTTCTGAAATAGTAACAGCCGCTCCTCAAATAGTCGAGATGTTCCACAGGTCTGTTTTCAGCAGCAGAGCTAAATTCAGTCTCCTTGTGATGTTTTTAAGAGACAACCATGAGTGACAAAAATGATGTAGGTCCCTTTAGATTTAGGACCTAGAATTTACATTAGTTATCATGTGGTCATCCAAACCCGTACGTTTTATTAAAAGGTGATTAATTTTTTTTGGGACGCTAAAACACTTTCTTCTAGGGAAGCACGTTTTGCTTTTTTAAAAAAATTGTGATTCCAAAATTATATTACAAATAAATATGTGTATAAAAATATAAAAATGACTAAAAATCAAAATAAATATTAGGCCTACCATCTTTAGTAGGCTTGTGACGAGACACGAGATTGAGTTCATGAGGACGAGACAAGATTTTTAAGAAATCCTCAATGACGAAATACATGACTTGAAAAATAGTCTGCAGGTGCATTCTGAGTGAATTATCATATGCAGTAAAAGACAACAATACTAAAGCACTGTAAAAGGTTTTGCCACAAACACACTGTAAACCTGAATAAGTTGGCAAAACTCAATCAGTTGCCTCAGTTTTTAAGTTAAGAAATTCAACATTTAAGTAAGCAGAACTGGCAGATTTTTGTTTTGTACTCATACATTTTTGCTGAATGAGTGCAGCAATATAAAGCATTTAACATACTTGCTCTCAAACCAAGCCGCATGCACCACTTGTCACCATGATGGTAACTCTCCAAAAACCCACATTAACAGAAACTCTTCTAAATTAGCATAACAAAACTTTAATCACTACTAAATCTCCCCCTTAACATTAATTTTGCACAAAAAAAAACAACATTATATAACACTTAATTTTAGCATTTACTCTCCCTTTTGAGTGCCATGGGCAAAGCATGCTGGGAAATAAAAATCCCAGCCCAGCTTCAGTTAAACTTAAGTTAGTCTAAATTAAAAGAAATTAGTTCAACTCAAAACAATGAAACAGTTCAGTTTACTTAAAATATATCATTTCTATGAACTTGAAAGAAAAAGAAAGCTCTAAAATTTGACTGATCTAATTCCTACTTAAACCAATTAATTATTTTGAGCGTTAGGGTTTACAGTGTGTACATGAATTATGAGCTTCCAGAACTCCTGATTGAGGCTGTGTGACCTCCTAATTGAACTCCTTTCCACAAATTGAACATAAAAATAAACAGTATACAGTATAAATAACAAAAATAAATAGCAGTTTTCTCTTAGTCTTATTACAGTGGGTACGGAAAGTATTCAGACCCCCTTAAATTTTTCACTCTTTGTTATATTGCAGCCATTTGCTAAAATCATTTATGTTCATTTTTTTCCTCATTAATGTACACACAGAACCCTATATTGACAGAAAAACACAGAATTGTTGACATTTTTGTAGATTTATTAAAAAAGAAAAACTGAAATATCACATGGTCCTAAGTATTCAGACCCTTTGCTCAGTATTTAGTAGAAGCACCTTTTTGATCTAATACAGCCATGAGTCTTTTTGGGAAAGATGCAACAAGTTTTTCACACCTGGATTTGGGGATCCTCTGCCATTCCTCCTTGCAGATCCTCTCCAGTTCTGTCAGGTTGGATGGTAAACGTTGGTGGACAGCCATTTTTAGGTCTCTCCAGAGATGCTCAATTGGGTTTAAGTCAGGGCTCTGGCTGGGCCATTCAAGAACAGTCACGGAGTTGTTGTGAAGCCACTCCTTCGTTATTTTAGCTGTGTGCTTAGGGTCATTGTCTTGTTGGAAGGTAAACCTTCGGCCCAGTCTGAGGTCCTGAGCACTCTGGAGAAGGTTTTCGTCCAGGATATCCCTGTACTTGGCCGCATTCATCTTTCCCTCGATTGCAACCAGTCGTCCTGTCCCTGCAGCTGAAAAACACCCCCACAGCATGATGCTGCCACCACCATGCTTCACTGTTGGGACTGTATTGGACAGGTGATGAGCAGTGCCTGGTTTTCTCCACACATACCGCTTAGAAATAAGGCCAAAAAGTTCTATCTTGGTCTCATCAGACCAGAGAATCTTATTTCTCAGCATCTTGGAGTCCTTCAGGTGTTTTTTAGCAAACTCCATGTGGGCTTTCATGTGTCTTGCACTGAGGAGAGGCTTCCGTCGGGCCACTCTGCCATAAAGCCCCGACTGGTGGAGGGCTGCAGTGATGGTTGACTTTCTACAACTTTCTCCCGACTGCATCTCTGGAGCTCAGCCACAGTGATCTTTGGGTTCTTCTTTACCTCTCTCACCAAGGCTCTTCTCCCCCGATAGCTCTAGGAAGGATTCTGGTCGTCCCAAACGTCTTCCATTTAAGGATTATGGAGGCCACTGTGCTCTTAGGAAGTGCAGCAGAAATGTTTTTGTAACCTTGGCCAGATCTGTGCCTTGCCACAATTCTGTCTCTGAGCTCTTCAGGCAGTTCCTTTGACCTCATGATTCTCATTTGCTCTGACATGCACTGTGAGCTGTAAGGTCTTATATAGACAGGTGTGTGGCTTTCCTAATCAAGTCCAATCAGTATAATCAAACACAGCTGGACTCAAATGAAGGTATAGAACCATCTCAAGGATGATCAGAAGAAATGGACAGCACCTGAGTTAAATATATGAGTGTCACAGCAAAGGGTCTGAATACTTAGGACCATATGATATTTCAGTTTTTCTTTTTTAATAAATCTGCAAAAATGTCAACAATTCTGTGTTTTTCTGTCAATATGGGGTGCTGTGTGTACATTAATGAGGGAAAAAATGAACTTAAATGATTTTAGCAAATGGCTGCAATATAACAAAGAGTGAAAAATTGAAGGGGGTCTGAATACTTTCCGTACCCACTGTAAGTGCAAACAATATGTGCAACTATAATCAAAGTACTCTCTCAATGTTCAAAGTGCAAACAGAGACCAGAGCTAAGAGGTGGTTACAACTACACAGCCCAGCCTAAGATAGGTTTGATACTGGGAGACAGGCTATTGTATGTAGCCTAATTTGCGCGCATCAGGAAGCTTGTGTTTTACTTTCGTATTAGTGATCGCACGCGTGTAGGGAACGGCGGAGCTGAATGTGAATTGTACAAGATAAGACATTCTGTTGTGCAACGAATCCTCCGCCATGGTCTTGTCAGTCATCTCGCATTACTCACTTGATCAGTGAACTGTGGTTCCTGCTGCACTGTGTGTGACTCTACAGCTAATGCTGGATGAGCAGAGCAGATGTTTACAGTAGTTTACAATTGAAGCAACTTATTATCCAAATGAATTTTTAAGCAAAAGAGCGCACAGCGAGACAAAACAACAAAAGACAACACATGGAGCCTGAATGTCCGAACCCCGACACTGAACCCAAAACAAACTAGACAGGAGTGCCAGGATCAGAACACCATGCTCTGCACATGAAACGAAGCACATAGACAAGAAGCCGAGAAGTACACTCATAGCCGCACACTTACACAAAGACAAGACGATACATGAGTGTCAGGGCTCTGTCACAAAACCAAGAATAAACCAGATCGATGTGACGCATAGAGTGCCATCTTATCTCTGCTCACATAGATCACTTCAGGGTTGTCTAATGCTAAGGCTTTTGTTCGAGTTTGTTGATGCTCTTTCCTTTCCTGCAAAAACATTTTAATCTTTGTCTTGAGGTGTGTAATGTGACTTTGGTAATTCCTCAATATCATATAAATGTGAAATTCATCTGACAGAGGAAATAGCAGTGTTCTCTTTGCTTTAACATGTGTTGTCATAGGAAACACCCGTGTATCGCCTGGAGTGGTGTCAGTAAAAGGATTCCCGTGCTGCTCTTCTGTGCAGAAGCCATTGTGTCCAAAGATGTGGCCATCCGCTCTGTTGGAGGTACAGACACTGAGAATTCTTGTGTTTGATAAAGAAGAATTTATTAAATCAGCATTTTGGATGAATCTCTGGGTTGAATGAATGACAAGGGGTGCGTCTCAATCAGCTCCCTAAGCCGTGAATCAGTAACAGCAGAACTGATATTTTTAATGTTATTTAAAGTAAATACTTTGATTGTTACTTGTACCTGCAACATTTCAGCCCTAAGTTAATTATAAATGTTAGCAAGATTATGTTCAGTACCTGTCTAGCAATGTATGTTTATGCTGTTTGTAAAAAGAGAAATAGTGAGCATCGGTGCTGCTTGGTGCATTGTGGGATTTTTAGGGAGCAAATGTTTCAGTTCACTGGAAGGATTTCGCGATTGATACAGCCCTTAAAATGGCTGACTCTTTGATCAGTGCCCTGACCATGAGATTGAGATGCACACAAATACATTTTTTAACAGTCACTTGTCGCCACCTACTGGTGTAACGGTGTAATTGATAGAATCTTTATGCGAAGTGTCAAATTTGATCGGTAACGTAGACATCAGTGTTTATATCCGAACTATAAACTTTTATCTCAGTACTTCTATTATAATATGAATGATTGTAAGGCAGAAATAATGATACTGTGTGGTTGAAAAAGGCTGTTTGTGAAGCTGTTTCATACCTATACATGACAACTGCTCTCTCTGGGTCAGAACGCAGATCTGAATGTTCACTGTATTGTACTTGTCAAAGGTTTAATAGACAGAGACGAATCGTTGTCATTTAGGAATAACATTGCGTGTGTGTTTGAATCGAGATATATATAATATAATATATATATGTACTGTATATTTACTTCTTTACAGTGACAAATCATTTTTTTAATAGCTATATAAATAGTATGTCTAATGTTATTTAAATATCTGTTGACTGCTTTTATAAAAACTGTAATTTGCTACATGTCATTGCAGTGTGACATTCTTCTTGAAGACTGTTCAAGATTTTTTCCTGTTTCTTATAGAAAAATACAACTTGGCCTTCAAGATTGTGCGTACGGAAAGTCGTCTTGTGCGTGGCATACTGGTCAATCATGGATTCCATGAGGTAGATCTGTAAACATTAGGCAAGGCCTTCCTAATGGAAGGACAAGTCAAGCACATTGCATTGTGGGATTCCTCTGCTTGTATACTGCACATTGGTTTGATGTTATTTTAGTTCAGTTCAGTTTAGCAATACAAGTATTAAGGATTCAAGCTGCATTTCAGCTTTTTCAGGCTAACCTCCAATACAGTGGTTAGTGTTTATAAGGGTCCAATACAATAAAGCTCAAATGTAATAGCAATGAAAATGACTGTAAATAAATAATTCTGGGCCTTTAAGGAATCTTTTTCATTTTTTGACTTTACCCTGGCCTAAAGTAACAATGTTTTCTGTTTAGGTGCACCCAAATAGCAATGATTTTAACCTGATGTGGAGTGGCTCGCACCTGAAGCCCTACCTTATGCGCTCTCTACAGGATTTCCAGAAAGTCAACCACTTTCCCAGGTGTGTCTGTCATTACAGTTCTGTTCCAAAACACTTTGTTCTGAGGCTGGATCCCATCTGAAAAGGCAAACTCTGCATGTTATACAATTCACAGTTTATTTCAAAAAAAAGGCATTAGCATTTTTATAAGCTATACACCAACAAGCATAAAAATATACAGCACCAGGGTTGAGTATTGACAATTCAGTTCACTATTGTGCTCACTATCGAGATTCAATTCACTATTGAGCTTCGTGCGGAAGCTCAGATGTGCTGCATAACACGAGAATGAACCTCACTGGTTCTTGCTGAAGCTCAAACGTGCTGCGTAACACGAGAATGAACCTCATTGGTTCTTGCTGAAGCTCAAATGTGCTGCGTAACATGAGAATGAACATCATTGGTTCTCGCTAAAGCTCAAACGCGCTGCGTAACACGAGAATGAACCTCAGTGGTTCTCGCTGAAGCTCAAACGTGCTGCGTAACATGAGAATGAACCTCATAGGTTCTTGCTGAAGCTCAAATGTGCTGCGTAACATGAGAATGAACCTCACTGGTTCTTGCTGAAGCTCAAACGTGCTGCGTAACACGAGAATGAACCTCAGTGGTTCTCGCTGAAGCTCAAACGTGCTGCGTAACACGAGAATGAACCTCAGTGGTTCTCGCTGAAGCTCAAACGTGCTGCGTAACACGAGAATGAACCTCATAGGTTCTTGTTGAAGCTCAAACGTGCTGCGTAACACGAGAATGAACCTCATTGGTTCTTGTTGAAGCTCAAACGTGCTGCGTAACACGAGAATGAACCTCAGTGGTTCTTGCTGAAGCTCAAACGTGCTGCGTAACACGAGAATGAACCTCATAGGTTCTTGTTGAAGCTCAAACGTGCTGCGTAACACGAGAATGAACCTCATAGGTTCTTGTTGAAGCTCAAACGTGCTGCGTAACACGAGAATGAACCTCATTGGTTCTTGTTGAAGCTCAAACGTGCTGCGTAACACGAGAATGAACCTCATAGGTTCTTGTTGAAGCTCAAACGTGCTGCGTAACACGAGAATGAACCTCATTGGTTCTTGCTGAAGCTCAAACGTGCTGCGTAACACCAGAATGAACCTCATTGGTTCTTGTTGAAGCTCAAACGTGCTGCGTAACACGAGAATGAACCTCATAGGTTCTTGTTGAAGCTCAAACGTGCTGCGTAACACGAGAATGAACCTCATAGGTTCTTGTTGAAGCTCAAACGTGCTGCGTAACACGAGAATGAACATCATTGGTTCTCGCTGAAGCTCAAACGTGCTGCGTAACACCAGAATGAACCTCATTGGTTCTTGTTGAAGCTCAAACGTGCTGCGTAACACGAGAATGAACCTCAGTGGTTCTCGCTGAAGCTCAAACGTGCTGCGTAACACGAGAATGAACCTCAGTGGTTCTCGCTGAAGCTCAAACATGCTGCGTAACACGAGAATGAACCTCAGTGGTTCTCGCTGAAGCTCAAACGTGCTGCGTAACACGAGAATGAACCTCATTGGTTCTTGCAGAAGCTCAAACGTGCTGCGTAACACGAGAATGAACCTCAGTGGTTCTCGCTGAAGCTCAAACATGCTGCGTAACACGAGAATGAACCTCATTGGTTCTTGTTGAAGCTCAAATGTGCTGCGTAAGTAATGTTTAGTGAAGTTTTGTTTACACATCAACTGAAATAAAGATAGATTATAATTGATTAATGGATAATGTTAACTCACCCCTAGACAGTACACACAAATGTTGGACAAAATTGTCCTTTTTCTTACAAGTTTACTCATAAGACAGTGTAATTGTGCTGCCTACCATTTGGAACAGCCTTCGTGTTGGGGCTCACCAGTGATTTGTGATACGTTTCTTTCACCCGAATGTTGCAGGTGTTCAACCAAACACTAGTTTGTGGTGTGCAGTGTGTTTCCCTCAATGGTAATATGTTACCAAAGTCACACACACTCTCACTCAGCAACAACAACGTCGACACAGTCGGCCTTCCAAGTGGGCGGATGGCATGTATTCATTGGCAGTTTGAGCTGAGTACATTTTGTTTGGAAGAAACAGCACAATAGATCAAACCGAACATGCGCTGCCACTGTGGTGTTATTTCAAGGGTTTATGTTCCCCTCGCTATCTCAGATGCTAACCTCATCCTCAGCACTTACGGTCAATGCTCCCGTTGCTTTCCAGGTCGTACGAGCTCACGCGGAAAGATCGGCTCTACAAAAACATCCAGAGGATGCAGCAAACCCATGGCTTTCAAAACTTCCACATCGTACCTCAGACCTTTGTGCTTCCTACCGAGTACCAGGAATTCAGCAGTGAGTGGGCACCCCTCTGTCCAGTCAGAGAGTGTTTGGCTATTAACATAAACAACATCAATAAGAAAGATGTGTTTGCTTCTCTGCTGGGCTTTAATAACACTCTCTCTCTGTCCTCATGCAAATCTCAGGCTCCTTCAGCAAAGACAAGGGCGCGTGGATCATCAAACCTGTGGCATCCTCCAGGGGCAGAGGCATCTACCTTGTCAACAATGTAAGTGTTTAAGGGAGAGATGGAAATTATTGGGGGCTTGGGACAAAAATGCCACTAAAATTAGCAAAAATTCAAGAAAAAAATGCCCCTGCATAAATTAATTTAAATCTACTTTGGTGACAGCCAATTTGATTAAAGTGAAATGTTAAAATGAATGAAAAGTGTTGATTGCGGCATTACATTTAGATCTGCTCACATTGTATTTTTGCAGTTTTCAGCATTATAGCCAATCTCACACATTTTTGTCTTGATTTTATAATGCATAAAAAGTAGGGCTGTCAAAATTAGATTAATTTTTTCAGTTTAACGTGTTAAAAATATTTAACACAATTAACGCAGCATCCATTTTTTTCCGTCAAAATTAGTGAAAGATTGAGAACTCTTATGATCAGGTAAGTAGCTGTTGTTGTCTTGACTTGTTGAAATCAATTATTTTAAAATAATCTTTCAAAAGTTTGGCAATGCTGACGTCAGTCATAACGATTGCTATTCATGTCAGATAAGGTCTGACAGTGGAAACTTGTACTTGGCAAGGCTATTTATAGGCAAATAGACCAAAGTAGAAAGTGGTTTAGAATTGCAGTTACCAACATAAACCTAGTCAATTCACAGCTACGCAAACTATGTTGATTCATGTTTTATTACAGGTACTGTAACTTTCCCTTTTTGCTTGTTCGGTTAATGTGGCTTTAAGCTGCTTCCGCTGCATAATGGGAATTAACATGCTTTTGTAATCTGACAGTTTTGTTCTGTACTGCTTGATAACACATGCTTGGTGTTTCAGCCGAGTCAGATACCACTGGATGAGAACATCCTGGTGTCGCGGTACATCAGCAATCCTCTACTGATTGACGGTGAGTCTACAACACTAACACTCACAGATCAATTCATTCTGTATAAAGTTTGTTTTTACATTCAGTTTGTTTGTTTTGCGTCTGCAGATTTTAAGTTTGACGTACGTCTGTATGTGCTGGTGACCTCATACGACCCTCTCCTGATCTATCTCTATGAGGAAGGGCTGGCCAGGTAATTAATTTACATCATCCAGGGTATGAAACCAACACCTGCCATCTAACAGTAACTGTCGCCCCGTAAGACATTTGATAAGAAATGCCATTGCTTAGATACAAAGACGAATGCTTGAACAAACAGAAGGAATGAAACCTGTCAATGTCAACATCCGATTGCCTTTCAGGTCATTTTTAATTCAATCATACTGTTCACAATGCATCATGGGATTGAGGTTCTTTCCCTCAGTAAAGCTGCTAAGTTTACGGTCTTGTACCGTTTTATTTTTGTATGATTTTCAAATAATTTTTTTGCTTCAAAGTTTGTAATAATGTGATTCTCCTTGAAGCTGGTTGGTTTAGATCATGGCTATTTTAAAATCCCTAAGGGAAAAATTAAAGGAGAATATACTTCCTAAACCAATGTTGCTGAAAAAGTGGGTGGCACTAATGCACTCTATTGGACATCACCTGCCACCTGTGGCAGTGCTAGTTTCCAAGTGAGCAAACTCCAACTGAAACATCTACCAACGGGTGCTAGCCTGTGGCAGTATTAGAGTTAATGAGCTCACAAAGTGTAGGGCAGGAACCAGAACTAACATATTAAAGTACAATTACCTTGAACAACAAGGGAGTACTATTAATCCAACCCTGAAAATACAGGGTGGGTACTTCACATCAGAAATTCTCACCAAAAACAGATACAGTCTGTACTGAACCCTAGGGAACAGGAGCTTTATAAAAAGCTAAAACCATATTACTCAAGTTTGAACATAGTTCAAGGGGTTCAGGGGAAACACTGAAGTCAAAGTACCACTAGATAGTTCTGGGGGAGCGGGGCCACAGCAACAAAGTTTCTATTCACATAGTAAAAAGGGCCTACACCGCCTGAGACAACGGCACCAGGGAGACTAAGCAATAGTCTGCTACCTTAGCTGCTATCTATTTTGCACCTACACCAAAGGGACAATGGGCCTTGGCCTGACAGCTCTGATAAGAGGAGGCCAGAACTGGGAAAACTACACTCAAATAATAAGGAGTAGTATAAAAAAGGCGTAAAATGCTACAAGCAGCGCCTAAACCCTAGTTCTAGCATAGGCCAGCTATAGCTGTGGGCCTATAAGGCAAACACATAAGCATAGATCTGCCTGGGGCTAAGAAACACCAGCCTCTACCAACGACTCTCAGTTGAGAGGAGGCAAACTCTGAGAATACTAAATTTCTAGGTAAAGCTCAGAGGAGCAAAGCTCAACCCAAGCACAAAATGTCAGGCGGCCTGTAAGGCCGACGCTAAACATAGATCTATCTGAAGTTAGTGAAAGCCAATCTCAAATCTCTAGCATTTACCAGAGGAGAAAGCTAATAAACCAAAAGGTGACTAACAGTGCGGCTTAGATAAAGCCGACATCTGAATACATACGAACGGTGGCTTCATTTTCTGAAGCCAACACATCCAAAAAAGCCCTTAGTCCGCATACAGGAAACTGGAGGAGGCGTCGACGCGTACCCATACTCACTCCATCAACATCAGTGAATTAACCTGCTGATGTTGATGAAAGCGAGCTGAATACAGGTCCTTCCATGCCTTCTCGATCTCAGTATGAAGATCAAGAAGGAATGGAAAGCTTACGGTGGCTGAAGAAAAAGGAACCGTTCGAAGAACCGTCCGCCAGCGGTTTCTTTCTTAACCAGCTCCAATGGCAGCCGCAGTCTGCCAGAGGCGCGTTCCATAATCTCACACAACTGTATATACGCGGGGTGGCTTTGAGGATTCAGGAGGCTCACCATCTTCATCCTCATCAGCCATCTCCTGCTCTCTTGTTTGGCTTAGAACAAGAAGAGCAACTGCTGCTGAATCTAACAATGTCATAGACAACACATCATCATAATCACACCGCTCTCTCCCGTCAGCAGTCGAAGGTCACGGGGAATTTAACCCCTTCAACTCTTCAACAAGCTCCAGCTGAAAACCCCACGATCTAGTCTCTACTCTGCCTCAGCAAGAGTAAGACCCAAACCATTAGGTGCAGCTGCCGGTCCTTTTCCTCTCGAGGAAAAGACCAGAAGAGAGTGGAGCATTTTACAAGTAAAACACACTCACAATAGGATTGTCGTGAGTTGATATTGTTTTCAGACACCGGTTTACGCGGAGACGTTTCCCCATAGCGTAGTTGAGTTCCCTTTCGAAAGGGAATCATGGGTATCAAATATGATCATCATCTTTTGAGGAAGGTTTATTTGTTCATCTCTCAATCATCATTGAACGGCACTGCATTATATGTTTTAAAACTACAGAGATTTGATCATAAAACTAAGCATTTAAATATCATCTTAGTAAGACATATTATTGGCAGATATTGATATTTATATTCATTTTATGTAAGTATCTGCTATAGTGTTATAAAGATCTCATTGATTTACAAGCATCAGAAATTACTCTTACTTTCTGTTCATATAAATATCAGCATCTGTAGCAAATTACATATTTATGCCTCCGAATAAAATTGAGCCTTTTTTTTTTACCTCCATATTCTCACTATATCAAGGTATATGAGCCATAAAAGCCTGATGCATCAAATATGACAGTCAACAAAATAAACTGTTCCAGTTCAAAAAAGTAAATTTTTTTTAATGTTGACGCAGAAAATTGCAGCACAGTTACTTAAAATTAAAACAAACAAACAAACAAAACAATTCTAATATGTAAGTCACATGATTAAATATGGAAAGAGAACCTTCAGGAGGAGGTTTGAATTTGATATTAGCTGATTATATTAATGGTTTCATAAAGATTGGATGTTGTTGACAGACATATTTCCAGTGCTTCAAGTCTCAGTTTTTACACTTTCATGGGGAATCAGCCTACAAAATTGCTTTACTTTTTTTATCGTTTCTATGTATTAAGCTGGTATAAAAGCAAGTGTTTTAACACCCCAAAAATGTGTAACTTGTGTTTAACCAGAAATATTCCTTTAAGACACTAAAATAACACAAACACTAGATGGCAGCAGAAAGGTTTCCAGTAAAGTTGGACGGGCTCATCTAGGCCTCAAACAAAGCTTTCCATTGTCTCATTGCTGGAAGGACATTGACAAAAGTTTTTTTTTTTTTCTAAATAGATTTTTTTTTTTTTATGTATTTAAAGCACCAAGGAAATCTGACATTGATTAAAGAAACATTTTAAAGCAAGCACATTCGCAGGTATCTTTTTAAATGATTTCTTCTACCTGAAGAGGCAAATTTTTATGATATTTTTACATTAGCCACAAATAGTATTGGGAAAGGTTTCTGTGGAAAGTCTCACAATCGCTCCGAATCCCTCCATTGAGCGCCTGTGAAACGCATTCAGTCTAGATATGCACACAGTGTCCTGCTTCTGGCACAGAGAGGAGAACGTTTTCTCAGACATGCGAGTGAGAAGCTCAAACAAATCCTCTGATTTTTTGGATGGCGTGCAGAGTGAAGCCGTGTGAAGTGGATGTGCAGTGTATTGTGGGCCGCTGTGGTCTGGTGTGTGTAAAACGCTTGGCCTACCTCTATTAGGCTTGGCGCTGACGCCGCCTTTACGGAGCGACACTTGGGTTTGTTTTCAGCACACTCTCTTATGAACTGCTGGCGCTACGTCCTGGCACTTTTCCCAACTCAACTTTTATCTTGGAGATCCCAGAAGCTTTGAAGGCATTCAGGTGCTCTCTGTATGCCAGGAAATTCTTCCTCCACATGTGGCGTCCACTCCTCTCAAACGCAGCGGCGCTGTATTCTGGGAATGCCCACGAGCTTTAGGACAAATCACTTAAGATTACATTAATAAAACTTGTTCTGTTATGGGTTGTGATTATGCAGTATTCTCGCCGTACCATTAAGTGCAGTTAAGAGGAGAATTAACTGATTAGTCGGCTGACTTTATGACAGAAACATTGGTTACACTCAGGTCCATTAAATAATATTAACAGATACTTTTGTTTTTAATAATGTATTAGTAAATGTTGAAATTAACTTTTAAGATTAATAGATGCTTTAGAAGTATTGTTCATTCTTAGTTAATGTTAACTAATGGAACTTTATTGAAAAGTGTTACCAAAACACATATGTATTCGAGCGTTGCAGTGATGACATATTTTTGTAGGCCAACCTGTTGGTTTGTTTTAAACAAAAACCCAATAGATTTTTCTCCATTGGCTCTTGGAGTATTGCAGTAAATAAGCTCTGTGACCAACAAAAAAGAAAATGAAACTTACACTTTTTGATATGTTTTGATCATGATAATCTTAAGAAATGAACACAACTTTTATGAATTTTGAAGCCTAAATACAATCTGCAGAAGTCAAAAGCTAAACGTAGGCTATAAATGAACTACTTCACTTCAACGTCACCACCTTTAAAGTCACAATGAAATCAAAATTGCCTTTCTTATAGAATATTGCCGTATTTATTATAATTGAATTATCGGTGCACTTCATTATTGTTTTAAATTCATGTTCCTTGTAATCTTGAATCAGAATATCTTCTCCTCCTTCTTGCAGCATCTCTTCTCTTCTCTGATGACGAGGGCGGGGCAACCTGTCACTCACATGAGATCCACCAATAGCAAACCACAACCATCCAATCAATTCCCCACGGACAAGGCCAAGCCCCGCCCTACATTTGTTCTTGTTCGAGAAGCGTTTCACTCGGATACACTGCACAATAGAGAAGAAAAGACTTGCGCAACTTCTGTTTCTCTTTCAGTCTTAAAAGGTTAGTTTACCCAAAAATGAAATTTGTCATTAATTACTCCCCCTCATGTTGTTCCACACCCGTAAGACCTTCGTTCATCTTCAGAACACAAATTAAGATATTTTTGATGAAATCTGAGGCTATCTGATCCACACATATGCACCAATGACATTGCACCTTTCAAGGTCCAGAAAGGTACTTAAAGACATCGTTAAAACAGTTGACGTGACTGCAGTAGATCAACCTTAATGTTATGAAGAGACGAGAATACTTTACACGTAAGCGCTGCATTGCGTTCACTACGTCAACTGTATAGGATAATGACAGGGAAGAGAAGAAATTGTTGACTATAGTCGTTAGTTTTTTGTTTTTGTGCACAAAAAGTGTTCTCGTCACTTCATAACATTAAAGGATTAGTTCACTTTGAAATGAAAATTAGCCCAAGCTTTACTCGGATTTATAAAGCTCGGATGTGTCAGGATGTTTATTAACATAACTGCGATAATGTTCATCAGAAAGAAGAAAGTCCTATACACCTATGATGGCTTGAGGGTGAGTAAAGCTTGGGCTAATTTTCATTTCAAAGTGAACTAATCCTTTAAGGTTGAACTAGTCATGTTGACTGTTTTAACAATGTCTTTACTACCTTTCTTGACCTCAAAATGTGCAATGTCTTTGCTGCCTGTGTGTCATTCAGAAACCCTCGGATTTCATCTTAATTTGTGTTCTGAAGATGAATGAAGGTCTTACGGGTTTGGAACGACATGAGTAATTAATGACAGAAATTTCATTTTTGAGTGAACTAATACTTAAAAAAAACATATTTCCCTGAAAGTTTGAGTTAGAATAGTTTGCAAGAGTGCGAAGCTGAGAAGGCGGACTAGTGAGTAGATGATCCTCTGTAGTTCCATTTAGACACTTGTGAAAAGTGAAAACTTGAAAATATCACAAGGTGGCATTACTGATGTATTTATAATGTAAAACGTAAAAATATCTTGAGTTTGCGTTCACCACAGACCTTATTTCAAGCTTTTAACCAAAAACTCTTTCCCATTGACTTCAGGACGATGGGACCGGAAGTGCTAAAATGCAACCCGTTTAGGAGTTTTGTCCTATAAAAATACATCATCCCTGCAATAGCTCTCTATTGCTGTTACTGTTACTCAAAATTTGTGATTCGAGACATTCCTGAACTCGTGTGTTGTTGAGAAGAGTGTGCTGCTACTTTACTAAATGATCAGATGCTCCATATTGACAAAATATCACCAACAAAATATAATAATCTAATATTATTTAGGTATTAATCTTGTATTTTTACAAGACAAATATATTTTTTTCCAGAGACATCATGCATAAATCCACCAGCCTCCGATCGTACAGTCGTCATGACCTTGTTCATCCTGACACTGGTGTTGTAATTGTGTGATTTGCTAGTTTTAGTTGGATGGCTGTTACAAAAACTCTCTGTTTATGTGTCACATTAATATTAGATAGAATGTGGCTGGAATTTAAGCCGTCACATGTTTTCACAAGACTGCTTGCTTTGGTATTTTACCTGTTTGTTCTTTTCAACAGGTCAGTTGAATGTCATAATCGTTATTAAGCTCATTTTTTCCTTCTCGTTTGTGTGTGTTGTAGGTTTGCCACGGTGAAGTACGACCACGCCACGGCAAACATCAAGAACCAGTTCATGCATCTGACCAACTACAGTGTCAACAAAAAGAGCAGCGACTACGTCAGGTGAGCTCCCTCGGGTTTTGATTGCGTGGATATAAATATTTCCAGACTCCTCCTATTAAGTGCAACATTTGTGTGCCAACAGGCCTGCTGGTATTTTAATGACATATTTAGCAAGAATCTTTTTGAGTCTGTTTTTTTTTTTTTTTCAATTAAATACTGTATATTCTTTTCTTATTTCTGGCTTCAACAGCAAAAAATGATATGTTATGTTATGTTTTTGCCTCTTTCCAACAGAGGAAATTAATACACTAGAAGTCAAAAATTTGGAAAAAAGATTTTTAAAATGTTTTTGAGGGAAGTTTCTTCTGCTCGCCAAAGCTACATTTATTTTATTAAAAATAGAGTAAAGACAATTAAATATTATTACAATGTAAATCAGCTGTTTTCTTTGTGAATATATATAGTAATTTATTCCTGTGAATTTTCAGCATCATTACTCCAGTCTTCAGTGTCACATGATCCTTCAGAAATCATTCTAATATGATGATTAAAAAATAAAATATTAAAAAAATCTTAATGAATTAGACCCAACTTTTGGCCAGTAATGTAAAGAGAAATTAAATAAAGTGAATTAAGATAAACTAGCTAAATCAGCCTATCAAACTACCAGTTTCTGAATTTGAATTGAGGTAGCAAAAATAATGCAAAATTAAATATAAATAGAATTCAATGCTGGCTTGACAGAGTATCGATTGAAAGTTCTGATTTAAGTTTAAAACAAATTTTAAGGTTTAAAGGATAAATAGACCCTTTTCACAGACTATGATGACGTGTTTTAACAGTCATCAATATCGTAAGTCCTGCAAAGTTTTTTTTATATTTAATTTATTTAATTTATATTACCTTTGCATCAAAACTAGTTACCGCTGCTGTGAGGCTGTTTCTAATACAGCGGCTATGGGAGTGACGGTAAAAATGACATCTTTCTCTCTTCTGACTGCCGTTATCATTTGCTCTCTATTTTTTTTTCCTCTTTTTGAAAGTTGTGAAAACACTATAGTGGAGTTTTTCTTTTGCTATTTGAGCAAATGGAAACAAAAAAGATATTTAATGTATTCTCTCATTCACCGCTATAGAATTTTACCCAACTATGACGACTTCCGCTTCTGAGAAACCCGGAAATGTGAAAAGGGTCTATAGAATTGAAATGTCACCTATAGGGATGGGACAATATATCAAATTTCAGAATATGGTAAACTCAAAAAAAAAAAAAAAATAATAAAAAATTTTTTTTATATATATATATTGATATATTGAAATGTGCAACATGTTCAACATGTGATCATAAATCATCAACATCTCTTTTTTTGCATTATTAATGGGAGATGTAAATGCTTTTTGATGTTTTTATTTTCAGTTAACATTTTTAATAATTTTTTAGGATAAAACTCCTCTTTTAAAAGTTTCTTGACAGTTAGTCAGCAAGAGTGTACAGTCAGCATTATTGCGATCGTAGACACGTTTGACCATGTTTTAACCTTCTGAACACCAAAATCACTGTGAGAAAAGTCTTTCTGTCTGAATCTGCATAAGGTTATGATGCAGTAATCCTTAACGCCTGATGATTTTACAGTAGCTTGTGTTTGTCTAACGTCATCTTGCACGTTACAGTAATGAGAGCAGATCTAAGCTGTCAGAAATAATAGTTAAATAATCACTTCCCATTGTTCCTCGCTCTTAAACGGCTCAGGAATGTGATTTCAAATACAAGCTAATCCTTGTGTTTGCTAATCATGTCAACACTGTTGCGTTGTGCCCATTTCTCAGTATTGTTTTGGCAGTGCTGACAGTCAGGGTTTCTCTTCCTTTCAGCTGCGATGACCCTGAAGTAGAGGATTATGGGAACAAATGGAGCATGAGCGCAATGCTGAGGTATTTGAGGCAAGAAGGCAAAGACACCACATGTGAGTATATCTAAGATACATGTTTATCCCTGCATAATGTCTGCATTCAGAACCACTAATCTACAGTCATTCACAAGCACAAATCATCACAGTCATGAGGAGATTGACTTGTTACTCCTGACAAACAAATCACTGGATTTATGACTTATGTTATGACCCACTGGGTGGGTTTCATTTTGAGATGATCACTGCACATTTTATGTTGTCAGATGCATTTTTGTCAAATAAGTTTACTTCCATTTAATTTAACTCATTTGCTATTCAATTCTTATATCATAGGTAAATATATCCACCAATTAAGACAAAAAACCCAAAACAAAACATAAAAATCCATACAACTCGAGCACTTAGTCTTCTGTTTGACATGAAGATGGAACAGTTATGAGGTGGGGGGAAAACTTACTTTTTTCAAAAAAGTTTTGTGTTCCCCTCAGAAACTTTGTGTTTGATTTCCAAACTTTTTGCATTCTCTTTTACATTCCCCCGAGGAGCTTCTCGCTCTCTTGCAAAACTTTTGCTATCAAAAAAGATTTGAGCTGCCCTGAAAATCGTTGCATTTGCTTGCAAAAATTATATTTCAATGGTCGTAAAATGTTTCATTCTCTTGAAAAAGTTTTGTTCCCCTGAGAATTTTTTTTGCGTTTGCTTGCAAAACTGGTGATGGAAATAATATGAGATGGGAGGAAAAACTTTATTTCAATGCTTTTGTGAGTGGTCAAAAGGATATATAAATGTTTAAATAACCATTGCTCCATCTGGAATGATCAGCTGATGCTTGCTTCTCTGTGTTTGTCAGTGCTCATGGGACAGATCGAGGATCTGATCGTTAAGGCTGTTTTGAGTGCTGAGATCCACATCGCCACAGCCTGCAAGATGTTTGTGCCTCATCGATGCAACTGCTTCGGTAAGACACATCATATATTGTGACATTTTGTCTAATCGTTTTTTTTTTTCTTAATTATTTTTTTTTACTTATGGCATGCAGATGCTGATGACTTATATATTTACCAAAAAAATCAGGCATAAAAACTACTCAATATTGTGGTAAACATCAAATGCTTGATAGTTTTGAAACATGGTTTCAAATAGCATAACCTCATAGATCAGCATTACTTACAATGATTTCACAGTAAAATAGTAATGCTGATGGTTTACAGTATATGAAGTCTGTGTTGCATCCCGTAACAGTCTCTGCAGTGTGTTTAAGCAGAGGAATGCAGACTTTACTGTATGATGGACTGTTTATGGAGGTGAAAACAGAATGATATCCGCTGCCAGAGCAAAATGCAGTTCAAATGTGTCTAGTTCTGAACGATTATGGGGTGTTAAATACCTATATGAGGTCAAACACATTATCCTCCAGATATTCAATATATCACTTCTCTGATTAATGTGGTTTAAACTACTTAATGTTAATTAGCATATTAACATGGTTATTAACATTGACTAAAACTATTAAAAACATTTTTGTTAATTAAATTTAACCTGCAGTAAAATAAAATATAAACATTAGATGAAAAACTTGGTAACACTTTACAATAAGGTCTCATTAGTTAACATTAGTTAAGGCATTATTATTCATTTGCTACATTATTTATTGATCCTTGTAAACAGAAATTAATAAAAAATACAGCTGTTCTATGAATATGAATATGCTATGAATCTTTGAATCTGCTAATTAGCCCCACCTCCACTTGCTCACGCTAGCTCAGAGATCCACTCGGTCATCTTCCTGAGGTAAACGCTGCATAATAGTATCGTTTTTTACAACGTTGGACACATAATGTTAATTGATATGATTAGCCTTTTGCTTGACTGTTATCAAACCGCTAATAATGTGTTGCTAATGTTACACAAACCATGTTCCCGTTCGCCATGTCATAGTCAGACAGCTGTCTTCTAGGGCTGGACGATTATAACCTAAAATCAAAACCCTCGATTAATTGAACATTTTACCTCGATTGCCCCTTTCCTAATGAAAGAGTGATCTGACATAACCGTTCACTTTCAGCAGTTATTTTATCTATGGCTCGTAACATTTCTTACAGATTTCTGCTCGTTGTAAATCAGATAAAGATAAATTAGCACACTACCAGTATGTAATGAGAGCGATTGCGTGTGTGAATTAGTCATGCCGTCTCTCTATTAATCGTGAAGCTGTGGGTTGTAAATAATTACTTCAAAAGTAGAGAAATATATGCTATAATAACTTTTGAGTTTCTAAGCTACTTTAGTGATAAATCACAGGACTGCGCTGACAACTAGTTTCTGCGCGCGATCTTCACGTTTTGTGCAGCTACTGTTTGTATGAGTGTTCGTGCCACAATGCAGCTGCGCGAGCACGGTAGCTCGATATAATAATACACATTCAATCGTCTAAACTGGTTGAATGTCCAAACTGGCAAGCCTTAAAACACATTCAACTGACAAAGTTTAGTGAAGACGCAAGGCTTCTGTGTGTTGACTCGGTGTTCAAAATTACGTCTGAATTTCGGTTTCGATTACTTTTCGATTAATCGTCCAGCCCTAGTGTCTTCTAACAATCAGTATCCTTACAAACGCTTTAACAACATCGGTGGAGAAAGGCATATAGTTCATCATAACGTCATAATAAACATCATACACCCACCATATTGCTAAATCTTCACAATTTTTCATATCAACAGAAAAACATACCAGGATAACCTTCTCTTGAGACTCTCCTGCTTCAGATCAGTCGTAGTTAATGATATGCTAAAGCCCGCCCTCACGTTGGCGTGATTGGTTACAAGGTAGTTTGTGACGTCACAGACATCAACAATTTTGAGACCGTCTTTGGTTTACTGCAGTTTTAAAGAGAAAATACTCAGCAATGGTGCTGACTGATGAATTTGCACATGGTTTGTCTTCAAGCATATGTTTAAATAAAAACACATAGACATATAAACAACATTAAAAACTTGATTTTCACCACAGGGTAAAGAACTAATTTGGGTTCAAGAAGGGTTTAGGAACTAATAACTAAAAATAAAAACAAATTAAAGTAGTAAGAACAAAAACTTGTCAGGTTTTCTGGAAGGAAGGACCCAAAAGCAAATAGATGCTTTATTTATATTTTATTACAACTTCAAACTAAATTTTGGGATGAGCCACCCGGACAACTCGAAGGTCAGACTGGCGTGTGTCAGGCCAGTAAAACAGTACAGTGCAGTGATCAGATCCAGACGGGAGATGAGAGAAAAGTCAGACAGATGAGAAGTCATTAGCAGGTTGACAGAAGCATAGACCAGCATAGACAGTGGCGAGCAGAGATCAAACACATGTAGACAGATCAACAATGCAATCAGTGCCAGGGTATAATCCAATAAGCAGAACTAATGACTATAGCCAGAGTCACATTGGGATGAGCAGTCCAGGAACCACAGGAAACCACAGCACTAACTGGACAGAGGACAGGGATGTAAGCCAAACTAAAACTATTCCAACAGACAAGATCGATGAACTTCACAAGACTCTGTGTGTTCTCACTTGTAGTTCTGTTCTCTTGGCTCTTTTGATCCAGACCAAAAAAGAAAACGACACATTTAGACCTGGTTCGCTATCGCACACAGAACTTAACGATACAAAACAACACAAAAAATATATTTTGAGACAGATTATTCAAAACAATGCTATGTACTGGGCTAAATGTGCTTGTTGTATGTGCATTCATATGACTGTTTTTACCCGTTGAGAACTCACAGAGCTCAGAAAACATGTAAAGGAGTCAAAACAGTGGCAGGAGTTGCTCTGTCACACACAAACGAAGATCTGCTGCAAGGAGATGGCATTTCTGATGCCTTACCGAACTGTGATGAACAACATCACGACTATGGCGAGAAGAACCAGGTGTGCTTGAGCATTCTGTCCTTATTAGGGTCGCATCTTGTGACATCACATCCTGTTTTAGGTTCTTTTAGATGTCTTTGGTCCTTGATGCATTCATATTTTAGTTGAAATGCAGTAGATATTGTTTGGAAGTGGAGCTTGTCAAATTTGCCCCTATTTGGGTGTGAGCAAAAACACGCAGTTTTTTCTGTGTCCCTTTAAATGCAAATGAGCTGCTGCTCCCGGCCCCTTTTCCTGGAGAGAGCGGAGCTTTAACAGCTCACGCTTCGGTTGCTCAACAACAACAAAGCTGGAGAATCTCACGCAGCCAAAATGAGGATTGTCAGTAACGGTGTTCAGCCTTACATTGTTCAAACCGGAGTCGACACGGATGGAGAGACTCAGGAAGAAGTTACAACTTTTAGACGTTTCTGAATGGTTAGTGGATAAATTTATGTAGTTGCTGTGGAGTTGATTCAACTCATCCACTAGCATGTGCCGTCATGTTCATCTTTTGTTCAAATTGACCCTCGTTTGTGAAGCAGTCCGGCGTAAAATGACGGCATGACAACAACACTCGACTACAACAACTCTTCCCGAGTTTTAACCCCGAGTTTTGGGGTTTACCAAACTCGAACCAAATTTGCTAGGTCTGAACAAAGCCTTAGAGAGACACATGTGAACATAAAGGGCACAAAACACACTGGCAAAGAAACAGAGCAGAGCAGTAAATAATACTAAAATAATGTGCTGTGTTAGCTTACTGAGTTTTAAAAAGATAAAAACAGGCATGTTTATGGCTGTATAGTTCTCCTCATGTGCCAGATCACCCCTCCAAAGCTGAACACAAATGAGATCTTATTTCTTTCTCTTCGCTCCAGTGTTGTCATTCCACTGTAACGTGTCTGTAGACATAATATTTCCTCTGTAGGTTTTGCTGGTTTAGACTGTGATAACATAGTGCAGGTGTACTGCTCTGTTATCGGACAATCACCTGCATGATGAGAATATCTTTACCCTTTACCCAGTGTATGCCCTCATCTTTGGTGCATGATGGGATACTAGAGGCAGGCCGGGGTTCACTTCACTGTGTCACATGACTGAATATGAGCCGCCCATGCAGGTGCATCAGTGGAATGTGATGGAAACAGTGCGATATGGATAAAGTGGCCTGTTTAATATGGTAAAATCACTCTTTACACCAGGGTTGTTAAGTCCTGCTCCAACTCTAATTAAACGCACCTGAACCAGCTAATCCGGGTCTTCAGGATCACTACAAACTTCCGGGCAGGTGTTTTGCAGCTAAACTCTATTGTTGGAGATATATTATTGTAAAGAGCAACTCACACAAATGTCTTATTGGGAATGAACTTTTGCTCTGGGACAGTTATGTCTCCCACAGATCGCTGAAATGTTTGAACTTGCACAGTGGCGAATGCTATTAAAATGATATCCTACTTCTCTGTGCGAACTATAACGTACAACACAACAAATTCCATAGTTTATGCATCCTGCTACACCTAAACATATTCAATTTATGAATATGTCATACTGAAATAATGAAATAAGTTTTCAATTAGCCCAAAACTGAAGCTGAAAATAATGTGTATTTAATAATCAGTTCAATATTGAAATTTATTTAATAATCAGCACTTGTTGTTTAAGTTGTATAAGCATTTAAATTGCAGATAATACAGTTTTTATATAAACTTTTGAATGTTCCTGCTCTAGTTGGTTGTTAAAATATAAACATTTAAACAGTGGCTGATTTCTTCAAACATGCAGGAAAAAAGACGTTATGTGACATTATTTACAAGCTGTTTTATTGATGTCTCTCTGTTGTTGAAACACTGATTGAGAGATTACAGTATGAAATACAAATAATGTTTACTTAAGTTTTATTCAGGCATCAACTGAAAACAGCATAGATTCGAAAAGATATTGGTTTATTAAAATGAATATCGATTTAAAATCGAATTTCGTCACTGTTTCAGTCAATGATTTCAGTGCTCCAAACTGTTTTGGTGCATCACTAATTATGTTTTATAGTTTTTATTTCCATCAAATCATCCTTTCCTCATGGAAAGTGTGTGTGTGTGTGTAGCCGTCTTCATCACAATCTTCATCACAATGAGAAATCTCCATGTCATACCAAAAAATAAAGCAATAAAATAAGGTATCAGAGGTAGGAAGTGATGCGGAGGCTAATAAATGAGGAAGTGCTGAAACAGGTCTTTAGCATTGGCTCCAGTAGAACAGCCCCATTGTTTTCCCAGTTTACATCTCATCTCGAGTGAATCTGGATCAGAGCCACACGGTTGATTCTCTCTTTAATATGCTCCTTATTGTTCGGATGTGAATTAGCGGCGGGTTTGTCTCTGTTCAGCTGCTGTCTAAATGAAGTCCAGTAACATGATGCTTCATTGGTCGCTCTTCACCTCTGACATGGAAAGCAGAAACAGTAGTACTAGTGAATAAATGAGCCTCTGTGTGTTTGGACCGTGTGTGTGATACATGTGTAATGGCCATTCACGTCCATTTGAATGCTTCTTTATACAAGTGCACAAAGTTTTTTGTGGTCTGACACAAATTTTATGAATTGTAAAAGATTTATTTTGTCTTTCTTTGACCGCTTATTGTGACATGCTCACCGATGGCTGAATAACTGGTCTTTTAGTGGTGGGATGTTTTGACCCAGCAGTTGGGTATTTTATTTAACTCGACTATTAATTAAAATTGACTGTATTGCTGGCTTAAAATGAAGTATGTTGAAAATTAACATGAATTAATGTTTAATAAATAAACATTTATTAACAAGTTTAATGAATAATAATTAAACAATAAACATTTATTAAATTGCTTATTAATAAATGTTCATCTTTTGATTATTATTATTATTGTTACCTCTAGTAATTATGTCTGATTTTTAATTTCCAACCTATTTTGGGTTCATTTTAATCCAGACATACAGTAATTTTTTAAAAATAGTTGAGTTAAATAAAACTACCCAGCAGGTTAGGTTGTTTTTAACTCGGCACTCATTTTGTTTTTTTTAGAGTGTAGTTAAAAAGGTAGAATACTTTGGTGATTTGGTCATTTGAAGTAGGTATTGAGATTTATTGCATTTCAGTGGTATTGAGAGCGGCTGTTGACATATTGGTATTGTGACAAGTGAGTACTGATTAAAAGATTGGAGGACAGGATGCATTGTGATGCATTCAGGATTGTTTTGTAATTGAATCAATACCATTTCAATGTGTCCAATGTGAGGGCCGTGAAGATTCACTTGGATATTTGTCTGTACGATTTATATCGTACAGACATATACCGTATAAACTACTATACTTCACAACAAGACTTCAGACACTTTTTCAAAACCTTGCCAACTTTAGCACAAAGACTTAAGTACTAGGGTTTATGTGGTACCATTTCAATCTCAAATTTTCAGTGAGGTCTAGACTTGATTATTAATGTAAAGAGGTGGTTGTGCTACATGCAGGATGTCTATTTATGTATGACGGTCGCTGTGTGATGCTTTGCTTGAATTAGTGTTTTGTGCTGCCCATGCTGCTCATCATCACTCTGTTTCTGTGATTAATTAACAGCACGCAATGCTGATGAAGAGATGTTCATTTTTATTCTTGATTAGCCAAGCTGTTTTATTACACATCACCAGCTTTGTCACATCACTTCAGAGTTTAGACAAACATCATGTTAAAATAGAGCTGTAAGCTGCGGTTTCAGAGCCAAGCACACAAGTTTCACATGCTTTATAGGGCTGTATTTGTGTGGTCATGAGCCACAGTGCTGTGTTTATAATAAAGACAGTTTAGAAGAACACCGACCGGTCTATTTACAATTGACTACAGCAGCAGCCAAATGATGACAGTTCAAAGACCTGTCCCTGCTTACCCTGCTGATCTTAGCTGGTTTCAGCTGGTCTCCCAGCCTGACCAAGCTGGTGTTAAGCAGGACAGCCAACAAAACAGCTTAGGCTGGTTTAAATTTTTTTCAACTGTGTAATTTCTTGTTTTCCTACACTTACACTTAAACCTACACATTAAAAGCACAATTTGTAAGATTTTTTGATTAAAAAAGAACCCACTAGAACAGAGTTATATATTCTGTTGACTTGTGTACTTACTTTATCTCAAATGTTTCTAACAATGTTTAAATCCAGAGAAATAAGCAATTTTAACCAGGACACGGACCATGTCTGTGCGTCGCCTATCAATGACATCATACCCGCGTTACCCTCGATTTTTGGTTTTATTTTGTAGAAACCATGGAAACCCCAAAGACGCTTTAATATGTTTTAATAGACAGGTGAGCATCTGTTTGGATACATTCATCGACAGAAAACGAATCATTTTATATATCTCAACACTGTAAATCTAATTTTCTTGATTTACCGCGAGTTTTACCATGACTAATATCGATCTGTCTTACTGCAGTGTGCAACAAGTGTCTCACAGCAGCCGAACGCACAGATAACGTTATAACATCATTTTCAACACTCAAATGTGTCTAATATGATAAACAGCGCTGCGTTACCCCACATACGCTTGACCGGAAGAAGCGGAAGCTGCGACTGCGGCATAATAAAAGTCCCGCTGCTCTCGAAGCGTGTGTCGCACTCGTCTGTCATTAGCAATCGCTCCAGCGGCCTCGTTGAGCTTCAGCATCACAACACCTTTGTTTTGAATAGGTGACCTCTAGCGGCAAAAATTTACATAGTGTGCCTTTAAATCAAGTTTAAAAAATGATTTTTTTTTTTTTTTTTTAAATGTTTACTTGAAGCGTATTAGTTCACCAGAAATTCCCAATGAAGCGTTTCTTTGCATCTGTAATTGTTTCACCTTTTTCCTTCTGGTTTATTTTCAGTTATCAACAGTTTGAAAATCAAAACTCTAATTACTTACTGTACATTTGTGAGGTTTGGTCTGAAGATGATCTGAACCAATTTTGATGAAGATTGGACTAACATTGGGCACCAAAAAGTTTGGTTAAAAATTCTGAAAGATGGTTATACTGCTCCCCCCCCCCCCCCCCTTTTTTTTTTTCTTTTTTTTTTCTTTTTTTTTTTCCCAGTACTGTGAGCAGTAGATGTGTGACTCAGATATTGTGAAGCATAATTTCTCATAGACATGGTGCTGTAGATTCAGTAGCAAGTTACTATATGCTAGTAGGTGGCATTTTAAAGGGTTAGTTCACCCAAAAATGAAATTTCTGTCATTAATTACTCACCCTCATGTCATTCTACACCTGTAAGACCTTCGTTCATCTTCAGAACACAAATTAAGATATTTTTGATGAAATCCAAGGGGTTCTGAACCACACATAGGCAGTAACATCACCTTTTGAGGTCCAGAAAGCTACTGAAGATATTAAGGTTCAACCGTAATGTTACGAAGCGACGAGAATACTTTTGTGCGCAAAAACAAAACAAAACACACTGCAGCGCTTCCGTGTTCTACATCAGAACACAGACTCCGTATTTTGTGGCTCCTGCGTCAGTATCAGCGTCGGCCAATACTGAGCCAGCATTCGGACGTAAACACAGAAGTGCTAAACTGCATCCACTACGTCAACTGCATATGACAACAGTTCAAATTGTTGAATAAAGTTATTTTTGTTTTGTTTTTGCGCACAAAAAGTATTCTCGTCGCTTCGTAACATTAAGGTTGAACCACTGCAGTCACGTTGACTATTTTAACGATGTCTTTAATACTTTTCTGGACCTCAAAAGGTACAATGATGTTACTGCCTATGTGTGGTTCAGATATTCATCAAAAATATCTTATTTGTGTTCTGAAGATGAACGAAGTTCTTACAGGTGTGGAACAACATGAGGGTGAGTAATTAATGATAGAAATTTCATTTTTGGGTGAATTAACCCTTTAAGGTGTGCTCACAACACAAAGATGGTCAAAAGCAAGCAGCATCTCATATTTTCTGTGCGGATAAGGCAATCCTAATGCATTGCAACAAGCTTGGTGACACATGCTCTGCTTTTATGATACTTTTATGGCATTTTTTGGATGTGGTCACATAGAAAAGAGCCTCACGAAGATCCTTCAAATTTCTCTTTTTGTGAATAAAAGCAGCAGCAACAACAGCATACGGGCTTGCATATTTTTGAGTGAACTATTCCTTAAAAACTGGAACATTTGGACCACCGATATAAAAATATTGGTGAAAGTCTCCCAGTTTCCGTGGCTGAAGTGATATGCAGTTCTCTGCAGTACTGTGATCGTGTGTAAATTGTCTCTTACTTAAGCTTAGAAGTCAAGTTGTATTTCATCAGTGAGTTCATGCGAGCCACTCCACCCTCTATTATATTGTTTATGAAAAGACACCCAAAACCAGCAGGAATACGATTCATTTCTGCAGTGATGCAACATTGTCAAGTGACACAGCAGATGCAGGAGACACCCAGTGAGATGATACGTTACGGTCTTGTTATTGTTGTTGTGGTGAGTTTGGTTTGGGCTTGTTTTTTTCGATTCCAGATCCCAACGGCTCATAATAACGCTCTGCTTTGATCTTCCCTTGTTGGTGCTTATTTATTCTCCTCACTGCAAATATTTTGTGGTGATGTTAATGGGCCCTCCAAGCACACATTAAAGAGCCACAAAAGCCAAGAGAAGAGAGACGGAGAGAGCGAGACGGCCTGTGAGGGCTGAGGTGCGGGCAGGACCGGTGTCTGCTCTTAATTGGGGGAAAATGCGTTGCACATGGGCTGTTGGCTGCTCGCTGTTTGAAGCGGAGTGTAAATGCGTATGGAGCGTGCTGTTTGTGTTTGTACGTGTGTTCACAATGCGAAATGGTGCTTTTGCACATCTTGAGTAATTAGTATGGGCCGCTCGCCCTGTCTTTCAGCTCGTGTTGTGTGTTTAGAGCTGATTAAAAAAAGATGTACTCGTGTGTAGCTCTGTTCAAGAACCCAGTGAGCTGCTGTGCTGTCTGCTGCCTGCATAGACCGTTACTGGCTTCATTAGTCAGCCTTATAGGCAGGGTTGAAAAGTAACATGGGCTTGGGGAAGAAATGCTTCCCGAAATGAACATAAATGCCCCCCAAATTCAAGATATGGAGACAAAATGGCACTATAATTAAACTAAAACGATTATGACTGTCGCAATTAAAGTGAAATGTGATCATGAATAAAAGGTGTTGATTGCGGCAGTGTTTTTTTGTGGCATTGAGCATTATAGCCAATCACACATCTCTGTTAAGTTCATGAATGCAATGCAAATTCAATGTATGCTCCAACAGACTTCTGTAGTTCCCTGAATTCTCTCATCATATTCAACAAAGTGCAGATACGATGTAAATAAGAGATTTTGCATTGTAGTGGTTATAATGGGGGATCTCATTGACTCATTCATTGATGGGGAACGTCCTTTGCGTTGTTTGAATAACCAACCACACCAACTGCTAAAATAACCAATGTGAAGTCTTGGTTTTCTAATGCATAAAAAAAAAATTATGTTTTTTCTTTACACACAAAAACAGCATTAATAATCATTATTACAATATCAAGGGCAATAATTGACAATAATGAGTAATGAGTTCCTGTTTAAATACTTTATGTAGGCTATTTAAAATTACATTAATCTCAACATTATTCAGTTGTTGTGTAAATACTGTACACATATGCCACCTTTGAGCAGCATTAAAAAGTAAACGCCATGCCAGATGCAGCTTTTTTGCCACCTTGGCAATGCAAAGATGGCTTTTGCTGATCAAATTTTATTGGTAACAGACTATTCTAACTGATTGAATTAATTGATTAAATTTAAAGTGCCCCTATTATGATTTTTCAGATATGATCTTTCATGCAGTGTGTGTGAATGTAAAAGCTCTACAAAGTTTCAAAAATCAAAGTAGACATGAATGGTGTTTTTTCTCCCAAAAGAAAGAAGCAATTCTGAACTGCTGAAACAAGTCGTCAGTAACTCCAGTCTCACTTCCTGCTGAATCTACGTAGCTTTGTAACAAATTTGCATTGGCTGAACAGCGTCTACTTTGCCCCTCAAACACTGTAGTTGTATCTGAGACTGGAAGAGTTTGGTTCGTATTTTTCATGTTCAGAAGACGCTGTTTTCTGCTGCCAAAGCAAATCCACTTTGATGAGATTGATACGGTAAAACTGACGCCATCATTACTGTTCGTGTCACTGTGAATCAAGTGTTAATAAAGCCTCCGGAGCTGAAATTCAGATATGCTAATGGGTGTTTAGTTCCCAACACGTGCTATAAACAGACAACCAATCACAACAGAATGGGCCATCTGACCAATCAGAGCAGAGCAGGCTCCTAGAAAGGCGGGGTTTAGAGACATCGAATCCTTGATCGAACCATTTTGGACACTGAGAGCTGATGCTGCAATGGATATTATAAGAATATTAAAATGTTTTTTGACCTTGGATGCATGTAAACCAGACCTCAAAACAAATTGGGAACCTTTAAAATAGCATAACAGTTTATTTTAGTTTAGTTTATTTTCTTATAAATCACATTTCTACTGCCACGAGTGCAACCCAAAGTGCCGTCAAAGCAATCAAGAAAACCAAATAAAGACAATAAAGCAGACTAATATTTAGTTGTGTCCTGGGTCAGAATCAAAAGCCAAGATGTAAAAGAGCTTCTTCAAAACTGTTTTAAAAGTGTTCAAAGTGGGGGCAGAGCAGATGGAAAGCGGTAAGTTATTCCATAATCTAGGTCCGGCTATCAAAAAAGGCATGATCGCATTTTCGCAAAAACAAACCTCGTTTGTTCCTGCGCGCACGTTTGAGCTTCCGACACAGCCGTAATCATATGGATGTCTTTCAATAAATAGACATAAATGATGAGAGAATATTAAAAATATCTTTATTTGTTATTCAAATATGAATGAATGTCTTGGGTTTGGAACGACATGAGGGTGAGTGAATGACGGCAGAAATCTCAAGTTTGAGTAAACTATCAATTTGAGTTTTTTCATCTGGTCTTTCTCTTTCATTTTTGGTTTTCTTTTATTGTTTTCCTTATCCATCTTATGTTGTTTTCTGGGAAAACGTGTCGTTTTATAATGGCAAAACCTGGGTTGCTGTCGTGAAACACGTAACGGTTTCCCTTACCTAAGAGAACAGTTTAAGAGATTATATGCAACACCCTTAAATCATTCCCTTAGTTAATCACACCTTAAGTGTCATACTTAAGGGAAAAACTTAAGGTGCTTTATGCAACCGGGCACTGAAACGGATAGTTCACCCAAAAACAGTAAAAAATTGTGTAATTTATTGTGTTAATAGTGTCATAAGAACTGAACCATCATCAATCTAATGATATAAACAGATACAGGTGCAGTGGGAATACTGGGATCAGCTGTTGATCCCTTTGATGCCATGAAATGTAGTATATAGTTAGCAGGGTGGCACAGGCTTATTTATAGTCGACATGTCGCCCCCACTCTGAGCTCTCTAAAACAGCTCTGTTTACACGCGAGCACAAGCACACACATTCAAACACTCTCTCTCTTGTGTCAGTGAATGTAGAAAGGACACAGAAACCCCCCTTCTGTTTGATAAAGACCTGATTTATACCAGAGAGCATTTAGAGCCACATATATAGGCTCTGTTTCAAAACCTACTTTAGGTAACATTTAAAACATGTTCCCAATATAAGGCTGTTCCAAAAGATAGGAGGATTATGCTGCTCTTTTGCGATACATTGAATATTAGTAAAATGATCTCAGTATCTTTGCTGATGATATAAAATTAGGGAACATTGTATAGAGTATATTGTGATCATTTTTAAAGATTTTCTTGTAAAGGTAGTAAGCCAATATTACAAAGGAGACGCTCCTTGCTCTCTATTTATTACCCATTCATGATTTATATAAAAGTTTTATTTCTCAAACTTTCTGGATTGACAAACATATTTAAATCTGGTATCCAAAAATGTGATGCAATTTCTGCAATCAATATTTTCTGTTTAACACGTTAAAATTATTTAACTCATTTAAAGGATTATTTCACTTCAGAATTCAGATTCCCTGATAATTTACTCACCTCCATGTCATCCAAGATGTTCATGTCTTTCTTTCTTCAGTCGAACAGAAATGAAGGTTTTTGAGGAAAACATTCCAGGATTTTTCTCCATATAGTGGACTTCACTGGGGTTCAACGGGTTGAAGGTCCAAATGTCAGTTTCAGCTTCAAAGAGATCTACATGATCCCAGACGAGGAATACGAGTCTTATCTAGAGAAACCATCGGACATTTTCTTAAAAAAAATAAAAATATATATACTTTTTGACCACAAATGCTCATCCTGCACTGCTCTGCGATGTGCCTAATCACGTTGGAAAGGTCATGCGTGACGTAGGCAGATGTACCGCGGTAGGGCGAAAAACTCGTTTTTTCCTCCAACTTCAAAATCGTCCGACATCGTTGTTTTACCTTTTTTTTGTAAAGGTCGTTTGACTTAATCTTTGCACGTTCACTTTGTAAACACTGGATCGGTACTTCCGCCTACGTCACGCGTGACCTTTCCAACGTGATTACGTAATGTGTGGCGCATCGCAGAGCAGTGCAAGACGAGCATTTGTGGTTAAAAGGTATATACATGCGAAAATGAGCGATGGTTTCTCTAGATAAGACTCTTATTCCTCGTCTGGGATCGTGTAGAGCTCTTTGAAGCTGAAACTGACATTTGGACCAGTCCACTATATGGAGAAAAATCCTGGAATGTTTTCCTCAAAAACCTTCATTTCATTTCAACTGAAGAAAGAAAGACATAAACATCTTGGATGACATGGGGGTGAGTAAATTATCAGGAAATTTGAATTATGAAGTGAACTAATCCTTTAACACAGCATCCGTTTTTTTTTCCTGCCATCCTTTGGCTAGCGTGGGAGAAAATCAAATGTGTGTCAGATCAGCTCTTAAAGTGACAGCAGCCTAATAAACCTGCTGCTGTCTGCGTCGTTAATATTAATCAAACACAAAAAAGCAAAGAGAAAATCATTCACTACTGAATAACTTTTGTAGCTTTAATAAGGATTAATCTATATTTATTTCATACAATGAAGTTTTTTTGATTACTTTATTTCTGTAGAACTCCTTTAAGAAGAACTCTTATTTGTTCTTATTTTATTACTGACTGTGTACTGAATGTTTGAACTTCGGATAGTAGTTTTTGTTGTGGTATAATGCAATTGAGAATTGTGAAATTTCCCTGGTATCTGAAATAATGGTGTCATAACAACCCCGTATTTATTCAAATACAAGGTTTCATGGGTCAAAATTTTCACATTAAACAACAAAAAATTCAGATAGTGAGCACCACATTTAAAATAAATCTGCATAGTTTTTACAACTAAACTAGCTGGTAATGCAGTGATGTCACTCCCTTTTAGACACAGACTCAATAATGTGTATGTAATGATTTGTCAAAATATCGTAATTTGCTTAGTTTTGAAACTGCTGTGAATTCAAACTATCTGGACAATAGTATAATAGTGTCAGCCATCACAAGTTCAGGAGAGACACACAGAATGATTATTTAGAGGATTTACTTCTATATGCTAAAGACGAGGTTTTCAATGTGTATGTGGCCTGTGTTTCTTCTTCTATTACTGCTTTAATCTGTTCATTTGCATTTACAGACGGCTCTCAGTAGCGCTGGCCGCCTCTGTGTGGTGGGTGTCCTCCCATTCACCCGTCTCACTGTGTGTGTCTCAATTCGCAGAACTGTATGGTTTCGACGTTCTCATTGATTCCAACCTCAAACCGTGGCTCTTGGAAGTGAACCTCTCTCCCTCATTGGCATGGTGAGCAACGCACACACACCAATCCTTCGATTTTTCCATTTTCTTATGTGTATGTGATGTGTACAATAACTGCTTTGGGTGTTGTGTTCTGCCTGTGTTATACAGGCAAATGCAATTTGAGATTGCATCTTGAATTTCCATCACACACTGCCATTCAAACCATACATTTGCAAATACAGAAATGCAGTCAAATGTGTATATATTAACAGGAAGAAATTTTGAAACTTTAGTTGAGTTAATTCATTAATATGCGCTGTATAAGTTCTAATAAACAGCCAGTTTCCTAGTAATATGCATGATAATAATCAACTAGTTCATAGTGAGAATTGGACCTTAAACTAAACCGTGGGTTCAATGGATTGTACAGTAGTTTAACAACATGCAAATTATTGAGCTGATGAAAGACTTTCCAAAACACTTTCAGTAGACAAAAACTCCATGAAACAGTTGTGAAAGTTGTGAGTTTTACATCTGATCCAGGACTTTTATAAAGTGCATGCCATTGTAAAGACTGTAAGTCTCATTTTCATCCGTGTAAAATTCAATATTGTGTAAAGAACATCTTAGGCATTCCTTATGAACTCACTGGGTCTACGCCACAGTATCTGGTGGGATCAAATCGAAGGCTCCAAGAAAAGCCTATTTCAAAGTGTAACACCAGATGAGTGGAAGGATTTCTCGTTACAGGTGATTTGTTTGCCATCAAAGATCTACCCAGTTGGATGTTTTTATGTCCAAAACTGGATCAGAAACTTTGATACTCTGCATTAAGATATTGCAACCAAGTGATTTGAGTGTGTTACCAGACAGATTTACACAGGAGTGACATACATCAACTGCAAACATTTGACAGTATTCCATCATCATCAACTGTATGGACATACCGAACAGGCCCAGTCATCATAGGCTTCTTGGAAGCAGAATTGAAGGGTTAGAAAACCAACCTGCCGGTTCATGCCAGTGGTTGCATAAAGAGTGGTAAAAGCCATAAAGCGAAGAGTTTTCCAAGGCAACTCTCTCTCACCACTGACATCCGATTTGCTAATACTACTAATGAACATCCTAAATAGTGGAAGCCCTGGTTGTAAGTTCAAGAAGAACATCCTGTCAGATGCTCTAAGTGATGAAGGAAGTCTAGGAAGATCTTAATAGCAAATGGCTTCCATCACGAGTGAAGGTGCAATAGCTGGCCTAAGAGGACAGGATAATAAAGAGCCACAAAGATTTCAAGGCCAAGTACTCTCTCACCAAGATCAGAGATGAAATGAAGAAATAACTCCAGCCTCAACCTGCTAAACCAACAAAGATCAAGCAAAAATGCTTCCTATTAAAAAGCTATTTGGTCCCCAGATATTTCTCATTACAAAAAAATTTACACTCAACTGTTTGTGTCAAACAAATCCTTATGCGTAATTTGTCCAATTAGAGGGAAGTTCTTAATGAAGACTTGACTCAAACTCAAGCCTGCCATTAAGTGTACTTGTCAACATGCTCATAAACATAAAAACAGCTCAGACCGCAGTGGTTTTGGGTCAAGAATGGAACAGTTTAAACGTCTTCATATTTGTGTTCAGTATCAAGTGGAAGCGTCATGTAGTGCTTTCAGCAGAGGTAAATCACCTAGTTGTGTAGATCTGGCATGTTATGGACTGGTTTAATAGACACAAATCTGAAGCTTTGTGTCTAATCTCTTGTATTATTTTTAATGTTATTCACTTCTCTTGCTTGTGAAATATGTGACATCTATAACAATGAACTTAAAGGGATAGTTACTCAAAAAATCATATCCTCCCCCTTATTTCCCTTATGTTCTTTCTTCTGTGGAGCACAAAATATGATATTTTGGACCCCATGGACTTTTCAAAATATCAGAATTTTCATTTGTCGATGAACTGTCCCTTTAAAAAGACATGCACTTTTTGTAGGCAGTGACAGTATTCATAGTATTCACTGTAAAGGGTTGAGTCGTATTATTTTATTTCCTCCGTGAAAACCTTGGAACTGCTCTGATATCTGACAGCTCTCATATGACTTGAAATGTAGTCATATAGACCAGCGGTCGGCAACCTTATGGCACGCTGAAGGATAATAAAGCTCACACCTCAAGGGACTTGGGAGGCAAGTTCGAGGGACTTTATTGAAATTAAATACATAGACCTCTTGGTAACACTTCAGTATAGGGAACATGTATTCAATATTAACTACGACTTTTCCCTCAATAAACTCCTAATTCACTGCTTATTAATAGTTAGTAAGGAAGTTGTTAAGTTTAGGTATTGGGTAGGATTAAGAATGTAGAATAAGGCATTAATATGTGCTTAATAAGTACTAATAAACAGCCAGTATTCTAGTAATATGCATGCTAATAAGCAACTAGTTAAAAGACCCTAAAATAAAGTGTTACCGACCTCTTTAGCTATAGTCACGCGCCAGTGATGATCCCTCCGCTTGCCATAGGTTAGACATTCTGTCTGTGTTTTACGGGAGAAATAAAATAATCATATTTCAGTGTGCTGTGTTAAAGGCTTATAAATCAGAAGAGTTCATTGGCCCACAAGGTTTATATAACTGCACTAATACTTTTTTGTCCCCTTTTTATATTTCTAGTGATGCTCCCCTTGATTTAAAGATAAAGGCCAGCATGATCTCCGACATGTTTTCTCTTGTGGGTAAGTTTCTTTTTCACAGTCCTCTACCGCTTGACCTCAGTCTCATGTTGTAAATGTTCTTGTATGGTCACATTTAAACCACAGAACACCCATAACTGCAGGTTACTGTCTGTGGCCGTGGCTTTTGTCATGTGGGTCACATTTGTTTGGTGTACAGTAATGACCGGTTAAGAGGATGGAGGGTTGTGCTTTCCTCCCTTACATGAGGTTTTATAGGGCCCTATGATTTTTGCAATGCGGAAAACGTGTGAATCGCTGAATCCAGTTTAACATGATATGTCACAGAATTTGGCAAATTTTGGATAAATAATCAAATGTAGGGATATACAGTTAATCAAATGGCGATATAGACTAGTGTATTTTAATATTAAAGCACATTATCACTGCTATTGAAATCTGAAGTGTCTCAGTTTGCTCTGCTACACAAACTCAAGCACACGTGACACTCCTATGCCATCACACAGTATGAGGACATAAACACATGGACTTCATCTCCACAGCTGCTCTGAGAGTCACTTCAGCAGCATTTCACCATTTCAACTATCAGCAGATACACACACAAACTCACAGCCCGCCAAAATAAAAGTTCGGTTTAACTTGAAGAAATTATGACAGAAATATATTACTATTGTGCAGTAGAGTATTCCTATTAAAGTAATAATATTAACAACAACAACTTTTGTTTTAGGAAAACCACACAATATCTCTCAATTTTCTTCCATGTTGTAGTTTTAACAGTAAACCTCTGTTGTGCAGCACATTGCCAAAAAATGAAAGGAATTGTTCTGTTTTTGATAATACATTTGTAATAAATCATAAAACACACAATCTAAAAAAATTAAAATGTGATTTGGAAGGTCTTTAGGTTCAGCCTCTCTGTCTCTCTCACTAATCTCTAATGGTGCATTGTTGCCTGCTGGTGGTTTTTTCACATTTTTCCTACCATGCAATTTAAAATGTGACGTGCCTGAAAAGAAATCAATACCCTGCGTCCTCACCGCAGTGTTAAAGAGTTCCCCGCAGACAGTGTTCATTAGCATTAGATGACTTGCATGAAGGAATTGTCAACAGAACATTAGACGCTTGCATGAGTCATTGAACTGTCATAGTTTGGCTGAAGAAAATACCTCTGCAGCGCTCATGAAAATAATGATTGCTCGAGGCAAAGTTTTGTTGTGCTTATGCAATAGGTTGTCACCACTCCAAAAACTCTCAATTCTGATGCCAGAGAAAGAAACACTCACTGTGATGATTGATCTCAGTATAGTGATGGTTGTAGATCACATGCGTCTGTGTGATCCACATTTCTGATGACTACTTTACATCCATTTCAAACAGTAGAACTGATAAACTCGCCTTTAATTTTTGTAAAAGTGGATTTCTATTCTGGTCACAGGTTGAACCTGTTGTCCTATTAGTGAACATTCGTTAATGTCTGCTAAATGACTAAATGTAAAATTCATCATCACGTCACGAAAGTGTGGAAACCATAATACAGTGTCTTTATTCAGAATTCTTTGATGAACACAAATATATAAGAACAGAATTTATTTGAAATTAAAATCTTTTTGATTGATTTAATGTATCCTTGCTGAAGAAAAGTATTATTTTCTTTCAAAAAGAAAAGAAACCCTTTTGAACGGTAGTGTACATCAACAAGAAATATTGTAATAAATAACAGAATATTTGATTTGATATCAACTTTTTCATGCAGTATTTGGTCTGCTGTTTTTGTACACACACTGCATTTCACATCTGGATGGATAGAAATTAGAAAATTATTGTGTATTGATCATCATCAGAGTACTCTTTTGTCTGAACTCTTTATGTTGCACTTAGGTTTTGTGTGTCAGGATCCCTTATCACGACAGCTGCGTACTGACAGAACTGGGTTTGACTCAAGAATGAAGAATCCTTCCCAGAAGCCTCAGGTAAAAATAACCACACTTTGACCTTATTTATATAGTTTATTTTTTTTAATGACTATTAGGCCAATCATGATGATCATTAGACAACCTTGTTTTGTTTTGATCATAATAATAATAATAATAATAATAATATACTAGATATAATACTAATTCTAATAATAATAATACTAGATGCTCATGTGGGAAAGGAGGCACTAATGTAATAGGATGATCTCTATCATTGTGCACTTTCTAGTCTGTGATTACTATTTTTTTTCTAAAGATGTTAAAAACGTGGAAAGCCACTGTGACCCCCAGGGACCAATAGACTTAATTTATTATGGGATTGAGTAGCAATTTCAGCCCTCTGGACTCAATTAAGCTATACAGACTTAAAATTTCACCCGCAATCCCTTATGAAGAAAAAATTTGGACCTAGACAAATCTCTTTTGGACCTTCAGCTTTTTGATCAAAACTTTTACAATATTACTTAACAATCTTTTACCAAATTAAATAAATATTGAGTTTATGGGATTACTTCATTTCCCATTAATTTCTGCTTTTTTCTATTTCTTTGTTTTTGAATTGACTGGATGGTCTACTTACAGACTCATTAAGACCAAATCGTCGAATATAACAGGAGTTTTGGTCACTGATAAACTTGCTCTGTTTGATTGACAGCTCCAGTGATTGTAAAGGGAGTGTTCTTTGATCGCTTTCTATATATAATTTAATCACAGTTTAAATAGAATAGAAATATACAGAGCTACCGCACAAACGGGAGTTCAGAGACAAAATTCTAAAGATGGCTGCGCGCTTGTTTCTCTGGCGCATGAGGTCTGTACCAACACACATTCACAGGCGTGTGTTGGTATAAACCAGGGGTGTCAAACATACGGCCCACAAACGTGTGATGATTTGAACTATAATTAAGAAATAGAGATGCACTAGTCCACTGGTCATAAATCCAAACGTTTTTTAGTTTTATTTTGGTCAATCTTTATTCCGGGCTTGCAAACAAAGTGCTTTGTAATATTTTCCCAAAATTTAATCTGCGTGGAAATATTTACGATTTACAGGACGGGCACACGCTGAATACGGACACACAGAGGAGAACAGACGCGCCAGCAGAGATAATACTGCACCATGCACACGCTCACTGTTCGCAAAAAATAGGAAGAATAATATAAATATTGAATTGGGGTTGATATGAATGTATCTCTGAAGATACAGAAAAGTTTTGATGGCTTTTCCTCTTATCTCCGTATAAAGTAGTTGCCTATTTATCGACGCAGAGCTGCTTTGTGTGCATGGAAACGCTTTTTCACTGCTGTTCCATAAGCGCCACCTACTGTCAGAGATTGAATTTGCATTTTCATTCAGTCCGTCTGCTGATTTTGTTTTGTGCAGCTGTCTTATGAAGCATAATTTCACAAAGCTAAAGTCTGTTTTTGCTGTCAATCTTGAAATTTGTACAATAATTTAAATTAAAAACAACTGCTCATGTGCACAACATCTTTGTTGGGATTGTGAGTGTTTGCCTCTAATATCAAAGAGCTACACATATTTTTTTGAACAAATAAACAACAAATAAATTTGCTTTAAAAAAAATATTTAAAAAAACTGCAACCAGTATCAGAATCGGTTAATTTGCTTCTAAAAAAAAATTGGAATTGGCCATGAAAAATCAAAATAGGTGCATCACTAATAAAAATGTTAAATCAAGCATTATGTTTTTTTCGCTGTAAAAACATGCAGTTTTAAAGAGCAGCCCGCACGTGGTTATTTTTTTTCCAATCCGGCCCTCAACCTAAAATGAGTTTGACACCCCTGTTATAAACAGACTGCTATTGTTATTATGCCCCAATTTTTACAAAGGCAGACAATTTATTTGTTCATTTTCCTAATTGCTTGATGGTCAAGCATGTACGCCATTGCGATAAGCGGCTAGTGTACAACCAGTCACGGCACTTGAGTTTCACCCTGGTCACTAGATTGTGTTATTGGTTCCAAATGCTTATAATGGACCCGTAATTTTTGGCCCACAGACAGTTTGGGTGGGACTCCTCAGTAACCCATCAAACTGGCAAAATTCGGAGCAGCTGTTTCATATCAATATGATGAAAAGGATTTAGGGAATTCCATGGTGGATTTGGGGAACAGCTCTCCTCAGCTACGAAACAAGACATTAAGGAGCTGATTTCCCTGTCCATTTGCTGGGTTTTTTTAGACCCAGCGTAGACCAGCGTGATCCAGCTTGATATCTCAAACAGAGACATGCTGTGGATCTGCTGAGTGCTAGAGGCTTATGTTCAGGTTATATAGGAAGAGGTAATGAGGATACTGCTGATTGTAACCTTTGAGTTGCTTGATACCCCATATTCATAGTACAACTGCATTTTCTAGTTTGAATAATTTTGCGACCCTGACTGAAGTATCCTACGGCCGAATCACAGCCGTGCTGATATCGAGCTATATTACACAGCTACGAGTGTGATGTTGCTTTTATACAACAGTGCGACAGAGCAAGTATTTAAATAAATAAGAAACAACCACAGAGTGTCTTAAAAAACCCTCTTTTGTGAGGAACTACTTTCTTCCGCCACAGATTCAAATCTCAAGTTGATAGTTTTAACAGTTGAGCCCAAGCCTCTGTTACTAATTCAAAAACGTCACTTTAGATCTAGTAACGAGGGAATGGGCTGCTTTAGTTAAGCTATTAGTGTATAGTATTACTGAGTAGATAATTATGAGAGAGAGAGAGTGTGTGATTTCCTGCGTCTGGTATAGCTTTCGTTCTTTAGGTCAAGTCTGTTTGATTGACAGCTCCAGCGATTGTAAAGGGAGCGTTCTTTGATCGCTTTCTTTATATAATTTAATCACAGTTTAAATATCAGATTATTTTCATCCTACTAAGCGAAACAAGGTGAAGTTGAGCGTTTAGTCACTGGTTTGATTTACTGACACAAAGATCATGTGACTGTACATGAATCATTAATATCAGATCAGGCATCAGAATGAACACAGTTACTCACATGTTGTTTCATTACTGTCGAGTTCATATCGTAAAAGTCTGTTTGCAAAGCCTGCGCCGAAATGAGATTGATTTACCAAATAATCCACAGTGAAATGTGCTGAATACAAATAAATAAAGCTCAACTGAGACATTCACATTGTTGAAAATAAATAACCATATTCCTAGCATTAGGATCCTTTGAAAGGTGATGTTATTTTAGTCCTGTATCGCTCTTCTCTAATCCTCATCTTACTAACACACCAGTGGGCGGGGCTAATGATGAAGTAGGCGTTGATTTCTTCTGTGGAGGCGGAGTTTCACCTATCTATAGGCACTCCAGGATCAGTCGTTTGCTGGGTCTGGTGTCAATAAAAGCTTTTATTGGACTGACAAGGACGTTTTCAGTTCTGAAACTTACAGGATATTTTTATAGTACGATGACCTGAGGAAAAGTTGATTTCTCAATTCATGACCCCTTTAAAGGGGACCTATTATGCCCCTATTTACAAGATGTAAAATAAGTCTCTGATGTCCCCAGAGTGTGTATGTGAAGTTTTAGCTCAAAATACCCCACAGATAATTTTTTATAGCATGTTAAAATTGCCACTTTTTGGGGTTGAGCAAAAACGCGCCGTTTCAGTGTGTGCCCTTTAAATGCAAATGAGCTGCTGCACTCTGCCTAAGAGGGCGGAGCTTCAAGAGCTTGTTTTCCGGAGTCAGAATGCACTATAATGTCAGAAACTGCGAATATATGCTGCATGGAGATAGAACAGGTATAGTTTAGTTCAATTACGGTTATAACTTATATTGTCTTCTTGTTTTTATCCACTATATTAGTAAAAGCCAGTTTACCGATGAGATTTATAACGTTTATTGTACTTCACACAAAATATGATCTGTAATATCACTGTAAGAGCTTAATAAAACACAGTACAAGTGTGCATTAAAATATTATCCATAAACTCTCTCTCTCTCCCTTGCATTATCATCAAGATACACAGCGAATTACACAGAAACACTCGTTACAACTAACAGTAAACAAATATATAAAGACCTTATGCCTTTTCGGGTGGTGCTTAATAAACTGGTAAACTTTATATCCGTAAATCAACTCCGATGAACTGTAATAAAGTGCTCTCACCTTCATTACTGCCGTATCCAGTATCACTCTGGAGACTGTTTGTTTTGTATTGTCCCTTTGTATTGACATTCGTTCACAAAGCAGTCCGGTGTGAAATGATTCGCGCAGACATAAACAAATTTCATTAGAGTTGAGGAAGCATTTTCTTCAAAAACAAAATAAATCCACCTCGTCTTCAGCGGCTCAGATTTCAGGAGTAAATGGAGAGAGCTATGTGGATTAATCCATCCAGCTACAGAACACCTAAAACTCTTGGGAGACGTTCTCGTCGGTGCAGCAATGGCGGACTGTGTACAACTCGCTGTGAACTCGCTCAGGGCGATTCTGTGTTAAAACGGCAGTATTTGTCGATATTTGTGGGCGGGGCCTGTGGCTAATGTGACGTCACACTGCCAGGGATCTGGAAACGGCTTGTTCTGAGACACTGCTTTATGGGGATTAAAAAAAAAGAGGAGTGGGTGGATTTTTATCACTATAGGGTGGTTGTGTACACACACTGCCAACACACATTTATGTCCAAACACCATGCAAAAGTGAATTTTGCATAATAGGTCCCCTTTAATATGTGATAAAACAGCCATAACACCAAATCCATTAAAACTAAGCCAGGCAGGGAATTTTATCTTTATATTGCAGTGTTTAATTTTCAGATCTAAATATTTCTACTGAATCCAAACCATGCACACATGAAGCACAAGAAACAAAAGTGAGCTTTAGAGAGTTTATGAGGTGTGTTGTTGATCATGTCTGTAGCACAAATAGTGCAGGACTGGTTATGTGTGTAAGTTTAATAATTACATCTCTTTCTAAAGTGTGTGTGCAATGTCACAATGCCACTACAACAGCAGATTTATCAGTTGCTGCTATATAACAGAGCTGTGACTCTATTGAAAATAAGGCATTTCGGTTAAGGGATTGCTCAGATCACCAACTCTAACTATGAGTAGTAGTAATACTGATGATGCCTTTTTGTAACAATTCACTCTTATCCTCAGCGTCAGAGACCGCCATCCTCCAACAGTGCCGACCCAGAAGCTCAGAGAGAGAAACACAGCACTAAGCAAGTGGAGAGCACACTGGGTCTGACAGCAGAAGAGGTCAGCATCCAACTCTTACAGTGATTCTGAGTCAACAGCCGACGGTGTTTCCATGACTTTAGCCAAATGATGCCTATGTTAGGAATTTTTTTGAAGATAGCAGGCTGATGCATGCTCTTTCTTCTTGGCTGCTCCTAACATATTTGATATTGAACAACTTGTTCTATTGTCTCTCCTGGACAGATGAAGGTTCTGAGGAGGGTACAGGAGGAATATGAGCGGAGAGGTGGATTTGTTCGGATTTTTCCTACTCCAGACACTTGGGAACTTTACAGGTTAGGAGAATATCAGAAACTGTTGAAATGATTTAACTAAAGCCCATAAATGGCCAATCCAAACTGACTTACAAAAGATGAACAAAAGCTATTTGTCAAAGAGCAACTTTACAAGTAGCTTACATTTGTGAGCAGGTGTCCTTGTTACAGTGTACAAGTAGTCTATAATATGAACTACATGTACTTACTATAGGGTTAGGATTTAGGATAGTTGTGTGTAATTATGCAAAATTTACTTTAGTAAGTGCATGTAACGTGTAACAAGGTTACTATAAAATACAGCGTTACTACGTTTATTAATCTTAGTTAACAGTTAGTCAACATTTACTAACACGTTATTAAAATCAGTATCTGTTATTTAATGGACCTGAGCTAACACGAACTAACAATGAACAGTTGTATTTTTATTAACTGACATTAACAAAAAATAATAAATACTGTAACAAATGTATTGCTCACTTCTTGGTTAATGCGTTAACTAAAGGAACCTTATTGTAAAGTGTTACTGAAATTACATTATTACTTTACATGGTAAAACTACACTGTTATATCATTATACTTATAATTCAAATATATACATAACACAACAGAATGCATCGACCAATTTTGGACACTTACAAATTTAATACTGCAGCTAAATACAGTTGTGACTCCTCATTCTGTAAGGATTACGTTAATCCACATAGTGTGCACTAGTTGTTAATGCGAAAATGCAATGCAAAATATGAATAAAAGCTATAATACACTCTAACAATAAGCTATAAAAATGATCACACCTCACTAGTTCAGCAAAGCAAATAATCAACCGCTGGCATCATCTGAAGTCTTTTGTTTTGTCCATGTAACGGCACAAGGCAGAAGGGATGATCTCTGTGAGACTGCGTTAGAAAAGGTAGAGAAAAAAAATGAACGCTCATATTTAGTGGGAGACGGTTGAACTAAGAGTGTGTGGAGAAAAACAGTGGTTTATCTGAGTCTAAATTGGTGTGTCAGTCATTATCATTCACTAATTTCTTTGAGAAATAAACCTAAATAAATAAACTTTCTTTTTTCGAAGTTGTAAATAAAGATTATTTGAGTATGTTTTACATGAAAATACAATTTGTGGTATTGTTTCTTTGCAATTATTTGTGAAATGTACTCTATTTCTAAGTGAAAATTGTTTCAAAGTAAATCCTACACTAAGATAAATGCATAAATGCAGTTGAGCACTAGAATGAAATGATATTTAGGTGCGCTGTTACGCCACTTACTTGTTATAGGAAACATCTGTGAGCAGGTTACAGGGATCACCCTCCGTTAGATCAAACCAGATGTGCTTATACCAGGGCAATCAGTGCCAGCGTCCGGCTTTCTTCTTTGAGTTGGGAGGTTATGCATGAATATGTTAGATAGGCAATGAAAATGAGATTTCAGCAATGCCAAGTCGTGCGTATATCATTCCCTTCACTCATGCATGTGCTCTGCACTTCTGATTGGACAGTGTGGTCCAGGAAAATGATCCGCCTCTGAGTATAGATGGCCGGGGGACATGGGTTATAAAATGATTTATGCTATTTATGCAAGTTTATGCTACCCCATCCCAGTGTGAACACTTCATTCTCATTGCCCAAAGACGCTTTAATATGCGCTCATAAGCTATAATAGGATAGTGTTGAAACCGCTTGACTGAAAGAGACATTTATGTCTTGAATAAACATTTACTTCACCTGAAATATATTGTTAAGTGACATAGGAAAACAGCTAAAGCTTTTTAAATGCTTGTTTGAGCTAGGTCTGGAAAAATGTTGCAGTCATTTAATGTTCATCATTTAATGTTCAGCACCTCATAATTTTGTAATTTGCACCACGGTCGCACCATTAGCCAGTTAGTGATGAAGCAACTAAAAACAGAGCATAGTAATATTGCTCAAGCATGACCGATGCGCTCTTGTAGAGAGCCAGTTGGCCAAACGGTCGACCAAACACCATAAAGCATCTGACCAATCATTACATGTGTCGGGTCATAAACATCCAGAGAAGTTCTTGAGTAAAGCTAACAGACATTGTTTTCTCATTTCTGTTTTTACACAATTGAAAAGTGCAAGAAACATCTTGTTTATCCTTCTCATTTCCATAAAACTCACCTCTGAAAGCTCTGATTGATTGTTTACCGCAGAATGTGTTGGGACTTGTTGTGTAATTAATCTGTCTGTAATTAGTTTCTCTCTCTCTGTATCTCTCTTTTAGTAGTTATCTGGAATACAAGACATCTATGAACGCCATGTTGGCGAATAAACTTTTCCATGGAAGGTAAGCCTTTCTGCTGTGGTTGGAAAGATCGTCATCTATTTACGTAATCTTCAGCTTAAGGTTTTTTTTGTTGTTGTTGTTGATATTTAATGTATGTAATACAAAGGCTTATTATGCCCTTATAAAGTGGCTATATTTCTTAGAGGAGCCCTTAAATAAGACTCCAATATGGCCAAGTTTATGTGTGCTTTTCTCTAGAATGTTTCAGAATGGTTTTAAAATCATCTGTTGCTCTTTGTTTCTCAGATCTGTGACCTCCCGCTCAAGGTTAGCATCTGCAGTTTCAACCCTTAAATGCAATCAAACACACAAACAGTAAGAAAAATCAGGTTTGCCGTGTTTTACTCCACAGGAACAGGGTGAATGATAATGTACCTCTGGTGGTGGGGATCTTTTACACACATCATGTAGTCCAATACGAAAGAAAGCTACTCACTCTGGAGGCGCGAAAGCAGAGGCGCAGCAGAAGACGACGAGCAGGTGCGTTTGCATGATGTGTGTAGAAGGATTCGGATGGGATTAGATTTCTAAGTAGCGTTTGAGTTGCAGGATACCTGTCATTTCATGTACTGTTTGAGATCTGTGTAGTTTTCACCCGAGCTGGGAACATTAACAAAAGATCATGTGCACACAATGGTCACTCTTTATATTAGGTGTCTTTAACTACTTATTATAATAATATTATTAATAATAATGTTGTGTTCAGATTACTTATTGTGTTGATGTTGTATTGCTAAACACTTTTGCTTCTATTGAGGTGGACACGGGTAAGGTTAGTACAAGTTTAGTGGTGTGGGTAGGTTTAAGGGTGGGTTAAGGCAAGGTCAATGGTGCAATTATAGATGTCATTATGGGTATTAATTACAGCTGTAATTACATGCAGGTATTTTTAAAGTATGAGTACAATGTAAAAACACTATAAATGCATTGAATCAAATGATAAATTTAAATGTTAGTAAAGACACTTAAGATAAAGCAGGACCGACATGTTTTCCTATATCCAGTTTAAGAAGATATAATCCAGACTCAACATATTGTTTAAGTTGTTTGCTAATATCCAGCATTTGATACAGAAAGATCACAGAAGAATTCATTTATTTTATGTCTCATATTTCATCCCAAGCTCTAATAAATGTTGAAATAGTTTAAAATTATTTCACTCTTTGTTTGGATTATAATTGTTTGGATTTTGGAAAACTTTCAGATAAATAAATCTACATAAAAGACATTTAAAAAGCAGTAAATGAAAATGCTGGGGAAAAAAAAAAAAAAAAAATCTGATCTTTTAATTAGCAGTTAGTTTTAGTTAACCGCAACAAGCATATCAAGCAAGTCTGTCTGTCTCCAATCTGACTGATCAAAGTTTGGCCGAGATACAGCCTCTGAACATATTTTGGGTTGACATCGTTAAGTTTGTTAAAAAGTTATGATGTAACAAAGATGAATATCAGAATTCATTTCAGTCACTTCTGCAGCTCGGTCCAAAGATCATCAAAGCCAATTTTCATAAGAATTAGTGAAAGGAATAGTGAAAAAAACTGAATACTGTTCTTTTCAAAATGGTGACTACTGTAATGGGTGGAGTCTTGATGTAAAATGTTGAATGTGATCAGCATGATGAGAGGAAAAGGATTAAATCTAGAACAAAGGGTTCAAAATTTATAACCATTTGAAAAGGTGGTGGCGCTATAGAGTTGGTCCTAGAGACCCCAAAGTTGGTCAGTTTATTATTCATTACCACCGCTACAAGTGTGCCAATTTTCATCATTTTCCTTTGTAACGTTGATAGGACTGCCATTGACTCCCATTGGGGAGTCTAACTATAAAGATTATTATATTAGTGTCCACACCAACTCATAATTCTGTGCATGTTCTGCAGTTTTGCCGTCTGTTGCTTTAAATGTTCGAGCTCTTTAAAGCAGGATGGATTCTGATTGACTGTCATTGTTTTTATCATTTATCAGCTGGAAAAAGTGATTCCAACGATATTGTTTCTCTGTCGTTATCGTTATAGTTGTGCTGTGGACTCTGAATGATTTTTAGATCTATATCTTTATCGTTATAGTTATTGTGAACAGGCCTTAAATCTTAAAATCCACAATGAAAGTGCAGTAGACAGCATAACAGGACAAGCTTTAGCTGCAGTATTAGACCAAATGTTAGCTCACTACCTCAGTGAAAACTAGTCCTTTCCGAATTGGGCTATTGATGATACTAGTGTAATATTTTAAATGAGCTGCAGTATCTGATGTGTGTTTTTAGGCCTCAAACCCTCTCAATCCCCTCACACCAGTGAGGATGAGGACGGGCTCGAAGGAGAGACGGAGCTGAAATCATCTTGCGCTCGTTCAGCCGGTGACCTCAACACAAACACTGCGCTGGAACAACACTCACAACCCAGAGTCAATCTGCTCCACATTCTCCAGCAGGGATGGGACCTCAGGTCAGTGTGGACAAACAGAATTATGGGTAATGAGTTGGCCCCTTACAGAATCTAAACTTTTAGCTTATTTACTGTGCAATGTTGAAGTTGCAAATAAAATAAAAAATTATAGCAGTTTGTTTTACAAAGAAATAGTGTTTCAGTCTTTCTACTTCAAAATTGTGTGTTAATTATTAATTATTTGTAAAAATTTACCAGCAATTTCTGAGTAAAAATTGTTTCAAAGTAAATCCTACAACTTTTTTTTCAGTGTGCAGAGAGATAAATGTTGTGGATTTCTTTAGAAGGCGTTTGAGTTTGATCAAATCAGTACCATCTTGCCCTCTTGATGGCATATCTGCAGACTGCTTTTGCTACTTTTCGCAGTGCTTTTCTTAAGAACTTTAATCTTCTTTAATCTGCTGGAATAGTTGTCTTGTAAGTAACCATATCTGTGTAAAAAATTAAATAGAAAAAAGACATGACATAATTATTCAAATATCAGACATTTCAGAAGAGTGAAACTCTCTGTAAGCACACTGCAGTCTCACACTGCAATGAAATGAGGAAGTACATAATCAGATGATTACAAATTAAACCATTTTAGCATTGTTCAAAACACATTTATTTATTAATTTATTGAAAAAGTGACAATGTACATCAATAAACATCTAAATAAATGTAAACAGGTTTGCCAAAAGGTTAATTTTCTATATGATGTTATACAACACAGCACTGCAACAGATGTTCTTCCACATTTTTATTTATTTATTTTTGTCTTGATTTCCGGTACAAATATCTAAACATTCTTAAATCAAGATACATTTATTTGAGAAACAAAATGACAAGAAAATAAGTCTGCTAAAAACAAGAATAAATATCTCCCAATGTGGTCATAAAAATAATCTTGTTTTCCTTTTATTTTATAAAAGTTTAGTTTATTTTACACCACTTGCAGATTTTTTTTTTTTTTTTTAAGATTAAACTCTTCATTTTGATACATTTTTTAGAAATCAAGACTTAATATCGTCAGTCGTTTTGCTTCTCCAGTAAATGTATCATGATTTAATAATGTTTAGATATTTGTGCTGGAAAACAAGACAAAAATAGAGGAAGAAAATATTATAAATTATATATATATATATAAAATATAATTTTTATATAGTCTCATTATGGAGAATATTTATAAAAACATCATCAGTGTTGGCATTGTTCATTAGCAAGCAGCCAATTACTTAACCTTTTATTTAAATGAATAAAAGGATGTATATTTGTATTTGTATAATCATTCAATTTCCTTTTATTCATTTCAAGATCTGAAGTAAATTATCCATTATCACTTTCATTATGGCTATTAACGTGATGCACAATGGTTTTCAAACTCAAAATAAACTATTTTAATAATATTCAAAACCCAAATACCTGAACTGTCAGCCGTGGTGTAGAAACCAGTCCAAAAATACAAGCGCCTGTTGCTCATCGTGTAAATCTCTGATTAAAGAGATAGTTAACTCAAAAATGATCATTCTATCTTCATTTACTCATGTCATTTCAAACCTGACTTTCTTTCTTCTGTGGGACATAAAAGAAGAAGAATGTTGTTAACCAAACAATTTTGGTGACCATTAGATGGAGAAAAACAACAAAATATCAAAATATTCTCAAAATATCTTTTATGTTCCACAGAAGAAAAAGTCAGGTTTTGAGCCGCATGAAGGTGACAACATTTTCTTTTTTGGGTAAACTATTCCTTCCAAATGGAAAAAATGGTTCCCGATTCATTTCAATTACACGATTCATGAGTCAGTCAGTAAGTCTTTTCAATGAAGAGAACTGACTCATAAGAGTAGTTTTTAAATCACACTCTGGTTGTGCTTTGTTTGTTGCATGAAAGATGGACGACGCAATTAACACGTGCATTGTCTATTCATTATAATTGTATTATTTTGTGCCGTCGCATTCAATTGCACCTAAGATAACACGTCATTTCTCTTGCCGTGGCACTGCAGATTCAGTGCTCGTGCAGGAGAGATTTGTTCCAGTATATTTGAAGAGATGGAATCGCTTCTCCATTTTCAACCTCAGACACACACACACATTTGCATCTGCTTAAAGTGAGTCTGAAGCTCTGGCCGCGCCGTGGTGTCCTTTTCATCCAGCGCTACTTTCACTGACTCCTCACAGTCTAATTCACACAGGAAGTGGATTCCTCCTGCGCTGGCCAATCCGGCACGTCAACCCTGACCTCGGTGTAAAACGGCTCGCTCTTATTGGCCGCCTAATTGCTGGAGTCAGACTGTCTTTCCTTTGTTTAACATTTTGCAGGAGTCCTGGAAGCAGTTGAAACATATTCCCTCCCCCTTCACGTTATGCAATAGCCCTACAAAAATATTTAGACCTGCTCTTTTCATACGCTGACATTAATGAATATTACATACTCCTGTCCAAAGTGCAATAAAGATTCCAGTTTCCTCTCGACTCGCAGTCCAAGAGCCTGAATTGTAATTTGAGCAAGGAATTATAATGACATGTCTGAGTTTGTAGAAATTCCTTTGCGCCTGCCAGGGCCGAGACGGGACCGGGACCGTTACAGTACAGTATATCATTGTTTACGTGTGACGGCTTTTTCCGAAACATTTCTTTTCCGTTTCGTCGCACTTTCCTTGCTTATCTTCTCGTCATTTGGAGCATGTAAATAGTTCATGGTTGTTGGAGCAGTGTGGAGGGCATTTCTTGCCCTCAGATCTGCTTATGTTGTTGTGTGTGCAGTAACATAGTGCTGAGGTGCACACGTGCGTCATCCGTTCACAAAAACAACCTGCCATAAAGTACACATGCGCAATTTATGTTTTTAAAAAGGCTTTTTGTGTGTGTGTCATCTTTTACTAGGGTTGTGTACCATTCAGAGTTGTATTGAGTATGCCATTGAATTCAAATCGAGTTTGAATTGAGGTAGTAAACAAGATGACGAAATGTCATTTCAATTTTAAGATCAGGAAGTAGACTTGGTAGAAATGGTAGACACCAGTAGAAATGATGATGCGCCAACATTTTAATTATTTTTTTTAAAAATATTTCACCAACTTACAATAACATACAAGCTTTAACAATGCTTTTTTTGTTGTTGTTTAACCATATAAAGCTACTATATCATATTTGATACTCATTTCTAAGGTCTCTAAATGATCTCCGCACACAATCTCCATCAGTCCTTCTGTCGTCCGATTGATAGTTCAGACTTTTTTATCAAGTAAAAGATCTTTTAGTATAATTGTACAAACGTCCTCCTTCAGCTCGTGCTTCACGTGTCTTTCTGCTGTGAAATCTGCACTGATTTTATCATGTAAACGTAAGAATAACTTTGATATTGTTAGTAATATTTCGACTGAAGCAGCTTTGGTTATCCAGACATCATTTTATAGAAAAAGTATCAAATATGATCATCATCTTTTGAGGAAGGTTTATTTGTTCATCTCTCAATCATCATTGTATTGCACTGCATTATATGTTTTAAAACTACAGAGATTTGATCATAAAATTAAGCATTTAAATATCATCTTACTAAGACACATTATTGGCAGATATTGATATTAATATGCATTTTATGTAAGTATCTGCTATAAAGATCTCATTGATTTACAAGCATCAGAATTTCATCTTACTTACTGTTCATATTAATATCAGCATCTGAACCAAATTGCATATTTTACAACAATAGAAAATAATAATCAATAATTTTTTTGAAATTGTATTCTATTTATATGTATTTCATTATACGTAATAAATGTGACTCATTTTATGGACCATAATGAATGAACAGTTAATTTCCTAGAATGCTCTAATTTAAGTACAAGTCTTCAAAGTGGAGCCAAACAACAGGTTTACAAGATGGAGACCTTAAAGCTGAAGTGTGTAATTTTAAAATGGCAAACAATGATGAAATGTTTTCTGAACGTTCCCTTCATCTGCCGTATGTCGACCAGATCACAGAATCACAGTGTTATATTCTCAGAGGAATCAAGCTAGAAATGGTTTAATTATAGTTTCCTTTGCATATTGAACCGGAATAAACAATTTTTTCTTGGCTTCTGCATCCTCTTAGTTTCTTCTGCTCTTTTATGCTCTCTTGTGCCTCCTCCTGCAGTAAAGTTCAAGCACGTATGGCCTTCTCTTCTTACCTGCACCGTGTGCAGCTGCGCCTGCTGTCCGAGAGCAGAGCCGTCAGAAGCCCGGCCTGGACACAGAAGGAGCACGATCAGATGGTACACCATATTGAAATATCTGTTTCACATACAGAAACTGACAAATATAAGTCTTTGACAATTGTAAGTTTAGCTCACTCCAAAAAATGAACATTCTGTCATCATTTAATGTTGCGGCTCAATTTGATTGATTTTCGAGTTGTCAGAAATGCTGGTTAACTAACCTATGATGTTTTTCTTAATATTTAGTGACTTTTTCTCATTTAGAGTAATGGACATGCATGCAAATTTTCAACACTGATTTGTTTTGGAATGTACATTAATTTATTTATAGTTTATTATAATGTTTTAGAAGTATTAATGTTAAAGATTTACTGTTTTTACCTCAGAGTGATTTTTGTTGAATTGTATTGAATCCAATTAAAATTGCAATGCAATGCCAAACCAATCCAATAACATTAACACCAGCTCAGAATTCAGTATGAACACATGGTAGTCAGCCTAATGGTGCACAGCTAATTAAGCAATCATGCTTTAATTATTTATTTATTTTAACATGTATGTGTGCATTAAAAGAACGATTCCGGCAACGAGAACGATGCTGAGCCAAATGACGATAAAGATGTGTTCTGGCATGTGGCGTGTTTATTGAACCAATCAGATAAGAGTAAATCGAGAGTCAGCGAGAGCCTCGTTTGATTGGCTACATGAAGAAGAAGGACCCGCCTTCCTCTTCACGCTTGCAAAACTTAATGAGTGAGAGAATTGTGCCAAAACTGTCAGGTTAAAAGAAAGACAGAACTGTACAAATCAGGCTATTTCGGGAACTTTTATGCCCTATGTACTTACACAACAAGTCATTTAGACATTTGCAAAAGTTTATGGTTGGTTTTAGACAGTCAATCAGTTTTGCATTTCCTGACTGTTGTTTTCGCTTGCAAATCATCGCTTCCATTGCTTTTAGCCGTATTTTGGTGAAGAAAACATGCCAAAAGTATAAGCGTGGAAAAATGGAATTCAGAAGAATACAGATCATATTTATTTTGCGTTAGCATGAAGCTGCAGTTTCACAATACATCAATTACACTTACAAAAAACAGTAAAATGCTGCAAATCATTTTTTCTTACACTTGAAAGACAATTTACACCTTTACAAAGCTTCTCTTGTGCATACAAATTAAATTTACGCTCACAATCTTTTCAGAAATCTTACCCTGCGCATGCAAATACTTTAGACATCATTTTGCCTTCATAGCTACACCTTTAAAAATACACCTGCAAACAAGATTTGAGAGTTGGTTGATATACATCAATCAACAATTAAAAAACAATGCAGTCACAATCGCCCTGGTTCTGGTAATGGGGAACCATCAACCTTCACATTTACCAGCCCATGTCTCTACCAACTAATCTATCACAACCTCATGATGCAGGTTTGCTTTATAATAGCAGCACGCAATTGCATATCAAAGCGATCTACCAAATACCTAAATTACAGCTTTTATATCAGTAGAAAACATGATTCATTTGAGATCAAATTGAGACATCTGGTCCTGTTCACTGACATGTTTATTGTGGAAAAATTGAACTTAATATGTGCATGTATTAATGTGAGTGTGTAACATGTTTGTGCTGAAGTGTCAGGTGTTGTTGACTGTGTGTGATTCTGCAGGAGCTGGTTGTTCGCTTTCTGCAGAGAGCCAGCAGTAACCTGCATCAGGACATGTGTGTGGAGGTGCCCAGCCCTCAGCTCGGCCTACAGGACCGTCAGCGCATCCTCTCCCATCAGCTGGGCAACTTCATACATCTCTATAATGAGGTTTGTGCGTCAGTCAGCCAAAAATACAATGAAGCTATGAATAAAATATTTTAACAATTTAAAATTAGAAGACGTATGAGAACTATGTGGCTGTGTTTAGAATTAACTAATCATCAAGCTCCCTAGTCTTCACCTGAAGTGACTCTGGTTAAAGGGATAGTTCACCCAAAAATGAAAATTACCCCATGATTTACTCACCCTCAAGCCATCCTAGGTGTATATGACATTCTTCTTTCAGACGAATACAATCAGCGTTATATTAAATAATGTCCAGGCTAATCCATGCTTTATAATGGGAGCGGATGGTGGCCCAAAATCTGAATACAAAAAAATTGCACCCATCCATTATAAAAGAAGTCCACACAGCTCCGGGAGGTTAATAAAGGTCTTCTGAAGCGAAGCGATTCGTTTGTGTAAGAAAAATATCCATATTTAAAACTTTATAAACTGTAATCTCTAGCTTCTACTAACCGCCATACGTGCGTTCACGAGAGAGTGGCGTCCCAGTGTATGATGTAGAACGCTGGCGCAGTGTGAGCTTTGGTGAGAATATGCTAGTCTCACGAGAACCAAGTTTTGTACAGCAAAGGAAATCCACGCAAATTATTTGAGCTATACTCTACATTTTATTAGAGTTAAAATGGTGGTTTCTTGTGATCTTGAGAGTCTTGAGATTACATGCGGCAACATCAAAGGAAGATGCACCATTAACATTTCACAAATTCCCTGTAAAGGATCCTGAATGATTGACGCTATGGCTGCTCGCTATTCGCTGGGATGTAAATACACCCGTGGAAAAATTATATAAACGTGTGCTGTGCAGTCAACATTTCCGCTCTGAGGATTACAAGGCAGAGAAGAGTGGAAGTACAAGACGAGTTCTGAAATCGTCAGCTGTGCCTATATATTCAACAAATACTGTAATATGATTGCTATATGAAGTAATCGCTTATGTAACTGTAAAGTTTTTTTAAATTACTATTTTTTTTAATCTCTACATGCAATTTAACATTTAAAACTAGCACAACTCGGTATGCCACCAACCTGACTGTAAAACAAATGCATAGAGTGAATACAGCTAGCCCACACCTATAACAACATAATATTTACACACACAAAAAATACTCCACAGACTGTGTACCACCATGCCTCCAGTACAAGGTAAGGAGAATACTACTTCGAGTACGCTTTGGCTCAACAAAGGCAGAAAGCCTTCATATTGTGTCACACAGCAGCGCTCAGGCCTCTCAAAAACTTGTAAAGGTGGCATTCCAGTCGCCCATTCATGGCAGCAAACACTCTCAACCTCTGTTGGTATAGCTTTGCATATCCCGCATGAGCTGATCCGCGGCCACTCTAGTCAATGCTTGTGTTTACACCAGCTGCACCGCGACACGTTTCAGAAGCAGCTTGCCGCAGCACTTCGCTAAAGATAGGCGGAAAGTCTATTTTTGACAGACGCAGCAAATGTGTGCAGTGTGCATAAGGGGTCATGAGCTCCCTGTCTCAATTCTGTTGTCTGTGCCACTGCTCCTGCAGCCTCCTCCATGTTCCTGGTCGGTATACTCCAGTTAAAACAAATATGGCTGGGCAAAAAACTTCCTCTTGGCTTATATCGAAATCCTCCGACGTTTTTCTTTACAAATCCTAGTTTTGTACTTTTAATTTGTGACCGGTGTTTTGTTTTGCTCTCTCCTCTGCGCTTCCGTGTTCGGACGCACACTGCGCCAGCGTCCTACGTCCTAAGCTGGGACGCCACACTCTCGTGAACATGCGTATGACAGTTAGTGGAAGCTAGAGATTACACTTTATAAAGTTTTAAATATGGATATTTTTCTTACACAAACACATTGCTTCGCTTCAGAAGACCTTTATTAACCCCCTGGAGCTGTGTGGACTTCTTTTATAATGGATGGGTGCAATTTTTTGGACTTCAAATTTTGGGCCACCATCCACTCCCATTATAAAGCATGGATTACCCTGGACATTATTTAATATAACTCTGAATGTATTCATCTGAAAGAAGATAGTCATATACACCTAGGATGGCTTGAGGGTGAGTAAATCATGGGGTAATTTTCATTTTTGGGTTAAATATCCCTTAAACTCAAAATAAATCTCAGCTGTTCTTGTATGTATTTTCTGACATCATCTTGGTTGCATGCTACTACAAGAGCCATGAGCAAAAAAACATGTTTCTTTCTGAAATGTCACTGGTTTTCAGAAGCATTGCATACTAGGTTGTAATTTTACAATAAAGGTGCAAACGTTCTGATATGATATGATTTGTTTTTGTTTCATTTTTTTACATCACAAAAAAGCAAACAAACAGCTGTTTTAACGGGGGTGTGTAGACTTTTTTATGACTTTTTAACATGACCTTAAAACTGAGTGTTTAAATCAGAGGGCCAAAAAGAGAATCGAAAATGACCAGTTATTTCTAAATTATGACTTTTTTTTTTTTTTTTTGGTGAAACAAAATGGTATTAACCTCAGGCAACTGTATAAAATAAAACAAATGCAATGCACGACCTCTTTAAGTCAACTTTGTTTAATAACCCTCAGGAAACCAAGCAAATGGTGGAGAGTTTGGACAAGATTCCAGATGAAGATCGCTGCATCAACTCCAGTGTTTTCCAGGAGTTTATTCTGGAGGCAAGGTTGGTGAACACTTCTACAGCACAGTCCTTTACTAGGACAAATAAGGAAATGAGTTGCACACTGACTGTAGCTTCAGCCAGTGATTTTTCAGTGGCCATTTTTGCCTTTTCTTTTAGTGAAAGTGACTTGGAAGAAGTCCTTACATTCTACACTCAGAAGAATAAGTCTGCCAGTGTGTTTCTGGGCACAAAGTGTCACAGCAGCAGAGTCAAGAGGAACAGCGATGAGAGTGAGTGACATTTCCTAATGTTTTACACGGCACCTGCCATCTCATCAGCCACGCGTGAAGTATGACACAATACATGTTTCGTTAACAGATGGTGGTCTTGAAGGGATAGTCCACCCGAAAATGAAAATTCTGTCATCATGTACTCACCCTCATGTCGACTTTGGTTAATCTTTGAAACACAATTTAAGACTTTTTTGGGTCTTCTACGTTTTGTTTACCTGGACTTTCAATGGAGAGACAGAAACCTCTGCCATTTTTACTCCTTTGCTCCCATATACTGTTATTTTTCTGTGTCCTACACCACTATCCAGGTGTGTGAAAGATGTTTGTTATTTAGGATGTGATAATTAACTGCTAATAACACACTCATTTACTGTCTTTTTCATGAAGCAGCTGCATGTCTCAACATGGGCGCCTCTGGTGGTTTAGAGAACGCAGATGCAATCAGCAAGACCCAAATAACGAACAGTACCATGACTCTATCAGGAGAACAGGGCCAAGATGATGCAACACAAAGCACGGAAAACTGTAGTGGGAGCAAAAGCAAATGCAACTCATTGCAAAACAAAAGGCAAAGTGGAGACGGCACCGTTATTGAAGTGCCACCCAATGCTTCTACTGCCGCTGAGACTGAATCAAGAGCGTTGCGAGACAAGACAAGCAAGACTCACACTTCTGTTGTCAGAAATAGGAAAGCTCTGTCAAAAACGACGTTCACTCCAGCTTTAGACTGTGAACAGATTGTCTTACAGCACTGCCTCCCACCGCCAGCACCAGAACCGCCACCTTACGTCCAGCCGCCACCACATCCACTGGCCAACACCTCCTCCTCCATCACACCGCCGTCTCCGTGCGCCACGTGGGCCTCTGCACGCAACCAGTCTGCTGGACCAACAACCGCCCAAGAAACGCCTCGACAGATCCATCCTACCTGTGCAAACACCTTCATGCCTAAAGCTGTGCAGGTGTCCAGCCAGGGATCGTCACGCCCGTGCTCTGCAGGACACGGTAATTTATTTAAACACCCAAAAGATTGATAACACCGCCCTGCATCGTAACTGCTGAATGAAATTCAATACCTGTTTCTTACTCATTTTGGGATGCTGATTCCAAAAGTGCCTGTTTAACACTTTCTTATTAAGTATGATGTGCATTTCTTAGCAGTCCTATTTTCCAAATCATTTTTATGTATGTTTGTTTGTTTGTTTGATTTACAGTCTGTTCCACAGTGAGTCAGAAGCCCAGTCTGAGTAAGTCCAGGCCTGGTTCTGCTGGTGTGCTGAAAGAGAAGGACTCGCTGTCAGCTCAGGCTCAGTCCAACCAGCAGGCCATCGTATCTGCTCTGCGCAAACTAGTGGAGAAGCAGGCGGCTCGCCAGTACAGCACATCCAGTCACATCAGCCTCCTCACACAACATGTGAGTTATGATTGACACAAGACATACAAGCTTCACGTCAAACTTCATTTGGAGTGTCTGTGCTGTAAATTGATATGTATATTAAAGTTTGGGGTCTGTAGAAAAAAAATAAAAAATTGGCAAGGATGCATTAAATTGATCAAAAGTGACAGTAAAGAAATTTATAATGTTACAAAAGATTCTATTTTTAATAAATGCTGTTCTTTTGAACTTTCTATTCATCAAAGAATCCTGAAAAATAAAATGTAGGACGGTTTCCACAAAAATCTGAACTGTTTTCAACATTGATAATAATCAGCAATGTTTCTTGAGCAGCAAATCATCATATTAGAATGATTTCTGAAGGATCATGTGACACTGAAGACTGGAGTAATGATGCTGAAAATTCACAGGAATAAATTACACTTTACTATATATTCACATAGAAAACAGCTGTTTTGAAATGTAATAATATTTCACAACATTACCATTTTTACTGTATTTCTGATCAAATAATACAGTCTTAGTGAGCAGAAGAGACTTCTTTCAAAAACATCTTACATTTAACTTTTGGACAGTAGTGTATAAGAATTCTCTCATGTTCCACTAAAAGACCAAGTGCCTGTATTATTATAACTATTATGTCATTTTCTAGCTATAGATTCTGTAGAGTTTATGTGGGTGACTGGGTTTTTGAAAAGTTTTGGGTTAAAGATAGAATCAGAATTCAGAAACCCTTGTTATTAGTGACACCGGTGACCGTTAAGTGAACTGCAGCACACATAATTTACAAGAGACTGAACATGATTCAATGCCCTGATATACTCACGGCGAAGTTCTTTTTCATTCTTCACTTAGAAGTAAAAAGAAATCGTAAACACCTTTTCAGCGATATATGTTAACAAACATCCCAATGCTGTCCACACTGCTGAGAGTTTATGTTTGTCTTTTGTTTAGTTTTGAACTTAAATAAAAGCCCATAGTTTTCTTGCTCTCTTCTTCCCCATGTGCTGACATGTGGTTGCAGAATAAATGCACTTATGCAACCTCTGTGTGACAATACAAAGTTTTTTAATAGAAAAAAAAAAAAAAGCATAAACATAATTTAGAATTATTGGGATTACTGTTTTTTAGGAAGTTCAACTGTTTTAGCTTTTGAGAGAAATTTTTGATTTACTCTCTACATAATGTTTGTATGATCTTATTTAAATCAGGAAACTAGATGAATAAAATATAGGTGGAAAAATTTTGATTACAAACTAGCGCTGGATACCTGAGGTCATTTTATCACCATTTATTCTGATTGTTTTCCATATATCCATTTTCTTTAAAGTAAGGGGGTTTGACTTGTCAAACAGAGGTGGCTTTTTCTAGACCTCTGCGATTAACATCTCCGCAGTGTCGTCTGCCATTTTAAGTGCGCGGGCCCTTAAATTAGAATGGATTCTGATTGGCTGTCAGTGTTTTATCGTTCAACAGCTGGAAGAAATCGCTCTGAAAATGATCCCAACAATATCGTTCCTCTATATCGTTACAGTGGTGGTGTGAACAGTGCTATTCTTTTATATTTAGAACAATTTTTAAAACTCTTTATCGTTATCTTCATAGTTATCGTTCTTGGTGTGAATGGGCCTTAAGCCAGGATTAGGCCTTGTCTGTGAAAACGGGGGTCGGTAAACTAAAACTTGACTAAATAAAAAAAAGAAGAAAAAAAAAAGGATAGGTTGAGTAAATATGATAAAAAGCTCAAAAGGACATTTGACACAGGACTAAGACTAAATGGAAAAAAATAGCTGACAACATGAACACTAATATGCTCATTGTTGTTTATGATGGAAGAATCCGTAAGAGAGCAGGATTCAGATCACAATTTTCACTGGTGACTAATCTCAATGCCTCTGATTGGCTGTTGCATTCATAAGCTCAACAGAAATGTGTGTGATTGGTTATAATGTGCAACACTTGGCATTTGTGCGAACGGGCTAGAATCTGGAGGGTGTGTGAATAAAGCTGGCGGATCCAGAGACACGGTGTGTTTGTCAGGAGCAGGATACGAGGAAGCAGCTCCACGACTCTCTCTCTCTTTGTGTGTGTGTGTGTGTGTGTGGTCTCATTATCAGATGCTCCACAGGGGAGGCGCTTTCTCTTGATATTTAACAAGCAGGCAGTTTCCCCTCCAACTATTTGATTCTTATAAATAAAAGAATGTTACAAACTGGCACCAAGTACAGGGGTGAGATCAGTTCATGCCCCCCCCCCCCCCCCCCCCTTTTCTCTGTTGAGCACCTGAAGCGTTTCTCCCGGCTCTTTGAGACCACACAGATTCCCTGATGCTGATGTTACTGAACACTGTTACTCTAGAAGGTGTTTACATTAGTTTGCTGTGAGTTCGCTCATGTCACGCTGGAGACTTTCCTTCCCGCTCCACAGCTTAATAGCTTGAATAAATACATCAGCTGAAATTGTGCTTTCTGGCAAAATCGAAAGTCTGGAACTACATGACGTCATAAAAATAGATATAGATGTAGATTAAAAATAGAGTATGTAATGTATATATGGTAGCAACCTCCCATTTGTGTAAAAGACACTCGCATTCACTGACTATGATGATGTTGTTTTGTGTTTGAAATTTAAAGGCAGTGGAACATTCTGTTAATTGGCAATAACATTTCCTGATTTAGATGTCATTTTGTGGGAATAATTTAATGAATTGCCAGAAGTGGTTGGCATTTTCAACTTTGCATTCCTTGCCTTGGAAATTTGGCTTTACCGGTAGCCATTTTAAACACCTCATTCAAATAATTATTGCTTAAATTAGTGAAAATATAGCAGTTGAAGCCTTATGAGCGTTTGTTCTGTTTTATTATTTTTAAGAGCGAATTTACAGCAGGTTGAAAATCGTGTTACTGTTACTTTATAACAAATACTTTCAATTCAAGTGTATGAAAAAGACAATATAATTTACATTCAGCAGCAAAGAAGTCTCAGGTTGTTTCTCTCCTGACCTCTGCCAGCTGTCCACATGTAGCCTTTCATAAAGATCCTTTCAGCCTCAGCACGGGTCATTTGCACAAACCATCATCATAACCCAGCATAACATTTTTGTTCACCTCGCACCATTTACAGTAGCTCCAAATATAGGTTGAGTTCAACACTGCAGTATTCACACTGGCTGAAGCTCTTTCTGCTCTTTCTGCTGCTGTTCCTTCTGTGCAAGAGAGTGAGAGAATAACATATTTCACTCACCATCACCACTAATCATTATTAATGGAAAAACATCACAGTTTTACTGGAATATCGTTTAAATTAGAATTCATTTCTAGCCATATTTAGACGTCTTGCTAGGGATGAAGAGACAGAGAGAGGGAAACATGAGGCACTTTCTAAATATGACTTGAAAATAAGGCTGAACGATTGGAGAGAAATCTAATTGTGAATTTATTTATCTGTATTTTTTTGATAAAAATTGTGATTTAAAAATGTGTTTATTTAAAGGTTCAATTTGGCCAAAATTGTATGATTACTATTATTATTAAAAATTTAAAAATAAATAAGGCTGAACAATTTGGGGGAAATCTAATTGCGGGTTCTCTGATTAACACAAATTGGTCAACCCTTTATGATTATATATTAATATAACTAATAATTATCATTAACAGTATTTTTATTATGATAATTGTTATAACTAAAGAAAAATATTCAATAAAATAAGAGATACTATTCCAATATTTCACTGTAAAATAAAAAAATGAGTTTTTAACAAAAATTTTATTTTACAGTACAACGGAAAAACATCTCAGGTTACGAATGTAACCAGGGTTCCCTGAGAACAGGGAACGAGACTCTGCATTTGCAACGCTATGGGGAAACGTCACGTGACTCGGTGTTCGAAAGCCAACTATCCAATAACTCCAAATCCTATTGGCCGGCGACAGCCTATGACGTCATACAGGCATGACCCGGAAGTATAAAAGGGGCACCTGGGGAAGCAGTCATTATCCATCGTCTTGAGGGACTGTTCAGCAGGCAGCCCGATGTATGGCAAGGAAACGCAGAGTCTCGTTCCCTGTTCTCAGGGAACCCTGGTTACATTCGTAACCTGAGACGTTCCCTTTCGAAAGGGAACTTCTACTCTGCGTTTGCAACGCTATGGGGAACGATATACCCACGCCGCCATGCTTGAGGAGAATGCCTGCCAAGAAAAATGGCTGAGACAAAGGCTCCAGAGCAGTAGAAACTGCTTGGCAACTCTCCCTCGGGTCACACCACGCTGTCAGTGACAGCATTCCCTTCGGCCAACAGCCCAAGCTGAACTCCACGAAGGACCTCCTCAAAGGCCCTACGGAAGGTGCTAAGGCGTCTGGAACCAACCTTTCTAGAAGAAAAAGTGGTCCCTTCAAGGGAATGTGGCCAAGGAACCAAAGGGAACCTCGGCCAGTCACTAGAGGGGAACGAAGTCACCCCCAAAGCCACCAGGAAGGCCGACCTAGTCCGACCTGAGACAAACTCAGTCTGGGCCAACCCTGTCTGAATACAGAGCCTCCTAACACGCATTTTTCACAGAAGATAGTAAGTAAGAGTGACTGCAAAGAGGCAGAAACAAACTCAAACCCACGCGTAGAGACGGGCATCCTGGAGAGCAGAACTCAGCTAAATGCTATGAACCCTCGTAGTGAGGGGAGTATAATCCACTCATCCTAGGATCTACCCAGTGCTTAATTAACGCACTGAGGAGGCCGTGCGCTACAGAACCCTGATCCAGGGGAGCACAAACCAGCCTGATGCTGGATCCTTAAGAGGAGGCCTGATTAAGGCCTACCACCATGACCAGCTTAGGGAGCTAAGCACTATTACCAACATAACCCTAAAAGGGAAGTACGAAACTCACCTAACAGGTAGACCATGCGATAGGCACATACTCATGGAGGCCGAAAGAGGCCTACAGCATGATAGAGTTAAGTGAATAACAGAAGTCAAACAGAAAGTGGCCCGGTTTTCTTTCTGGGGTAGAAAGATGACTTCAATGGCAGCCTAAGAGGCTGCAAAGTGCCCACATGACAATCCACCCAACACGATCCACCGAGCAGTGTACTCAGTAAAAACACCTTTTACTCTCTAAAGCAAGAGGAGTACAGCGTACGCCAGCACGCATTAAGGAAGGCCTGGAGGGGCCTATAACCTCAACAGACACGTGGCATCAGCTCGTGGCAGTGTTTAGGCCCAAAGGACGATAAACAACCAGACAAAAGGAGGTTGGTTTATCACTTAGGCCTCTGGCCAACAGAAGTGTATAAAGATAACTCTCAAAGAGAAATACACCCAAACATACTCCAGTGTGTTAAAACTAGGCGGCCCGTAGGCCTAGCAACCTCTAATACACACGGCGTAGTCTTGTGGCCGTTTCTAGGAGCACAAAAGATCCACCCTAGGCGCTAGGTGGCCCTTAGCTCAACTAGAATAGGACTCAGGGAGGCAGATATAGGTAAAAAACAACCTTCAGTAAGGTTTTGCTGCCAAACCAACCTGAGGGGCTAGCCACTCGAAATACTCGGTAAAAAGCACCTTGTCACCCTCACAGCGAGAGGAGTATATAACTGAACTCCACATATTACACCAGAGGCCGAAGTAGGCCTGCCTTAGTAGACACGTGGCATCAGCAAGTGGCTACCATAACCATACCACCCAGAGGCCATGTATTAACAGTGTCATGATTAACACATGAAAAACACTGCCAAACACCGAGAACAGGCCTGTTAGGGCCTATCCGTCAGTGATGGGGCGTGGCCGACGGTGGCATGGTTTCCCAGGCATCCTGCCAACAAGTTGACTAGAAAAAGGAGGCCTAAAGGGGCCTCCATTCCAGTAACAGGTGGCGATCAGCCTACTCACAGATTAAAACACAAATTGTGCCAAACGTAAACTAAAAAGGAGGCCTGAAGGGGCCTGCCAATTCAATAATACGTGGCTACAGCTCGTGAATTAAAGGGAACCAAGCTACAGGGAACCAGCTGTAACCCAAAAGCTAAGGGAAGCTAACTGCAACCTGCGCTAAGCTACACATTCCAACAGGCAATGTACCCTAAATACACATTTTGACTGAAGGGAACCAAACAAAGCCAACATGGTCTAAGGAAGGCTAATATAAGCCTACTACCTCAGACAGACACGCGGCATGGCCTGTGGCAGCGTAAACCTGTGAAAATATGTGAGCACATTATGATCAGTTAAACAGTATAGTAGAACAACCGCTAACTAGAAGGAGGCCGAATATCATAAGGCCTACAATCCGAGTTATAAGCAGTATAACCGTTAACCAGACCACTAAAAAAGGGAGCTAATAGATACCAGTTTTCTTCAACAAAGTGGCACTAACTACCCTGAATATGCAATCCAACAGGTGATGCACCCAGTGACAAGGACCTCAGACTGGAGAGTACAAGTCACCAAATACTCAAAACAAAGGCATTCTTTCACAGCAAAGGGCCTACTGTTATGAGAGCAGGTGCCAACCTATGGCAGCATAGGCTCACATACAGTGTAGGGCAAAAGTCTAGAACCCAAAGTAACACAAACTACATGCTGTTTTTAAAAAGAAAAACACTTCCCACACAGATCCTCAAATCTGATCTAAACCCCAGAGGACAGGAGCTAAAAAACTAGCAACGTCAACTCAAACTTGATAAAACAAATTATCAAGTGGCTCAGAAGAAAGTTATTCCTTTTAGCATGAAAGTTCTAGAAAGTGGGGCCAAGCACACACCTGCATAACTTATCTACGCAAAGATAAGGGCCTACCACCTGAGGAACAGCATAAGGGAGTCAGAAAACAGTCTACAACCTAGCTGTAAAACTCAAATTGCACCTACACCAGCAAGGGGATAATTGGGCGTACAGCCTAACAACTCCCTCGGGAGGAAAACCAGAACTAGGAAACAAATCCTGAAAGGATAGTGAATACATATGGGGTTACTTCATATATCACATCACCTAGCTCTAGCCTGGCTGCCAAGTTATAGGCCTATTTTCTTTATTATATACAACAGGCACCATAACAAACAGCCTGATCTCCACTTCTAAATCTCATGATGAGAAAAATAAAGTGAAGCTCAAAGCTGAAAAGTCAGGCGGCCGGTTAGGGCCGCCGTAGACATACAAACTGAAGTAATGAGTGCCAACTCAAACTATACTGAAAATAGCCGAGAGGCTACTCAACATAGAGAGAAAACTAAGCAGCAGCCATTTTGTGACCTGCTTAGTCAGTCTCAACATTCCAGTTTTGCCCAAAAACCCCTTCAAATTCTATATCTCAATGTACATTCACTGTGACATGTTCAGGAAATACACAGGAATGACACAAAGTCAACATTTTAAGAAATGAAATCTGACTCTGTCTTACCTTCCCGTGGCTCGAAGACCAAAGACTGCTCCTTCACAAACATGGGAAGGAAAACATCCATGGTTCTAGAAGCCCAAAGAACCCTTTCACTATCAAGCCAGAAGGCAGGCCTCCAGAAAAAATCATCATAAGCCCGGCCGTCAGCCTGACTGTTCAAAGGTGTCACCTGAACATACACTAGTAATTAAAAAACGGATCTGAGTGGAATGCAACTCTTAAAAGCTGCTGAGCGCGCCCTCGCCTTCAGCAGATCAGCCTGGTACGCCTGCAACACTGCCATAGTGTGTAAAGCCGCACCAGCCTGACCCGCAGCAGCATATGCTCTGCCGTTCAGACGAGATGTCTGTTTAAGGGGTCTGGACGGCAAAACTGGAGCTTTTAGTGTCGGTGCTCTGCCCATGACGAGATAGCTGGCAAACGTCTCGTCAATGGGCTGCAGCGACACATACCCATGCTGGCCCAATCCATCCGAATCTCGCTGATGTGGATGAACTCTGGCCGAGCATGGGTTCTTCCATGCCTTCTCGATCTCAACGTGGAGATCCGGAAAAAATGGAAGGCTCACTGGAGTCACGGGGTTGTGGTCGGAAAGGAAAACGTTCGTCAAGTCTGCCGCGAACAGGTTCTTTCCTCACGCGCCCCCACGGCAGCTGCAGTCTGCCAGCAGCGCGTTCCACAACCTCCAGTAACTCGGCATATGCTGGGCCAGGAGACTTGGAGAAAGAAGAAAAAGCCACTTCTTCCTCCTCCATTGCCTCCTGCCCACGGGGGCTATCAGCCAGAAGAACACTCTCTCCCGGATCCGATAATGTCAAAGATAATAAATACATCATCATCATCCAGGAGCTCATCCCTGCCAGCCGCCACCGGAGGCTGAGAGACCATAACACCTCTCTCAAACTCGGCAGCGAGCTCCATCTGCGAGCCCAATGAGTGCAGCCGCCGCTCTGCCTCAGCACGAGCAGGGCCGGACCCACCAGGCGCAGATGTTGACGCCTCATCCCTCGAGAAGAGGGCCAGACGAGAACGGAGCGTTCTCATAGGAAGACGCTCACAATTCACACAGACAGCGCCCTCAAGCACCATCCGTGCGTGTTCTTCTCCCAAACAATAGACGCATAGGGTGTGCGAACCCTCCGGAGTTAAAAACCTCGGGCATGGATCCACACACTTCCTGAAATGTTTCTCTTTGCCCTCAGACATAACAGAAACATACTCTATGAAGAGTATATTCGATAATGGCAGTCGACACAAACAGTCCCTCAAGACGATGAGATAATGACTGCTTCCCCAGGCGCCCCTTTTATACTTCCGGGTCACGCTTGTATGACGTCATAGGCTGTCGCCGGCCAATAGGATTTGGAGTTATTGGATAGTTGGCTTTCGAACACCGAGTCACGTGACGTTTCCCCATAGCATTGCAAACGCAGAGTAGAAGTTCCCTTTCGAAAGGGAACTTTTATTTTGAAGGAAAACCGCAGGATCCATATAGCTTCTCTTTTGTTGCTAAGCGTTTCTCAAGTATATTAATGTTTTGTTCCCAAATGCACATTAAAGTGACTCAAACTCATGCAGATAAAGTTCATGTGGAGCAGCATTTACAGTGAATCGAGTCGCTGTGAGATGCTGAAAACACCGGCGAATCATGAGCTGAACATGTAAATTAACAGTGCTGTGCAGTGTTGGGGGTAATGCAATACAAGTAACTTGAGTTACATAATCAGATTACTTTTTCAAGTAACTAGTAAAGTAACGCATTACTTTTTCAATTTACAAAAAAAATCTGTTACTTTTTCAAATAAGTAATGCAAGTTACTTTTTCACACTTATTAACTGACCGTTCTTTTATCGCATGTTGAGAGAAATCATAAGTACAGAGGCGTTATGTGTAAACATGATGGTTATTGTAGTTCTAGACTAAATATGAACATGCATTTACTCATCTCACTTGCACAAAAACATTTAGTATTCCTCAAAATGAATAAAAACAGTGAAATGCAGTCTCAGAATTTTACACAAACCTGTTTAAATTAAATTACACAAGTATACTTTATGTATTTAATCTCACTTTATTAACCAATGTCTTTGCTGCCTGCTGATTCAACCATACTAATAAGCAGAAATTACTTTAGATTTAGAAATAACTTCTCCTGTATCCTATTCTTCTTTAATCCAGATTTGTTTGAGCTGCGCCCTCTACTGTACAGGTGTGAATATGCATTTCCTTCAGCCTGAGGCTTATTCATTTCACTTTTGGTGTGAAAGGCCTTATTTTGTTAAAAAATAGAACTTTTTTGTTGTAATTTAAAAACAAACAAGCAAGCCCAGCCCAGGTGAGGAAAAAGTAACGCAAAAGTAAAGTAACACATTTCATAAAAAGTAACTAACTCAATTAGGTTTTTAAAGAGTATTATATTGTAGTGCATTACTTTTAAAAGGAACTTTCCCCAACACTGGTGCTGTGCTTCACTATGAAACACACAGCGCATATATTTAAATGTCTGAAACCGAAAATAAACGTTATACGGTTGAAAACACAGAATAGTTGTAATATATATCAAGCGCTGAGCGCGGCAATCTCTGTCTCAACACCAGCCAAAGCGCGAAAGCACATTTAAATTAAGCAGTTGATGACATGATGCACCGGACGTTCTAATCACACGTACGCGCCAATAGGGGTAAATACACATAAATGCTACCAAAAAAACCCCCACATTTATAGTTTGTAAAATACACACTTATGTCTTACGTGCAAGAGAAAGCGGTCTTTGTGATTTGATAATTGCTCTAATTGTCCCGCTGTGCACCTGACTTGAAATCCTGTAAAAAATGTCAAATTTTTGTTCTATTTTTAACATTAAGTGTCATTTTACTATCAGTTGAAAAAGCTAAACAAAACAAGCAAATCAAACAATATGGCAACAAACACAATGTACATACAACACAAGTATGAGTGGAAAACATAATGTCCGAACAAGCGATTCTGACCACCTCCATCTTCACCCACAGGTGTCAGTATGAAGTCCAAACATAAAAACTTGCCTCAGTGCACATTTAATTGTCCTTTCTCCTAAGAAACAGGATCTTTTTTTTGCATGTATTGTTGGAATGTATGCATTGCAATACAAAAAGTAAGGCAGTTAAATATTAAAGAAAGGGGGGCAATTAAAAAACTACAAGATCAGTCATTTTTCTGTACTGCAGATCCAGAAATATGAATGAAATACTGTGCAATCACTCTCTATCCTGATCTTTACTACTGTGAGAAACGTCTGAGAGCTCAAGTAACTTGTAGAAATAATGTGCCGTTTAGCATTGAGGGTTTCATATCTGTTGACAGAACTGCAGATCATAAGCTAAAATCTGCCATCTTTCAAAATAAACTCCTTCAGTGAGGTCTTAAACACCTGCCTCTGAAGAATGTTTGACATTTCCCGTTCGCCCGGCCTGACACTTAAACAAACAGATGAGTGCACAATGCGCAGGTCAAGCTTTTCTAGGTCAGTCGGCTTTTAGGTCTGCCTGAATCCTCACTGAATTTTGCTAGTGTCATGGCAGCAGTGATTTAATAAAATCAGGTTCACTTTGCAGCTTATTCTGGTCAAGATCAGTCAACAGGACCGCAGGAAGAGAACATCTGACTGACATGAACAGTAATGTGCACAAAGCCAAATGCCTTATTCAGAAAGGCATGAATATAACTATAAAATAATAATAATAATAACAAAAAAAAAAAAAAAACACTGAATGAAACAACAACAACAACAAAAAAAAATGATTACGGTGATATTTGAACAGAAAATGTGTAGACTGTGGACATGATTTCTGCCCGTCCGTGACAGATTATTTCACAGATGCAACTGATTATGCATATGTGCTCATGTGTGTCACAACTTCCCTTTCATGCTGACTTTAAATCAAGATACATTTACCTGAGAAGCAGAATGACTTAGGATATTAAGTCTGTTTAAGAAAAATAAACTTAAAAGGGAAAACAAGGTTATTTTTCTAACCTCATTGACAGATGTTTTTAAGCAACTCATTCATTTTGATACATTTTTCAGTTAGCAAGACTTAATATCTTCAGTCATTTTGCTTCTCAGGTTGCTTAGATATATGTACTGGAAAACAAGACAAAAAAAAAGTGTTTCTTGCAGTGTAGATGATTGTTGTTTTCCCCACAGCTGACTAATCTGAACCTGTCGAATGGGCTCTTCAGCAGAGGGGGTCTGACATTGGCTCCTGGGGCCCGACCTGGACCTGTGAAAGCAGTGCATACAGACCCTGGGAACTCTGGGTAAGTGTTCATGCGCTCACTCTCACACTCAAGTACACTGTGATTGTTCTGTACTTTTGGGCTCATTTCTGTTGTGTTTCTTACATCACAGTGATTCAGGTATGATGACTTGTTTTGTGTGTATTTGAGCGTTACTATATATACTAGACACATTGTGCCAGTGTTGTTTTTATAGTAAATCTGTTCTCAAGGAGCAATTATTTTCTTTCTATTGCAATTCTGTAATGCTATTGGTATTCTTTTGGCTGGTATGTCATAAGTCACATTTATATATATATAACACTTTACACAATACTTTATCAATTATGAATCAAAGTCAATTTCTGCTTTAAAGCAGCTCTATAGAAGATAAGTGTCATTATTCAGCTCAGTTCAGTTCAATGTTGATTCAGTTCTGTTCAATAACAGTGTCGATGTTGCAAAATTTATCAATTATGAAATCAATTCATGAAAGGTGAGTGACAGATAAGAGCACTTCTGTCATGACAACTCTCGGAGTGATTGGCATGGTTATGTATATGATTATGTTTATACGTTTGATCTTGGAGGAATAGATCTGCTGCTGCTACTACTGCTGTTATTAAGTACAATACACACACGACACACTGCTGTGCGCAAGTAAGACATGCTGCTGCTGTACAATTGCATACATGAACTACTCGTAGCTGATATATACAAGTGGAGCTGGGGAAGGTGGAGGGTTTCTGAAAGCGCTCTGCAACTGCTACAGCAAAAGCTGATCAAGGTTGAGCAGCGAGCTCATTGGCTACTAATACAGCAAGAACCAATCAGCTGTGCCTTATAGAGAATGATGTGATTGCAACCAGATTGAGTTAAGGACCCATCAGCCTGCGCCATCTAGAGTGTCATGGCAGAACTTTGTGTCTGACATTGAATCTAAGCAGGGTTGAGTCTGGTCAGTACCTGAATGGTAGACCATCTGGAAAAACTAGTTTGCTGCTGAAAGAGGTGTTAGTAAGGCCAGCAGGGGGTGCTCACCCTGGTCTGTGCGGGTCCTAGAGCTCCAGTATAGTGATGGGGAAGATTGTACTGTCAAAAATATATATACTTTATCACTATGTCTCCTCTCCACCAATAAATTGGTGTGTGATGGACGTTCTGGCACAATATGGCTGCCGTCGCATCACCCAGGTAGATGCTGCACATCGGTGGTGGTTGAGGAGATTTCCCCCGTTCCATACAACAAATGCTTAATTCATATTGATTTAGATGTTAAAGGTGAACTCAGTAATGCATTAAAAAGGAGAAATCCAACATTTTGCAAGGGATTGAATCAAAGAATGAGCATTTTATTTATGTTATGAAATGGAGAAAAAGCTGACAAGAAAAATAAACAGCTCCAGTGTAAAATGGACTACTAAAAACTTCCATTCACACCAATAGGTGTCAGTATAAACTGTTAACACCTGCTATTAAGATGCGTTTTAGTCGATCGGATCACAAGTGGATGATGCTAAATACAGGTGCCTTGAGCTTGTCCACTTTTGACCACTTCCAGAGGTAGTGGAAAACGCATTTGAATCGGATTGCTTTCATAGTGTAGACGCTCATGTGGTCGAATGTGTTTAAAAGACCGCCTACTCTTCGCCTACTGATCCAATGTGTAAACATTATGCGAAGTGCGCTAGCCAGACGGGATTTAAACTTTGTTGGCTGAAGACCCAAGTTTGGTTTGAAGACAAGAAAATGATGCACGATGTTCTCTCACCATTCCTGATTTCTAACACACAATTCGGCTGGTCTTGTGGCTGTCAGAGCAGAAACAAAAGCTGATGCTCACCATATATATATATATTTTTTTTTTTTCGTCGTCTCCAGTCATGTTCATATGTAAATTGTGTGAGATTATTTCATCCATTAGATCGAAAGAGCTGAAAAGGCCCATGCATTTACCCGCACATAGACACTCCCCTCGAAGAAATCAGGACAGAAGTGGTTGAAAGTGAACAAAAGAGACTGAATAAAACACCAGGTTTAAACGAGAATATGTCTCCCTTGTCCACTTGTGATCTGATCGACCAAAACCAGGTGTAAACGGAGCCTAAGACTACTGGGATGAAGAAGAGCCAGCCAAATATAATCAAACAGAGGGCATCTTCATTTGTTCGTTTTGCTTATACAATATCAAAAGTGTGAGACGAAAGACAGTGCAGTTAGAAAACACCTTCATCTTTCTCAGTAGTCAACAGTCACTGTTTTTTTGAACTGCAGTCTAAAGTGCTTTATTAAAGGGTGAATTAGTATTCTGTGAACTTTTTCAGTGTAATCATCTTTAGACAATTTTAGAGGTGTTTTAGTCGATGTTGGCCAATTGGTAGAAGTCATTAAAACATACAGTCCAGTTTAATGGCCTCTGAAGAATCTTTTAAGAGAGCTGAGAGTCTAAAATGTGGTGTAAACGTCATTTTTATAGAAGCATTTCTAAACTACCTCCGTGATCTATGACCGTATAGTGTGCTTTCTAGAATGGTGTTTCTGAAATCAGTCCCGTCCCGCTGTTTTCCTTGCCCTCTGTGTGCCGTTACATGTTAAGCTTGGCTGAGTGTGTGATACTGCGGTAGACCAAGTCATAGGGGGTGAATGACTGTTCAAGTTCAAGTGTCATATTATCAGAGCTTCTGACCTGTACTATCACAGCAGGATGAACGTCATGAGCGTGAAGCGTATTTCTCCAGGCGCCGCAGTGGAAGGGTTAAATACACGCCGTTTCTCCTATATTTTTACAGTGATATGCGAGTGACAATCGCAGACACTTTGGCCCTGATCTCCCTCCACTGTTTTTCCAGTCCAACCCTTCCTTATGTATGGAACTGTCAGGGAATTCCTGGTATGTCTGGCTTTTTCCCTTTTTAAAATGTTTTTATTTCCACCAAAGAAAGAACAGCCATTATATAGAATCTGTAATGCTAATGGTGGTGTGGTTTTATGGTGATATCTAAAGCAGACGGTCACTTTTACCAGCGTTCTCTTTCTGATGGCTGCATTTGGTTTATCACTGCTTTGCTTCAGTATGTCAGGGCTCATATTTAAGAGCGCAGCTCATCGCTAATATTAGGACTTTTTCCATTACATTGACTGTAAAGCGGTGGAGGGTGGAAAAGACGTTAAACAAGGATTCAACTGTGCTGCTGCAGTCCTTTCCACTGAGATTAATGGCCAGTTAAATATAATAGTTTTGGGGATGAACGGTTAGAAAATGCTGTTTCTTTTCCCAGAAGATTCTGCCCATCTGCTTTTGTTTGCAGCGGAAGATTTCATTCCTGGTCAAAACGTGGCATGCCGTTTGTTAGGCATCTGGCTGGAACTTTCCGCTGGCTACTGTGTGCTACAAGCCAAACTACAGGAAAACCAAAGCAAATTCTTCTGCCGTTATCCTTCACCTTGTACTTTACTGCTAAAAAAATTATTTTCTTAGTATTTTTGTCTTGCTTTCCAGCACAAATATCAAGATACATTTGCTTGAGAGGCAAAATGGCATAATATTAAGTCGTTTTCTAAAATATGTATCAAAATTAAGTGAGTTAAATTAAGCATAAAACAAGATAAAACATATGTCAGTGGGGTCAGAAAGATAAACTTAATTCAAAGGCAAACAAGTTTATTTTTCTGACCCCTTTCATTTTGCCTCTCAAATAAATGTATCTTGCTTTAAGAATGTTTTCTGATTTAAAAAAAAGATCAAAATTAAGTAGGTTTAAAAAAAAAAAAAAATCTGTTAATGGCGTCAGAAAAATAAACTTAATTCAAAGGGAAAACAAGAATTTTTTTGACACTGTTGGCAGATAAAAATTCAATTTTTATCAATTTAAAAAAAAAAAAAAATCTTATTCAATTTTGCCTCTCAAGTAAATGTATCTTGATTTAAGAAAGTTTAGATATTAAGTTTTTTTTTTTTTGTGCAATTGTCAAAATTAAGTGCTTTTTTTTTTTTTAAGTTTATGCTTAAACAAGAAAAATAAACGTTTTACCTCCAAATTAAGTTTATTTTTTCTTGTTTTAAGGATAAACTAACTTTTTCAGAAAGCAAGACTTAATATGCTTCGCAAGTAAATGTATCTTGATTTAAGAATGTTTATTAATAACAACAACAGTAATAATAAGTTTAATTTATATAGCGCTTTTCCAGAGCTCAAAGCACTTTACAATCAAAACATAAATACAACAAAAAAGGGGAATACAAGAAACAATGCAGTATACATATCAAACATCACAGACAATCATGGTATTGGAATCAAATGCATGAAATATACAGTTATCTGACCAAACGTCCATGCAGCATGAGCAGCAGAGTAAAAATGTAGAGGAGAATCTAAAATGAACATTCATTTAATAATGCATCATCATATCTGGTGATATACTGCTCAGTGCAGACTCAGTGCTGTCTTTAATGTTTAGGGGCTTTTTTGAGCACCTCCTCCACATCCAAGATTTTGGGGCCAGTGGTCTGTGCCAAACATGCTGAAGCCGTTAAGTGCACTGTTGTCAAAGCCAAGGGGGTTCAAGCGTAATGGCTTTCAAAGAGAAGTAGGGACCTTTGAAGTTGTGTTAGCCAGGAACTGCCAGGTATGCTGGATCAGCACTTCCAAACCGTTGTCCTTCCTACCAGCTCCTCCCTTCACTGTACTGCAACGTTTAGTCTAATGCTAATGAAGAATGGCCATTTGCTAACCGAATCCAGCAGCTGAGCAAACGGTTGGGTTATTATTTTTTACATTAGGTATGTGGCAGCGTTGTCGTAAGCCTGAAATATTTGGGTAATTTTAGTTCCACTTGGACGGCTGTTTCAGCTGCCTCTTTTCTTGGCGTCTGTAGACATTCATTTCCAGTAAGTTATTGGTACCACTTGCACATGATGATGATGATAATAGACGTGGTTTAGGATGGTAATGGAATGTCATAATTATTGAATATTTAGGTTTTGGATTGTGTCATAGGCTGGAAGAATGTGGCGTCCCACTGAGCAGCTTTACCTTGGCTCCTCATGCCGACCATAGTATTTTAGGATTACTCCCACTGATGGCCTTTAAACATTTGCACACAGTCGTATATATGGACGGCAATGAGGTTTATTAGGATCAGATCACTCAATTCAGTGTCAGCATGTGAGCGACTGATTCATGCACTGCCTTGTATTATGAAGATGTTTGTTTGTAATTAGTACTATATTTTAAAGGAAAATAACGTTCAAAAACGTTCAAACTGTCTGCATTTCAGTGCCGGCCCTGCCATGTCACGGCATCAGGCACATCGCTAAAGAGTTCAATTTATGATGGCAATAATAGACTGCTGCAGGGATGACATGTTTTTGTAGGCCAAAACCCATAAATGAGTTGCAGATAAACTCATCTACTCACTAGTTGCTTTCACAGCCTTGTTGTGTTTTTAATCGCAAACTATTCCAACGTTCATGGAAAATGTTTAAAGACTGAAAGAGTGAAGCCTTATGATGGTGACGTCATGTGACCGTGGTGTAGTTCGTTTAGCTTTTTACTTTTAGCGATTGTATTTTTGCTTCGAAATTCATAAATGCTGTGTTCATTTCTGTAGATTATCATGATGGAAAAACTGCCATTAATGCTCCCTTGTCCTCCTCCTGACCACTTGCCCCTAACCTGAGCCTGGACCTGAGAAATGATGACTAAAAGGATCCCACGTTCAGCAGCCCTCCTCAGGTCTGGAGCCAGAGACGTCTCCTCCTTAGTCACTCTTGGGGGATTCTATCACTCCCTACTGATTCAGCATCTCTCTACCTCCCTCACAGTAGTAAGGAACATAGAAATACTTTTCAATTGAAAGGTGCAGTAAGCAAAAAAAAAAATGATGTTGATATTTCAGATCACCAAAACAAACATGCCCCTACCCAAAAGGATCACACCCCTATCTTTATAGCTCCGCCCATTAAATTCACAAACACTCTATGCAACACAGGCACCTCCCCCCTAATGAGTGGGCACGCCCCTTACTGCTGATTGGCTACTAGTGTGTTTTAGTGCTTGGTTTCGATCCACGTTTCTCAGAAACCGCTTACTGCAACTTTAAAGAGGTCATGAATTGAGAAGTCATTTTTTCCCTGATTGTTTGACATACAAGCGGTCATTGTAGAGTAAAAACATACCGTTCTGAAAGTTTCAGAATTTAAAACTTGTTAGTCCAAAAACAGCTTTTATTAAAAGCAAGCTGCCAAAATGACTGGTTTTGCTCTATTACATAATAGAGAGGAATACATCAGCACAATGCCTACTTCTTCATAATTACCTCTTTAGCCCCATCCACTCACTCCTTATATGGACAGACAAGAACTACAACAGGATCACTGGACTAAAATAATGCAACCTTCCAAAGGAGCCTAATGTTAGAAAACTGGCTGTTTATTTTTATTTAATATGTGAATGTCTCAGCAGAGCATTATTTGTTTGTTCAGTTCATTTCATTGTGGATTCTTTGGGAAACCTGTCGTAATTTGACACTGGCTTTGTAAACTTGGTAACATTTTATTTAAAAGTGACGTTGTTATAGTATTAACAATGAATGGGATATTAAGAGCCAGATTTACTAAACGGGGCAAAGAGAACGCAATTCCACAAATGCAAGTTTTGAGTTTTAACGCGCAAATTAAAGAACACAGACGCAGTCAAATCATTTACATAATGACCAACGCAATCTACCAAGAACAGCGTAAATTAGCTTTGGGTCGCAAATAAGCAGAGCTGATACTCTCATCAGGTGCGGGTCGACACAGGCACGACTTGTTACATACGGATAATGTCTTCCTCTGGCATTCCAAAGAATTTTCCAAGAGTGGAAAATATTTTCTCTCTTCTACCACACGCTCTCTGTTCTCTGCGGTGTCTCCTCCTAGCAGCAATTGCAGCCATGTGCAGCCACGCAAAATGGGTTAAGACATGCTTTTTTTGGGCATTAAATAATGGCGCAAATACCAGTAAACTGATCAGCACAAACCTTAGTAAATCACGTTGCGTGATTAATTTAAATACACTCCTCCCATAAATTTTGCGTCTGAAAGGGAAACTCCTACAAATGCATATGCAATAAGGTCAGCCACGAAAACAACTTTTATTAAAACAATAATTTTGCACTGCGTGTCTTTAGTAAATCCTGACAGTAGTTTTTTTAATGCCAAAAGAGAGTTTGCGCTGCTGCAAGCTGTTAGTAAATCTAGCCCTAATTATGCATATATACAAGTAACTAGGGCTGTGCGATATGGCCAAAAGAATTATCACGATAAGATTTTTCATATCAGTCAATATCGATAATTATCACTATAAATTTCAAATCTTTATTTCTTTCAAGTTTAAAGGCAGATTTTTGCTCCGAAGTGAAAGTTGTAGAAACCAAACCATTAATTGTGGTTTTAAACTACCATTTATTGTGAGAACATGACAATACACTTCACGTTTTTGAATTCTTTACACTTTTCCAGTCATTGAATCATGAACCATTCCAATCATGAAACATGTTTTGTCTCTTAGAAATGCACATTTGACACTACTATGGTAAAATGTAACTAAATGAAACCTGTGGTATTTGTATGAAAAACAATAGTCAAGTCAAGTCACCTTTATTTATATATATATATTTAAAATATATATATATATATTTAAAATGTAGATAGTGTCAAAGCAGCTTTACGTTGATAACTGGTACATTATTTTGGCTGCACAGCAGCTCTTAAAGAATAGTGTCAATGCAGGCAGATCAAAGCACTGTTGAATATCAATATCAAGTGTCCCCAACTAAGCAAGCCAATAGCCTAAGTACATTTAGTATAAATGCACAAAATCACAAAAAAAAAAAAAAAACTATAATTATATTCCATTACTACTTTAATACATGTCTACATTAATAATATAATAAAATTCCATATCAATCAATATCCCACATTTCTGCCACAATACCATGGTGCAGTTAGTCTTACTACAGTAAATCCCTGGTAAATGATGACGATTTGTAGATTGAAAAGCCTTCTGACTGTATCAGTGTTTCTGAGCCCTGAGCCAAACCCTAACCTTAACTCTACAGTAGGTTCATGTAGTTAATTAATACTACTCAATAATTATTTGTGTAGTTACAGGGAAACAACGTCACCTTAAAATAATGTGTAGCCATGAATGTTTAAAAAATGTTGAGTTTGTACATAGTGGTGCTGCACTGCCTATTGTTTTAGATGATATCTATATTGGCTAATGTTGATTAAGTGAACGATTAAGTTCAATGAACAATGATCATAATGCAAGGCATGCACAGTGCATGTATGTGAGCTATGTTTCAGTGGCATTCAGTATGGGATCTGACTTTGATACATAGATAAAGTAGTTTTCTGTGGTGAGAGCAGCAACACCAGGTCAGATGATTCAGACTGACCTCTGTTAAAGGGAGTAACAAAATAGCTATTTTACTGCTGATACAAAGGTTTCCTACACACATGTTGAATTTAAGAGGTGGGGAGACTAAAAATAGGTGTAAGGGATACAATGCTGCCCTCATTTTAATAAAAGCTTTTTATTCACCTTAATTGGACCCAGATGGCTTGGGGTTCACAGGACTTTCCTCTGGTTGGCGAGTGAGAAATTCCACCCCAGGATAACAGTGTTGTGTTAATGAGTCAACGCGGACGCCAGGGGCACGGCACGGCACGCTGGAGCCCAGCTCAAACTGCAGGCATGCATCAGCAACATCTCAATGCATTTATTGCACTGTTCCCTGAAATTATTCTGCATTATTGTATGGCACTAATAACTTTCTGAAAGCAGACTTTCTGAAATAATTTTCACCAAAATATTATTTCATTTATTATTTATCATCATTTTTCTTCACTGATAGCATGTATTATTAGTAGTGGTTCCCAAGAGATTAAAATTGTGTCTTAACAGACAATAGCTTGCATTGTCGTGTTGCTTTTCATATCAGCATGTCAGAAAGTTAGCGGATGCATACAACTGACACTAATAGTGAAGATCCCACGTTCCTCAGATTTATTCTGGCAGTTCACTCTTATTGTTTATTGTGGAAAGCATGTTTGCTCTACTGGTATTGAAGCAGATGATGAAATGTCAATGGTCTGTTTGGAAGTAGCTATGCTGATATTCGGGTTGACACGGAGGTTTTTGTTGTAGATGTGGTGAGGTGGCGGTCATTTGAGCTTATGTCATGGGTCACCAATTGTTTTTCCAACACACAAACCGTTATGAGAAATGAGAATTGCATGGGTGGACGGTTCATTTCACATGACTTTGTGATCCCAAGTGTCTTTGGCTCTGCTGTTCTCATGTAGCCTGTTGCACAAGAACTGCTTTTACTGGTGTTTATAGAGTTATTCCATAATAATTCACTTCTGTATTTACATTAACATTTATATGTTTACCAGATGCTATTGTCCAAGGCAACTTACGACCGAAGAATGCAGCCATATAAGCGATTCATACAATAGAGAATTGATCCAGAATTGCTTTGAAAAGCACAAAAGTGTGTTTTATTTGGAGTCTGGTAATGTATATATTTATTTATGAAGTATTCTCAAAGAATTGTTCAAGTTAAACTTTCAACTAGTGATGTCAAATGGAAAATTGTGCATGGTGCATGTGGGCCGAGCCAGAATATTTTGTTTATGAAAAGCTACAGATATCTACAGATAACAGTTACATGATAACATATAATATTTGCTCACTAAATCAGTGTGTTTAGCTTTCATTGTGCCATGAAAAAATTTGGTTACATTCCTTACATTACACATTATTTTATTCATAAGCTGATTATAAAGTGATTAATGACACTATTGTTTTCTGTAGAGGTGCTTTACAGCTGAAATTGTATGTTTCATAATTGAAGTACTTTGCAACATTAATCCTTATTTTCCTGTGTATTTCACTGCAAAAAAAGGATATTCTTAATCAGTGTTTTTGTTTTGTTTCCAGTACAAATATCTAAGCATTCTTAAATCAAGATACATTTACTTAAGAAGCAAAATGACTTAAGATATTAAGTTTTGTTTTCTGAAGAAAAATAAGATCAAAATGAAGTGACTTTATGCTTAAAACAAGAAAAAATGTCAATGCCAGTGGGGTCAGAAAAATACACATGTTTTCCCTTCCCTTTATTTTTTCTGACTCCATTGGCAGATTATTGTTTGTTTGTTTTGTATTGATCACAATGTCTTTTCATTTTGATCAATTTTTTTCAGAAAGCAAAACTTAATATTGTTACAACCGGCTCTCAATTGTAACATGAACAAGAGGCAACACGGACGGGCAAGCCAATAGCCTAAGTACATTTAGTATAAATGCACAAAATCACAAAAAAAAAAAAAAAAAACTATAATTATATTCCATTACTACTTTAATACATGTCTACATTAATAATATAATAAAATTCCATATCAATCAATATCCCACATTTCTGCCACAATACCATGGTGCAGTTAGTCTTACTACAGTAAATCCCTGGTACATGATGACGATTTGTAGATTGAAAAGCCTTCTGACTGTATCAGTGTTTCTGAGCCCTGAGCCAAACCCTAACCTTAACTCTACAGTAGGTTCATGTAGTTAATTAATACTACTCAATAATTATTTGTGTAGTTACAGGGAAACAACGTCACCTTAAAATAATGTGTAGCCATGAATGTTTAAAAAATGTTGAGTTTGTACATAGTGGTGCTGCACTGCCTATTGTTTTAGATGATATCTATATTGGCTAATGTTGATTAAGTGAACGATTAAGTTCAATGAACAATGATCATAATGCAAGGCATGCACAGTGCATGTATGTGAGCTATGTTTCAGTGGCATTCAGTATGGGATCTGACTTTGATACATAGATAAAGTAGTTTTCTGTGGTGAGAGCAGCAACACCAGGTCAGATGATTCAGACTGACCTCTGTTAAAGGGAGTAACAAAATAGCTATTTTACTGCTGATACAAAGGTTTCCTACACACATGTTGAATTTAAGAGGTGGGGAGTAGAGAAAAGGAATGATTTGTTTAACAAAATAACATATTTAACAAAAGTATTCAAATAATCAGTAGTCCGTATATGAACGTTATTAGTGAAGAGTGCATGGAAGAGGACTGTAAGCTCAATGTCTGCATGGATGTTAACACAAAATCAACAGAAAAACAATCGAAGTCTCTTGTTCAAGTGCAGTCACATCGTAACCCCTCGCCAATCCACAGCGCTGGAATTCTTATTCTCAACCATCTGGTGTCTTGGAGTTCTTGAAGATCTGTTTCTGGAGTGGGCTGGATGACCATCTCCTCCAGTTGCTGCCAACCGGAGCTACCACCTACACACTGGCACAATACATTGATTATGCCCTTTGGCTGAGTGGCTCACCATTCACAGTTGGCGAGATGAAAGAGGAGGACAGCGCCACTCAGTCACAGCCAACCCAGTCTATCCATCATCCAGTCATTGGTGATCCTCGTTCCAGAGACCCCACCTGCCTCGGAAGTGCTTCCTGGTCTTTCACCACTAGACCCAGAACCAGAGCTCACCGCAGACCTAGAGGCAAAGCCTGCCGAGTCTGACCAGGTGTGTGAGCTGGCCGGAATATCTGTCCAGGAGCTCAAGCCTGAGCAAATATCCATCCCTGAACCGGCACTCACCATATGTGTGGACAAAGAGATTGAACTCACCTCAGACCCAGAACCTACATCAGCCATGGACCCATGCCTGAGGCCACATCCATCCCAGAGTCTGAGCCTGCCAGGTCTGACCAGGTGTGTGAGCTGGCACCCTTGTCCATCCCTGAAGGAGTGCTAGTAGAGTTGGATATCATGGAGCGAAGTGCCATTCATCATCCAACCTTGGAAGTCAAGTCCTCCCCATGTGAACTCCTGGATTCCCTGATCCCAGCCCATATTCATATTCAAGCCCTGTCTCTGCTGCTCATTCTGCCTAGGCCCAAGTCTACACGGTTTGCGTGTTTTATGTCTCCATCTTCAGTCATCTCCAACTTTCCTTTGATGGCTATGGTCCCACCCAGCCTACCACTCCCTCCGCCTCTATCAGCTCCTTCCAGTTCCTCAACCCTGTCTCCGCTGTCTCCCTTCATCCCCCCAACTCTGACTCTGCCCAGCTGCTTGGATCTGCCTTGAGCTTCCAGGTCCCCAGCTCTGCCCTGGTATGCCAATCCCCTAGCTCCACCTTGGGCCTTCAAGCCTTGGTCTCCACCTCGACCTGACGACCCATGGGCTTCACCCTGGTTCCACACTTCCTTGGCTCCACCATGGTCAGTCAGCCCTCAGGCTCTGCCAGGCTCCCTCATCCCTCCGGCTCCACCTTGGTCAGTCATCACCCTGGTTGCACCACAGACTTCAGGGCCTCCGGCTACACCTTGTCCCTCCAACCCTTTGGCTCCAACAGGTTCTTCCTTCCCTCCGGCTCCACCATTGTCCTCACTCTCACTGGCTCCACCCCGGTCTGTCGAGCCCCCATCTCCACCCCAGTCTCACAAGCCTGCAGTTCTGCCTCGGCCCTCCAGCCCATCTGTGTCACCTTGGGTCTTTGTTTCCTCAGCTCCTTCTGGATCTCCTCCTATCCCGCCTCCACCTCAGTTGGGCAGGCTCCTGGCCCTACCATAGTTCCTACCTCCATTGCTTCCACCATGGGCCTTCATCTTGCCACTGCTCTGGGTTACTGTCTGTCTCCTCCCTACAACGTTGTCTCCTCACTGGCTCCTCCTTCTGTCAACTCCCTCATAAACTCTTCTTTTTTGTAAACTCCCACCACTAAGGTATAGTTTACGTTTATGACGCGAGGATGCGCCTTCTGAGAGGGAGGAGTATTGTCAAGTTTATATTCTGTTTTATTGAATTTTAGTTTGTTTTTCATTGTTTCCCTGTGTTTCTGTTCCTCTGCCATTTGTTTGCTATGTTCCAGCTTCTTGTTTCTTGTCATAGTAACCGATTTTGTTTCCCTCGTTATTGTTTCCTTTCACCTGTGTCCCATTTAGTTTCTCTTTATATTTTAGCCCTCAGTTTCAGTTAGCCCATTTTCCTGTATTGTCTATGCTGTTGCGTTAGTTTGCTCCTGTTATCTCTTTCTGGTTATCTTTCTGGTTTTGGATGATCTTCTTTGTTTTGTTTAATAAACTACATTTTGGCTGCAATTTGCATCCACCTCTCTCTCACCTCTTGCTTGCCTGCCCTGTACGTAACCGCTTCCCCGGCATTTTCCGGCAATCCGTGTTTTCACTGTTATACAGTAGGGGGCACTATTACGCATCTCTGAAAGAGTACAGAAATTTTGGATCCAGAAACGAGCAATAGAATAGACATTGCTTATGCACATTTAAGCTAACATGGTCATCAAACAACATAACAAGATAAATCAAAACTGCTTAACATAACTGAATGAAATGTCGACCCAGAAAGAGGGATATTACTGTGAAGCTTTGGGGAGTTGATGGACTCGACATACTCCATATGTGTTTTGCTCATCGTTCTGAATCCAATCCTGACATAGTCTTTATCAAAAACGTGATAAGATAAGAAGAAAATAGCATTCTTAAGAATGATTTGTGAAAATGATTTGTGAATCCAGCCCCTGGTTTGGGCATGATTCTGTATTCATTATGCATAAGAACCAACAATATGGACCATTTTCCCCTCTAATCTGCATTGAGCATGTGCAGAGGAGCAGCTCTTGAGGCCCAGCAGCTTTATCAACAGTAACTTAATGTGAGAGAGATAATCCATTTAGAGAAATGCTGAACTCCACTTCCTCTGCTTCTACGCTTTCTGTGAAGCTAATGCTTGGCATGAATACACACTTTTTTAAAGCAAGTGCACAAACTAAAAATATGATATATTATGTTTAATATAAATATTATGTTAATAATAAATCAATTAATTGAAATCCACAATCATGAACTTATTCCCTAATTGCATCCTCCTACTCTCATCTACATTCACGCAAGGTGCTTGACATCGCAAATTATGTTGTTGGCATCAACTACATTAGTAACATTTTTTAATTAACCAAGGTTTTCTACCATCAGGCCTGCTGGGTCACTGATATGCTTCTCAACTAGTTTCCTCCTTATATGTCCAGTTGATTATGCTGTTTCTCTTCAGTCTCAGGACTGCGTGTGAAGCTGAGTCTGTGTGCGATGGTTATTCGGTCAACGCTCAGAAGCAGCCATCGGCCGCAGGAAGCTACCAGCTCCAGTTCGCCATCCAGCAGCTGCAGCAGCAGAAGCTGCGATCCAGACAGCTGCTTGACCAGAGCCGTACACGCCACCAGGTAACACGACACTCACTGCAGATCATTTCACTCAAACACAATTAGTGTTTCTTTAGTATTAAACAGGACTCCATGATAACTGCTCTGACTAGTAGATATGTACTTGCCCTGTTTGTAGTAATATTTTCACTGCCAGATAATTTTACTATGATAACATATTTACATACCATATTTTCTGGAAAATAAGTCGCACTGGGTCGGAATTGCATTGCATTTCATTGTTGAGAGATAAATGTATAAGCCACATTTTATTATTACATTCAGAAATAATGTAAAATGCTGGTAAGTAAAATAAAATATTCGCAGTATAAAGACTATAAACGTGTGTTTTACTTCCCTTCACTCCATAAAAAAATCCTTTAAATTTAATGGTATTCAGAACAGAACAGGAATGAAACATAATTGACATTCGTTAGAACCTTTTGTTTTATTAGTGCCAAAACTAAACAAATTTATTTAAAGTGAAACAAACAGTGTGTGAACAGTTCTTTAAAAGACAATTTTTTAAAAGTTTATGAAAAATGGTTATGGTAATGGTTCATTTTTAGACACTTTTTTAGAAGCTTATTTGAAAGTGAAAAGTGAAAGTGACACGTGAATGTCAACTATGGTAACCCATAAGTTTGTCCTCTGCATTTAACCCATCAAAGTTAGTGCACACACATTAGGAGCAGAGTAGTGAACACACACACACACACACACACACACACACACACACACACACACTGCAAACCATGATACACACCCAGAGCAGTGGGCAGCCATTATGCTGTGGTGCCCAGGGAGCGATTGGGGGTTAGGTGCCTTGATCAAGAGCACCTCAGTAATTTCCTGCCGGTGCTGGAATCGAACCAGCAACTTTTGGGCTACCAGTTGGACTCGCTAAACATTAGGCCACGACTGCCCTTAGTCCTGCCCTATTTAAAAATTATTAATTTCCTTGTAATAAATATTTAAGTTAATTTCACCTGAAACGTTTCAATACTGTGCTTCTTTTGCCAGAAAGAAGAATCTCTCTCTCACTGATTTTATTTCTGTTTTTTACACCAAACATTTCTGACTTCAAATTATCAGCATCTTTATTTTCAGTTGTGTTATATTTCTGTCATTAAGGTTCTTTTTCAGTTTGATGTTTTTGGCAATAAGGAACTAGATGATGCCTTATACATCATTTGTATGATAGGTAAATACTACATTCACAAAGCAAGATACCTTACATTTAAACCCAAGTATATTTGCTTCTGATTTACATTTACTATTATCATCACTTCAAAACAAACAAACAAATCCTCTAGTAAAAAAAATAAACTTTAAAAAAAATCCTGCATTATAGAACAAAAATATTTAAATACATTTTCATATTTATTTACTCTGTATTGCCTCACATGTTTTTGTTCTCTGATGTTGTCTTTTTTTAAATGTAAATTTTGGAAAAAATAAATAAATTAAAAACTTGTGGAAATTCCCCAATACACATAAACTTGGGCTCACGTGCCTCTCTCATTCAGCACAAATCCAAGTTGTGTGAGTTTTGTGCATGTTTGTGCTATTTAGCTTTAATTGAGTTTTAGTTTTAGTTAGTTTTAGTTTTTATTTATTTCCAAGTTAATAATTTTAGTGCTTCAACTTTAACTTATTTCAGTTTATTGTCAAGGCAACATGTCTAAGTTTTTAAACTAATATTTATATTTCATTTAATTTCAGCTTTAAAAACTGAAACTCTCACACTGAACCTCTTTTATTGAACCCTGTCCCATGAAAGTGTGCATGTCAAAGTTGACTTTCTTTTTTAGGAAAAAGTACCCAAAATATTCAGTGACTCTTACGACTCTCATTATAATGTTCCAGTCTCTTCAGTAGAATTTAGTCCATATGAAACACGATCTGCTCATGTTTCTCTTTCAGCTGCGCACGTCACACTTACAGTACATCAGATCCTGTAAACATCGCGTCTTCTGACTTAACATGACTGCATGCACATTTATAATGGTGTCGCAATTCAGCTACACTGATGTCACTGTTCTGTGTTGACGTTCATCTCCAATTAATGCAATTGGAGATTTGCTTTTCTTGGCACAAGTTGATTGTGTTCTGCAGGGGATTATGGGAAAACGATCCCCACCCCCTCAGACCTTTCTTAACGGAGATGATCTCCTCCCTGGTACTGTGAAGCAATCAGCCCTCAGTCTCCAGAGGGTTTCATTAAAGCTACGGGACCCTTGGAGGAGGCGTCCATCATAGGCCCTAAACTGAAATGGGCAGACGAGTGAAGAATGTGTGTTAGTGTGTGTGTGTGGTCATCTGTGTGTATGTTTGTACTGTTCATGAGTCAGTCCTATATCAGTGGATACTCCCTAAACCTCCTCATGAAGCACTGCTCTTCTTTTGCGAAAATGTGAAATTTTTCCACACTGTCAAAAATCAGAATTTGAGAAAACGCAAAAACTTGAGGCAACTTGAAATCTCTGATAAGATGTTTACTGGTGTGAGGGCGGGGCAACCCGTCACTCACATGAGATCCACCAATAGCAAACCACAATCATCCAGTCAATTCCCCACAGACAAAATCAGCTTGTATTTTACATTAATATGAGAATTTATATTACATAATAGTAATGTAGAACTTTCTTACTTGTGTATGGCTTTGTTGCACAAACTAGCGGTTATATATAATTCTTTACACCAAAGCAAGAAGAGAACACGGATCACTATAATGGTGATATATACAGTGAAACAATTTGTACATAAAAATATAATCAAAACACTACATAGAGCTAAAATATCTATTATTCCTTAATAATAAATATTTGTCATCATAACTCCCCATGTTTTGACCAAAAATACTAGTTATTCAAGATCATCAGTGAGCTAAGCATGATCAACAGCCTGTTAGTTGGACCCTCAACACCAAACATGACATTGTAGATAGGTTGTAGTAAGTGAATAAATCACATCACATATATCTCACGTAAACAGTCCATACAGGGAAGCAGAACATGTGGACAAGTATATCAGACGTCATATTGCACAGCTAGAAAAGGTCACCATATTGCACAAATATTGCTCCATACACCATAAAACCAGCGATAAATAACGATAATCAAAAAAATAAAAAAAATAAGAATAAATAATATAAGACTGTAATTGATATTAACTAATCAATGCTAACCAGAAACAATCATAAACCTTTGTCCTTGCCATTCAAAATTCTAATGGAGACAGTTATTGTTATTAATATTAATATTGTTATTAGTTCTGTTAAAATGACTAATGTGCATTCATACTTAACATCAGTCATGTATGAATGTAAATGAATGTCTCACAGTCACCAGCTTGGTCACCTTCCCTGCACTCCAGCATCCCTTCTGTTCCTCACCGGTACACCATCATCAATCACCTGCACCTGAAAGCCATCACCATTGTTAGCACTCATCAGCACACCACCACTTAAGTCCCATGTTCACTCCACCACGTTGTCTGGTCTCGTCTATGGATGTCACATCGTTACACATACCCGGACTACCTACTTACCTGCAACTTACCCGAGCCATCTTCCTCCCATCTTCCTTCGTCTGCTGATTCCATTCCTGCAAAGAGACATACCTCTATTACCACTTCATCTAAGTGACTGTTCTAAAGTGCTTTTGCCAATACTCACCTGCATTCTCCGTCTGCCAGTTTCTGTGCCTCTGTTCTAAATAAACAACCTGTTATACACTTACCTGTCTGCCTCCGTCTGTGTCCTAACAGAAGACCAGACCTCATGCAGAGCACCATGGATTCTGGCCTGGAATTCGCTGGACAGATCGCGGCAGCAGCTCGATCCAGCCGCGATCTGTTCACTTTCACTGACAAGTTCTGTCGTCTCATCCAGACCAGCTCCCTAGATGATGAGAAAATCAAGAATTTGTATAGGATCGGGGCAAACTTTGTAGATCCCAGAGAGCTCCCCGATCTCACTGGATTGGACTAGGAGGAGGCCATTTACCAGTGTCTGGAAAGCTTTATCCCATCATCCGCATTCCTACCAGTCCAAGCGTCTCTTCCTAAGATGGCCGCCAGTCCAGAGTCCCTTCCTAAGATGGACGCCACTCCAGAGCCTCGTTGCAAGATGGCCGCTACTCCAGAGCCCTCAGTCAAGATGGGCACCGCCGCACCTGAGCCCTTAGTCAAGATGGCCGCCGCCACGCCTGAGCCCTCGGTCAAGATGGCCGCCGTTGCTCCTGAGCCCGCAGACAAGATGGCCGCCGCCACGCCTAAAATCTCAGTTAAGATGGCCACCGCCACAGCTATGAATCTCTTTGTCATCCAGGATCCTGTCCCTGACCTCAGTGCAGTGACGATTCCAGTCCCTTACTACAGTCTCTCCTTCGTCCCGAGTCCAGGGATGGATCTTAACCTGAAGCCTGATCCTATTCCTGGGTTCGCTCCTAGCCCAGAGGACCTTTTAGTACCTATTATGGCATTAGCATTTATGTGTGTCTGGGCAACGCACACATCAGCACCGGTCCCCGAGTCAGCTCCAGATTCCGCTCTAGTCCAAGTCAGATCCAGTCCAAGAACCCGTTCCTGTCCATGAGCCCACTCTAGTCCCTGAGCCCGCTCAAGAGTCTTCTCTAGCCCAAAGACCCAGAGTCTCGCCTAATAATTTTTTGGGGCAGGGCTATCCGTCCCCGACCTTGGTGGCTGAGCCTGGGGTCTGGGCCGAGGCTGAATGGCCTGAACCGTCAATGCATCCCGAAGGGCCTGACCCGCAATGGCCTCCCGAATGGCCAGCACCGCCATGGCTTCCCAAGCTGCCTGATCCACCATGGCGCCCCGATCAGCCAGTACCGTCCTGGAGATGACCTACCCTGTATCACAGTCACCAGCTCAGTCACTTTCCCTGCACTCCATTTCCCAGCATCCCTTCTGTTCCTCACCGGTACACCATCATCAATCACCTGCACCTGAAAGCCATCACCATTGTTAGCACTCATCAGCACACCACTACTTAAGGCCCATGTTCACTCCACCACATTGTCTGCTCTTGTCTATGGATGTCACAACGTTACACATACCCGGACTACCAACCTGCCTGCTACTTACCCGAGTCATCCAGATCTTCTTTGTCTGTTCTCCATCCATTGTTGATTCCATTCCTGCAAAGAGACATACCTCTATTACCACTTCATCTAAGTGACTGTTCTAAAGTGCTTTTGCCAATACTCACCTGCATTCTGCCAGTTTCTGTGACTCTGTTCTAAATAAACAACCTGTTATACACTTACCTGTCTGCCTCTGTCTGTGTCCTGACAGTATGTAGTTGTTTTGCTTTCAGATCATATCACATATAAATGTATGGTAATGCAAAAAGCAGCTCCTTATGCTTTTGAATTGCGTCATTCACCGATTGGTCTGTGCAGCGCCGCTTCAAGTACAACGGTTCATCCAATTAGTTCAAAACGCGGATTCAGAAATGATAAATGAAAAGTTCTGCTTTGTCTTTATATTTTTGTTGGAAAAATTGTACAAACCAGACAATATTGTGTCTAAAATAACACAATATTAACTTCTTATTTATTGAACGGTTGTATAAATTCAGTATCACATTTGCACTCGTGCTATTCTGGACAAAAAAACAACACTTGTGTGATATTGTGCTATTACTCGAGTGATATAGCTTAACTAGCCTATATCATATGATGTAAATATGAGACAAAGACAAAAACTATTTTTGCCCTATATTTTGCATTTTAGGGTCATTCTAACATCTGCATTCTATAGGCTCCATCACGCAGTGAGTTGTTGCCCTGCTTCTTATTCATCATCCATCAACTGTATGAAATGTATAACATTATTACCACCTTCCTAATATTGTGTTGGTCCCTCTGTTGCTGCCAAAACAGCCCTGACCCGTCGAGGTATGGACTCCACTAGACCCCTGAAGGTGTGCTGTGGTATCTGCACCAAGATGTTAGCAGCAGATCCTTTAAGTCCTGGAAGTTGTGAGGTGGAGCCTCCATGGATCAGACTTGTTTGTTTAACACATCCCACAGATGCTTGATTGGATTAAGATCTGTGGAATTTGGAGGCCAAGTCAACACCTCAAACTCGTCGTTGTGCTCCTCAAACCATTCCTGAACCATTTGCTTTGTGGCAGGGCGCATTATCCTGCTAAAAGAGGCCAAAGCTTGTCTGTTGGATCGGACCATAGGGGTCAGCCTTCGCTCCCCTCGTGCATCAATGAGCCTTGGCCGCCCATGACTCTGTCGCCAATTCATCACTGTTCCTTCCCTTGAGCACTTTTGATAGATACTGACCACTGCAGACCGGGAACACCCCACAAGAGCTGCAGTTTTGGAGATGCTCTAGCCATGTCTAGCCATCACAATTTGGCCCTTGTCAAACTCGCTCAAATCCTTACGCTTGCCCATTTTTCCTGCTTCTAACACAACTTTGAGGACAAAATGTTCTATATATATATATATATAAACCAGTTGCTGTGATGTCTGTCATTAATGTTCATCAAAGAACAAAGAGAAAATTGTGGCTTTAATAAGGATTAATCTATATTTCATTTATAATTTATGCAGTTAAGACTGTAAAGTATTTGGTTTATTCAATTTCTGTGTATTTCCTACCTGTTAGAAAGGTAAATATGACATTTATTACAATGGGTTTAAGTAAACATTGTTTTAAGTTCACTTTTAAAACAATGTTGAAATTGATAGCTTTCAGTTGTACTGTAATGTTGAATGTCCATAATTAATATTTAAATAGATTCATCAGTAGCAGTCTTGGTATCAGTGAAACTAGCCTTCATTCATAAAAAGATGGCATTAAACAAATATTTAAAATATGCTGTTTTTAAGTTGTTTCTACATTAATTTGGAGAGTAACTGTGAAATTATTACAATATAAAAACTCCAATGTTTTAATTGCGGTTAATTACAGAAAAAATGTTTGCTTCTGCTTGTTGAGTTGATTTGCGATGGAATCGGTTCACAAAAGTTAGAACATTTGAGAGAGGAGATGGAAAGCAAGCAGGCAAAGCGATGTGATTGCGGAGTGTGTTATTCGGCCGTTGTGTTCTGTATTGGGTTCAGACTCTACGGCTCCTCTGATGTTTGGCCTATGGCCACCTGGCAGCATTAGAAAGGTGCCCTTTCCTGGCCCACAACTCAGAACCGCCAACCGGTGCGTCCCGTCAACTCATTCATCAAACGCCAGAGGACTGAGACGGAAAGAATGCTTTCTCGTCCCCTCTCGAATCAATGAACGGTAGCCATTAAATCGCATTTCAGCATGGAAAATATGTTTACAGAGTCCAAGCGCTCACTCAGATGAAAACTTGTCTAAACAAGAATGAAATGTGAAGAATTCCTGTGTTTTGGTATGTCCGATTATAAAGTATTTAGTGGCTGTTATGATAAGCCATGTCATTTCTTTCTTCCATGTGAGTGAATGAACTGGATTTTGGAGGCTGTTGTGCTTGACCTCAAATGACTTGAAGGAAAAATGCTGCTTTTAATAAAGACTGAGATAAGGTCATTCCTTCACAGGACTGTTCAACACAATCACTTTATTCCAAGACTCGAACTCTGCTGGAAGATCTCATTGAAACCTGAAATAGACAGTTGGAGCATTTTTCAGATCCAAGCAAACATTATAATGGTAAACAAAGAAGAAAAACATTAAAGTGTCTTTTTAATGTTGTTGAAAGATTTCATTTATTGCACTTATTTTCTATTTTCTATCAACAGTTTTCTATTTGAGTATTTTTTTAGTGTCATATGATCCTTCAGAAGTGGTCTTTTACACTCTTCAGGGGAAATCGACCAACTATATACTTAAAAGTTTTTGCTGCTTATTAAACTGGGATACGAGAAAGTAGTTTAACCCCAACATAATTCCAAACATCACTTTTAGATTAGATTGCAAAAGCATTTTATTTCCAATAGCCACAGTATGAATGAATGTACCAGGGACACGTGAACTAACTCTTCTCTTTATTTGTGATTTAGGCCGTTCTGGCATCACACACCCTCATGCCTGCTGCATCAGCACGACCTCACGCTCCCAGCAGCCCCCTGAGCCAGCCGTTCAGACGCACCCTAAATCAGGCGGGCAGCGCAGGCGTCCTCACACTCACCCCAAAACCTCCCAGCAGTACACCCAGAGACGGACGCGTACGGAAGACTGTCGCCCACTCTCTCCACAAGTAAGACCTGAGGGTGTTTATCTTTCTGAAGTTGGGTCTGCACCAGCAATCTACATCTGATTATGCTTCAAACAGAGTCACTGTGGGTCCTTAACCTCTTAAAATGTCTTAAATTCAGTTTGATCAAGTAAAAAGTCTTAAACCACGAAGTTCTTTGTTGGGAGTTTTTTGGTAGTTCTCAATGGGTGTTTACCAGCCAGAAGGTTCAATTTGACAAACCTGTTTCGAACTCCCGAAATGAACTCCAAACGAACTTCGTTTTAGCCTGATTTTGTTCAAAACTGTCGCACCAGTTCATTCTTCAATTTCACTTGAAGTATATCGGGGCCTTAAAATATCTTCAAAAAACAGGAATGGTGATATGGCCTTATGTGATTATTAAACTTCGAATGGCTATGATTTAAATCAATAAATACAAGCGCTGGAGGGTCAGAGTGAAAATGCATTGCTGTTGCGTATTTGTGCTTGTATTTCAGGCTTGTTTCTAATTAAAAGTCCCGCATTATGCATAACACGTTTTTTTTTTTCTTTTTTTTTTTCTGGATATTATTGGTATTTTGGTTACACAATAAACTGTATCTGGCATTTAATTCAATGTAAACTCTTGTGGTTTCCCTCAAGAAGGAATGACAGAACACATTCAATATATGGATATATATTATATTATATTATAATATATAAATATATTGCTATTAGTATTGGTAATACTAGCCTTGATAGTACCTTGTAAAATATGCCATTAAACATTATTTACTTCCTTTTTCTTACACATTCATTTGGGGATTAAATTATTATTACCTATTTTAATGTCAGGTGCAATTAATCATAGAAACTGCAATGAATTACAGTACCGTACAAAAGTCTGTAAATCTCTTCTGCTTACCAAGGCTGCATTTATTAGTTGAAAAATACAGTAAAAACCAATAATATATTTGTTTCTGTGATCAAAGCTGAATTTTCAGCATCATTACTCCAGTCTTCAGTGTCACATGATCCTTCAGAAATCATTATAATATGATGATTTGATGCTCAAGAAACATTTATGATTATTATCAATGTTGAAAACATTTTAATATTTAAAAAAAAACAACAACAAAAAACACATTTAATCAATACACAGTCCTAGAGTGAAAGCTACCTTTACTATAATGAACACTTCAACACAGTGACCATTCCTATTTAATTAACTGCTTTATATACACATGACTGGGCGTGATCAGTGATGTGTTCAGTGCTGTTGGCTTTTACATTCCTGTCAGTGTTTATGGTTTAATCTGAACAGTTTTCTGGTCATCTGTGAAATCTCACTAATCGTAACACAGAAATGTTTGACTGTTCACCGGTATCCAAAATCTTGTTAGTGTGCTTCTTGTCCACTGCTGCTTTGAATTTCAAGACAAAATAAAAGCTATTCAGCAATGTTTAGAGTTTATAAATGAACAAAAGCAAATATGTAGTATTTGTTTCTAGAGTGTTTTCCACACTATTCATGTGTTCAGTCTTCAGCTGAGCATCAGTGATTGTTCATTCCATTTGCATTAATTGTCAACATTAACACACACACAAAGCCTGTGGCTTTTGCCTATTAAGTAAACAGTGCGGTTGGGCGGCTGGGCCGTGTGTATGCGTGCTGTGGAAATCTGATTTTGTTTTGAGATTTGCAGACAGAACGGTGGGAGGTGTGTGCGGCGCTTGGACCACAGAAAGAGAGCCCCATTGCTCTTGTTTCCCACGATGCACTGCAGCCTAGTTACTGCACATTTGGCCCAATTACAGAACATTAGCAAGCTCTGAGAAATCAGCGGACGCTTCACTAAAAGCATGTGGCCCACCATGGTGGGGTCATCTCCGTCATAAATGGCTGATTGATGTGGTGGAGGGATGCAAATAGTTTTTCTCCGCTTGATTTTGCAAAAAATTACCCTAATGTTTCCAGTCATTAAAACGTATAAGGCTGGAAGCTGCAAGTACAGATTAAACTGCAGGCACCACAGGCTGGGCAATATAGCTAAAACATATAAATGAAGTTTGTTTGATTTTAGAATATGAAGCAATTGATTTATAATATTCAAAATGATAAACTCTTGGACACTTTCTGGTTGTCAAACTTTGTGGAACATGTTCATATGTTAATGTGATGAATTATGCCGGTGGTCATTCTGTGACTGACTTCATACATCTATAAAAATTACCTCTTGTCTTAGACAACTTGAATAAAATAATTGAAAAAGTGTCTCAGAGAGGTAAAGTTAGTTCTGAGAACAGCTCTAGCATCATTTGTTTGCAGATGCCACTTGTTTTTATATTTTGTATTTAATGCAATTCAGACATTTTTAATTGTGCTTTTTAACTGTCATTGTTCTGGTATATTGCTTCTGTTACGTTTTAGTAATTATCATAAATTAGGTATCATTCGAAAGCTTGTACACTCAAAATTCGTCCTGTGAAATTGCGTTTAAACATTGCGTTACCATGGAAATGGTACTTTAAACCTTTAAACTTTTTTTAACATTAGTTAGTGTGTAATGTTGCTGTCTGAGCATAAACAACATCTGCAAAGTTACGACGCTCAAAGTTCAATGCAAAGGGAGATATTTTCTTTTACAGAAATCACTTTTTAAGGACTACAACAAACGGCTGATAGGGACTACAATGAGCTTCTTCCCGGGTTACTGACATCACTAACCCTAACATTTACATAAACCCCGCCCCCGAGAACACACAACAAAGGGGGTTTGGCCATGTTGGGCTGCTTTAGAGAAGAGGAAGAGTTGTTGTAGTCGAGTGTTGTTGACATGCCGTAATTTTACGCCGGACTGCTTCACAAACGAGGGTCAATTCAACGCTGGATTTGGACAAAAGATGAACATGACGGCACATGCTAGTGGATGAGTTGAATCAACTCCACAGCAACTACATAAATTTATCCACTAACCATTCAGAAACGTCTAAAAGTTGTAACTTCTTCCTGAGTCTCTCCATCAGTGTCGACTCCGGTTTGAACAATGTAAGGCTGAACACCGTTACTGACAATCCTCATTTTGGCTGCGTGAGATTCTCCAGCTTTGTTGTTGTTGAGCGACCGAAGCGTGAGCTGTTCCTCTTCTGGAAAGGAGACACACACAAAAACTGCATGTTTTTGCTCACACCCAAATAGGGGCTAATTTGTCAAGCTATAATAAATGAGCTGTGGTTTAATTTCACAGAATGATCTGCAGATTCATTTCGGCATTGATAGTGTTGACACAGAAACTCATAATCCCGAGTCTGAGGACGTGAACAGCTCCAGGTAGAATGGTAGCCATTTTGTAATTACAGTTGCGACACGGCGTGAACGCTGCATAAGCTCGTTGTTTTTTGTTCAGGAGGAACTATAAAAGCGGCTTCTGTTTGTTTGCAGGGCTCGGTGATGCCTACAGTACCTTTTAAATGAACACAATGAAGAATGATATTTAATCTTTTTTTGAATAAGTTCATTGAAACAAGTAGTTTGAGTGAAACTAATTCACAGGAATTAATCAAACTTACCAAAACATGTCAGTCCAAATGCTTTCATGCTCAGAGTCACGAGACAAGGAAAGATCCAAAAATCAACATTTTGTCATAATTTTCTCACTCTCATTTATATGAATTTCTTCCCTCCAGGAAGGAGATGTTAGGCAGTGTCTGAGCTGCTTTTCCACATGATGAAATTGATTTGTATCAGAGTTCAAGGAGGACAGACACACATTTCAAATCAAATAAATAAAGTTTGCTTCAGTGTAGCACATCAAGTAAAAATCAGCACAAAGATCATGACAGAAACACTAACAGTATTTTAAATTTATTAACAATAAAAAAATGACCACAATTCAGACACTGCAACAAAAGTGGACTGTGATTTATACTTCCAACCTCAAAAAAAAATGGCACTTTCCTTATTACTTTTGTTGCTGTATGGAAAAGAGTGCTTGGACACTGAAGAAATGATGATAACTTCATCTAAAGGTCTTTCCGTTGGAAAGATCGTTCTGTGTCCAGAGAGGATGGTCATGTGAGGATCAGGAAGATTTCATCACTCTTTTTGGGATATACAGAGAGACAGTCTTGAGTAAATGATACTGCTTGGAAAAGCGCATGTGGGAGCGGCAGGAAATGGAGGTAATTCCTGAAAGGGTGAATTAAGCGAGAGCTGAAAGAGCAGGAGAGACATTAGAGAGATATGAGAGACTGCTGAAGACAGAGGAGGGTTATGCAGAGTTAAAGGGGGGGGCGGCTGCAGTGTTTGCTCGTGGCCCGTGCCGTGTTTACCCTCTCCGTGTGGAATTCCAGAGCCCCTCACTCTCTCCGCCGCGCTGCATTTTTGTGGTTGGCCTGTGTGACATGGGAAAGTGTGGGAAAAACGGAAGCCCGAAAAGCAAAAATTCACGAATGGAAACACTGAACTGACAAAAGAATGGAAGAGAAACTGCGAATAAGAGACAGGTGAAGACGCAAGAGAAGTGGAGGAGGAGTTGGATTGGAAGGGGGCTAACGCACAGGGATTAAAGTTCTCCACTGCTACCAGTGTTATTTTAGTATCACTGAGATACTATTATAGGTTTTATTATTAGTTTAAATTAGTTTTTTTTATTTATTTTTTTTTTAGTTATTTTAGTACAAGTTAAATGAAATGAAATGAGAGATATATGCTTTATTATTTTCACTAATTTTTATATTTTGTTACATTTATTTTATTTCAAGTAACTAAAACATTGGTTTTAGTTTCAGTTAACTATAATAACCCTGGTTGCAGATTTCCATCAGTAGGATTTCAGTGAGGTCATGCATGGGATCAGTGCAGATCGGAAATTAAAGTGGGTTTGCACCAAAAATGCCACCAACATGAACAAAAATGCCCCCCTAATTCAAGATATGGGGCAAAAAATGCCCCTGTACAATTAAACGAAATCTATTATGACTTTGTAAAGTTAAACGTTGAAAATGAATGAAGTGTTGATCACAGCATTACAGTTAGATCTGCTCATGTTGCATCAAACATTTCTTTTTACGTGTTCTTTTTTTGCAGCAATGAGCATTATATCCAATCACACGTTTCCGAGGCGTTAGGTTAGTTTTGGATTAGTCACCACGGAAAACACATGGAGATTCTTTTTGTCAGGTTTGGGTGAAGGGATGAGGCGAGGGCAATGGGCTGTTTTATTTAAAACTAAACAAAAACTCTGAAAACTCCAAAACACATCAGCTGGGTAGAGCAGAACAAGGCACGAAAAGGCAGGGAGCAGGACATGACAGGAACACTGATTGGTTGACAATGAACTGGCAAAGGACAGAGAACACAGGGAGAATAATTAGGGGAGCAAACAAGGAGGGTAATGAGGGAGAGCAGGTGGGGCAACTGAACCAATAATCAGGTAACAAGTAGGGCGGGGTTAAGAAATAGAGAGCGGAGCGATTGGCTGTTCCCTGGTAAAAAGCAGTCCCTTTCATTCCTGGGGTTCTCGCCTGATAAGCGGGCGGAGCCGCCTTCCTGTGGGAGGCTCGACTCTGCGGCCGGGATGAGGGCTCAGGCTGCGATGGAGCTGGTGGGGCGGATGCCCTCATTGATGAACAGACGAGGTGTATGCCCTCGGCGGTGGGGCAAGATGTGTTTGACATCCTTCATCTGCTTCTTGACTGCCAAGAACTTCTGGGCAAAGGGGCGAGATGGAAGCAGCAAGAAATTGAACTTTGTCAGCGTCCCTAATCTCAGCAAGGATAAGCCAGAGATGGTGTTCTTCTCCCATGGAGGACATCGCCTGACCGACAGACTGTGCCATGACTTTAGTCGCTCTGAGAGCGAAATCAGTGACCGAGCACAGTTCTTGCATCAATCCTGGCTCAGAACTACCTTCTTGCAGGTCTTTAAGTGCCTTTGCCCGATGGACCTGCAGGATGGCCATGGCACGCAAGGTGGAGGCAGCCTGTCCAGCGGCACTGTAAGCCTTCACCGCTAGGGATGAAGTAAACTTGCAGGCCCTGGTTGGAAAACAGGGACTATTCCTCCAGGTGGCAGTGTATTCCGGGTATAAATGCACTGCAGTCATACTCTCCACCTGGGGAATCTCAACGTATCCCTTGGCTGCCCCACCATCAAGGGTAGTGAGGGTGAATGAACCCACAAACTGAGACTGGGCAGTGAAAGGTGCCTTCCATGATTTTGTGAGTTCATCATGCACTTCTCAGAAGAAAGACACTGGGGCGGGACACGGCTGTGAGTCGCAGTCTGACCCCAGATACGAATCATCCAACCACTCAGGACAGGGTGGAGGATTCCACTCTAATCCGATGCCCATGGCGGCCCAGGCAAGCATGGTTGCCAACTTGGCATCGAACTCAGACTGGGCCGCCACACCCGAGGGTGGGAGCCCAGTTGAGTCTTCAGCATCAGTAGGGAAATGTCCATCCCCCGATGCTGTTATGGACACTTTGTCCTCATCTGGAGCCCCAAATGAGAGCTCATACGCATCCTGAGACACAACGTCGAACTCATCCAGAAGCTCCACCGGGCGCAACATGCGTGACGAGTAATGGGAGGTCCGTGGAACTCACCCGGCGGAAACATCCCTGTTGTTGCCCTCATATCACCCTCAGCACTAACCGATACAGCCTTGTGGAGACCAGAAGGACCAGTGAGGGAGTGTCTGAGGTCACTCCCTCTTATATCAGAAAGGAGAGTTGCGACTGCAAAGTTGCCATGGTCATGTTTTCTCAGTGAGGACATGACCCATCCACAAAAGCTGTCTCAGTGTGCTTACGACCCAGACATGTGAGACAAAGATCGTGACCGTCCGAGGCAGACAAGTATCTCCCGCAACCAGAAACACCCAAGCGGAAAGTCATCTTTAAAAAGACTCTCTCCGCTAATGTTTTACTCTTTTAGAGAAAACTGCTCATTTGCTGAAGCGCCCAGGTGAATCTCTCACAACACTTACCTGTGTGTGGGGTGGAGAGACCACTGCAATCCGCCGTAGATGCCCAGAAAAGGTTTTCAAAGAGGTGAATCCCATCCCAAAGTGCATCCCCTCAGCTCCGAAGAACAAATCTGAATGAGTGGACGCACCCTTCCTTATACCCATATGTCCGGGTGGGTGGGGCATGCAAATTCTACTCTATTCAAATTCTACTTTTCTGAAGTATCAGAAGTGTTTGGGGCTCGTAAGAGTGACCCCCAGTGTCAGCATTCAACACCACTTCGAAGTGACTGACAGATGAACAATGAACAGCTGTATTTTAACAGTGATGAATAAACACTGTAACAAATGTATGTTAACTGATGGAACCTTGTTGTAAAGTGTTACCATTCTTCTGAGTATTATTAGTGAATAACTTAAATTAGTGAATATCTTAAATGTCAGTCTGTTCTTCATAGAAATGTCATATGACTTCAGTGAAAAGCCTTGAAAAAGAATTTTCACTCTGAAATTGCTAGTAAGTTTCACAAATAAGTACAAAGAAATGGCAAGTAACATTGCATTAAATGTGAATTTTTAAAGTAGAGAGACTAAAATAATCTATTTTTAAAACTTTGAAAATAATTTTTACAGTGTATAGCACATGATTCATATGGACACTTGTGATACTCTTAAGATCCCCTTTTGTGTTTCACAGGAAAACAAAAAAAGAAAATAATAAGGGTTTATTTAAAGACTAAATGGATTTGGCCTTGTAAAGACTAGCAAAATCGTAATTTACAGCCTTGATTTAATAAGTTCCACGCCTACAGTTGCATGCTAGTGCTGGCAAGCGTCCCACTGACATCTGACCGACCAGCACTAATAGTCTTAAACTTCAGTCAACAATAAAGCACTGAAGTGTCATTTCCTGTACAGAGAGATCTTACGTATAATTTAGAGTGTTTCTATCTGTGCTGCTGGTCTAAGGTTGAGCAGCCAAATGAAAGGACAACTTTGTGCACCCTACAAGGCAGCACTGTGCGCCCTCATTAGTGCGCTAATGCGGCCCTGGCGAGCTCCCGTTCTGCTTCTCGAGCTTAATACTAGCTCAGCTTTATTTATTGTTCCCAAAAAATGCTTAGCGGATTTAACGTGCAAAGTTACAGGCATGTTGGGCCCTGTTTCTGCCTCAGATAATTGTATTCGCTCTCAGTGGCCAAGCCTTCTTTGAGAGAGGCCACATTATTCCTGCCATTAATTGTCAGGAAGCGGCGTGATGAGGGAGGTCAATTAGGGATATTGAACTCAAGACTTACGACCCAAAAGGCAAAGAAAGAGAAGAATGATGCCATTCTCTGAAGGACAGATATAATCACTGTCTGATGTCATGTATGCTGGCTAAACCATTTCTTAATGCATTTAATCTAGTGTATAATATTGTGTATTGTGTGTATTTTAACTGCTTTCACCTTAACCCTATGAAGCTACTGTATCATATTTGATACACAAATTTCTAAGCCTCTAAATGCTCAACATAAACTTTGCTGATAAACCTGTCGCACACAATCAACTACATGCTTTCTGTCGTCTGATGGTTTAGAACTTTTTTTTTTTTTAGCAAGTAAAAGGTCTTTTAGGCCCTGTTTACACCTGGTATTAAGATGCGTTTTGGTCCATCAGATCACAAGTGGATAGCATGTAGGTGTAAATGGGGTCTAAAATTTTTTGAGCTTGTCCACTTTCGACCACTTTCAGAGGTAGTTGAAAATGCACGCAACCGGACTGCTTTCGTAGTGTATACGCTCCTGTGGTCGAATGCGTTCGAATAGCCACAAAGGACCGGCCTACTCTCTGCCTACTGACCTAACGTGTAAACATTATGGGAAGCGCGCTAGCCAGATGGGATTTATACTTTGTCGGCTGAAGACCCAAGTTTGAAGACAAAAAGCGTACCAAGCACGATATTCTCTCACCATTCCTGATTTCTAACTCACACACTCAGTGTTTGGCCAGTCTTGCGGCTGTCAGAACAGAAACAAAAGCTGCTGCTCTCCATATGTTTTTTTTTTTTTTTTTTTTTCCTCATCTTTGGTGCATTCATATGTAAATCGTGCAAGCTTATTTTGTCCATTAGATCACAAGATCTGAAAAAACCCATACACCTACCTGCCCATAGACTCTCCCCTCAAAGAAATCAGGACAGAAGTGGTTGAAAGTAGACAAAAGAGACAGATTAAAACACCAGGTGTAGACAGGTATGTCTCCCTCATCTATAAGCTTAAAATGTTTTAAACCCTGTTTACACCTGTATTTAGCATCGTCCACTTGTGATCCGATCGACCAAAATGCATCTTAATAGCAGGTATAAACAGGGCCTTAGTATGATTGTACAAACATCCACCTTCAGTTTGTGAAAATCTTTACTAATATTTATAAAACATAAGAATAACTTTGATATTGTTAGTAATATTTCAACTGGACTGAAGCAGCTTCAGTTTACTTGATTATCCAGACATCATTTTATAGAAAAATCATGAGTATCAAATATGATCATCATCTTTTGAGGAAGGTTTATTTGTTCATTTCTCAATCATCATTGTATTGCATTGCATTATATGTTAAAAACTACAGAGATTTAATCATAAAACTATGCATTTAAATATTATCTTACTAAGACACATTATTGGCAGATAGGGTAGATTAATCAGTAGAAAAAAGAATAATTGTTAGTTGCAGCCCTAATGTAAATGATGTCAAATGGCGTGTGTCTCATCAAGCCACATGAATGGGTTGTGTGTCTGTGTGTTAATAATTGTTGCATATAGCTGGGGTGATGCAGTTCATGGTATTATTAATGTATTTTATATAATAGATATATACTGCTCAAAAGAATTAAAGGAACACTTTGCACTTGATGTGAAAACACATCAGATCTCAATGTTTGATGGAAATGAAAATGATCAAACTACAGAGGACTGAATTCAAAGACAGCCTGAAAATTAAAGTGAAAAAATGATGCAGCAGGCTAGTCCATTTTGCTGAAATTTCATTGCAGCAACTCAAAATGGTACTCAGTAGTTTGTATGCATGCCTGACAACGTCAATGGATGGTGTCCTGGGGTATTTCCTCCCAGATCTGGACCAGGGCATCACTGAGCTAATGGCATACCTAATGGCAGTCAGGGTGCCATTGTCTAGCCTGTAAAGGTCTGTGCGTCCCTCCATGGATATGCCTCCCCAGACCATCACTGACCCACCACCAAACCGGTCATGCTGAATTATGTTACAGGCAGCATAACGTTCTCCACGGCTTCTCCTGACCCTTTCACGTCTGTCACGTGCTCAGGGTGAACCTGCTCTCATCTGTGAAAAGCCAGTGACGGACCTGCCAATTATGGTGTTCAATGGCAAATGCCAATCGAGCTCCACGGTGCCGGGCAGAGAGCACAGGGCCCACTAGAGGACGTCGGGCCCTTAGGCCACCCTCATGAAGTCTGTTTCTGATTGTTTGGTCAGAGACATTCACACCAGTGGCCTGCTGGAGGTCATTTTGTAGGTCCCTGGCAGTGCTCATTCTGTTCCTCCTTGCACAAAGGAGCAGTTACCGGTCCTGCTGATGGGTTAAGAACCTTCTACAGCCCTGTCCAGCTCTCCTAGAGTAACTGCCTGTCTCCTGGAATCTCCTCCATGCTCTTGAGACTGTGCTGGGAGACACGGCAAACCTTCTGGCAATGGCATGTATTGATGTGCCATCCTGGAGGATTGGACTGCCTGTGCAACCTCTGTAGGGTTCAGGTAACGCCTCATGCTCCCAGTAGTGACACTGACCCTAGCCAAATGCATGGGGAAAAAAATGTCAGTGGTCAGTAAAACCATTCCTGTTTTGGGGTCATCTTATTGTTGCCCATTGTGCACTATGAGATGCCATTGTTGCAACATTGTTCAACAACATTGGTGTTAATGAAATTAACAACAGGAACAAAGCAGCTGAAACTGATTAACAACCCCCTACTGCTACTTAACTGACCAGATCAATATTCCAGGAGTTTAACTGACTTGATGCTATTCTCTGATTAAAAAGTGTTCCTTTATTTTTTTGAGCAGTGTGTGTGTAATATCTATCTATCTATCTATCTATCTATCTATCTATCTAATATATATATATATATATATATATATATATATATAGTGTTTGTTCATCAACATTTGTCCAGTGTAGAATCTATAAAAAGCAAAAGCAGTTTAACAGCATTCAATCAAAATAAGACATTTTAGAGTCTTAAAGCAGGAGGGATGATATCTGATGTTTTGTCTGTCCACAGGAAAGCATTATTTGAGACTCCAGTCGGTCACAGCAGCACCAGTGGACATGTGGTGTATGAGACCATGTGCGCAAGGACAGGTGAGGAAACGCACACACACAAATCCTTGTTGTTGATCATGTGTGCACTGACTGGCAGGTTTAGCACTGTGGGCTGTCAGGTTGATCTTCAGACACATGAAAAACTGTATCCTAACCAGACGTGACACAAATATGACACAAAATCAATCAGAAGCTTGTGTGGGTGTAGTCTCTCTGCAAGCCGACTGCACTCGCAACAAAATAGATAAGTACAAAATCAAATTAATTTTAACATTATTAAAACTACATACTGAGTGTCTTAATCATTATCATTAAAATAGACTTGTTTGTTTACATTGAGTTCACAGTTTGAATGTTTCCTTTAATTTATTTTCAAGATCTGAGGTGAATTATCCATATCGCTTAAGGTCTCTCAAAATATTCAAACTTGCATTAGATGCTTTTAACATTAAATAAAGCACAAAATCAGTACTTGAGATTCCCATTGTCATACTTTGTATGTTATTGCTCCAGTTTCTAAAATACTTTAGTGTATCGTGTATCGCCGTTGCAGCTGGTTAGGACAAAAACTCTAATTAACATAGAAAAGACGCCTTTTATCGAGTGTTGTGGCTTCACATCGCGTCGTATCTGGTTAGGACACGGTGTAAGTTGAATGTTGGGGCTCATGCCAGATCAGCCTCTGGTATTTTAATGAGGACCCCTGGCAGCGGGTTCGAGGCCGGTTTGCCCATGCTGGCAGCTGTTCATAGTGACCATTCCAGCATGAGGTTTGTTACGTGTCACTGAGATTGTCTAGTGTTAGTGAGTAGACCTTTGTGAACATGAGCCGACTGTCTGATACACTGACAGCTGCTGATATTGAAAAACAAACAAATGCTAATTCTAACAGTGCCATGGCAGCTTATACTGTCATATGAAGCTCCTGTCATGCACCATACATTATTCATGCAGAGGTGAGATTTGGTGCATAGAAGATTAATGTTTTCTTATGCTGATATCAGGCGTTTGATGGGCTGGATGTGAATTATTAAAACTTAAACACACATTCTGAGTCGTAGTATCATTCAGAAGAGCTAAAGTGACCACTGTGTGAAAGTTTGGGGTCAGTAAGATTTTGTAATGTTTTTGAAAGAGTCTCTTTTGCACACCAAAGCTTCATTTATTTGAGATATATATATATACACATTTATATGCTATCGTTTGACTTGACAACCTGTAAAACACCATTGAGTGTAAGCGTGTCTTTCGGTGCAGTTCAACAGACTCTGTCCATCAATAACTGCAGCTCCATCTGCAGGGAAGTGCTTGTGAATTTCCCAGATGCTGTTCTTCCATTGTTCGCTGGACAAGAGGCTGAGAGGCGCTTGGCAGCTGGGAAAGAGAGCTGTAAGAGGACTGAGAGCGGTTGGTGTTGTTTTAGCGTGGATGAGAGCGGCCGGCTCTGATGGGCTGTGAGAGGGAGTTAGCGCTGATCCATACGGCCGCATTCTCCGGGATCAGCCGTCAATACGCATCAGCGTCGCCTCCTCTCATCCCGTTCAGCCGCTCGCCCATTAGCGGTAAACAGCCCTTCATTGTTGTGATGTTTTCCCTTTGCTTTGTTTTCACTTGACCTCGTCTCACCAGACTTCACACTCACACACATTTGAGCCAAACGCTTTCAAACTGGTTTTCACTCCAAGAATGTTCTCTTCATTTTTAGCCTTTGGCTCAATATTGACTCAAAGTCAAAAAGATGAAGAGGTTATGTCTAATGTGTGTTGCATATGAGTGAATATCAGGAACACTAGAGCACATTCACCACAAAATCAGAAGAAAATAAATCATTGACTTGGATGTAATATAATCCTTTTTTTTTTTTTTTTTTTAATGGAAAGAGTAATTTTGTTTATTTAACTCAAAATTAAAGGCAGTACAGCATATTCTATCATGATAATAGCAGTATACACAGTGTGCAGAATTATTAGGCAAGTTGATTTTCTGATCATATATTTTTTTTTCTAGGCACATTTTACCAATTCCAAACCACATCAATCTTAATAACTACTATTGATTTTGTATTTAATCATTTATAAGTGATATATAATTGTTCATAAAAGCTGGAAATGGAAAACGCCTTATATTCAGGTGTGCAGAATTATTAGGCAGGTTTTTTTTTTCAGGCAAAATGAGGCAAAAAAGAGATGTAACTCAGACTGAAAAGTCAAAAATTATTAAATGCTCATGAGAAGGATGCAATACCAGAAATTGCAAAGTTAAGGTATGACCATTGGACAGCAAAATGCTCATTGGGTCGGCAGGGTCAGACAAAACCAGGTGGAGAAGAAAAGACGCATGTTACCTGCAAAAGAATTCCAGAACTGAAACCTACCTGGACTCTCCAGAAGAGCAAGGTGTCAGGATCTCAGAGACTTAGATTAGCTAAAGAATCCTGAAATATGACCCACACTCCAGAATCTGGCAGCAAGTTTTGGAAGATTATTTTTATTCCATATCTGCAAGACAGACTTTTCAGGATAGGAGATGGACTAAAAATGATCTTCCAAAACAGTGGTACAAGAGAATGTGGTGCTGGTCCTTCAAGAGTCACTCTCAAACTGTCTGTCTATAAAGCCTATAAAAAAAAAAAAAATAAAAAAAAATATTAATGTATTTTACAACATTACACCTTGCTCTTCTGGAGACTCCAGGTAGGTTTCAGTTCTGGAAAATGGTGGCGCTGGAGACTAAAGGCTTCCTGATGGTTTCACACTTAATTCTTCACCTTAATTCTTAATTCTTTTGCAGTTAACATGCGTCTTTTCTTCTCCACCTGTTTTTGTCTGACCCAATGAGCATTTTGCTGTCCAATGGTCATGCCTTAACTTTGCAATTTCTAGTATTGCATTAGTATTGCATCCGTCTCATAAGCATTTAATAATTTTTGACTTTTCAGTCTGAGTTAAATCTCTTTTTTGGCTCATTTTGCCTGTAAAAGAAAACCTGCCTGATAATTCTGCACACCTGAATATAAGGCGTTTTCCATTTCCAGCCTTTATGAATTATTATATATCACTTATAAATGATTAAATACAAAATTAAAGTAGTTATTACAATTGATGTGGTTAGGAATTTGTGAAATGTGCCTGTGGAAAAAAAAAAAAAAATATGATCAGAAAATCAACTTTCCTAATAATTCTGCACACGGTGTGTATATAAGTAAAACAGATGTTTTATATTTTTAAAATAAATAAAAACATACATCTCTTATGTTCACCAAAGCTGCATTTATTTGATCAAAAATACAGTAAAAAACAAACATATTGCGAAAAAGTACTGTTTTCTATGTGAATATATATAGTAAAATGTAATTTATTCCTGTGATCAAAGCTGAATTTTCAATAATATTTCTAATAATATTCCACTAGTTTTACTATATTTTTGATCAAATAAATGCAGCCTTGGTAAACAGAAGAGACTTCTTTAAAAAAAAAAAAGGTATTCCAAACATGTATTTGACAGTGAAAACATCAGTCAGGGACACAGAGACAGCAGCGTTTAAGAGAGGAACATGTTTTCCCCTCATCACTCCGGCGTGTTTTTGAGCGCGGAACAGCGGCTTCCAGCAGTCGAGTCACTGGATTGGAAGCCGGGCGTGATGTTTTCGTTCTCCTGTGCCGTAAGGCCTCAGGGTGTAAAAGAGCACCAAAATAAACAGTGTGGAGAGCGAATGAAAGGGAATAGTGTTCACCAGCTCTGGGAATGTCTTTGCTCCGGTCGGATCAGTGCAGCGGCTGGACGCTCGCCGAGAGAGAGCGCTGCTCTTATCAAACCATTCATGCAGCCCTCAGCTTCTGTGAGACAACGAGCTGCAGAATATTCAGTTTCATTTGAATCTTGATGTCATTTCAGGACCTCATATCTTGTATTTCACACTCACCATTTCAGGAATCACATTTTGCACCCAATACAATTCGGTCTTATTGTGAGTCATTCATCAGTGTATGTTATTCCAAAATACGTTTGTCTTCATAACCTTTACTTGTTACAGCTCTGAAACGCCTTTCTTTGTCACCTAACGTCTTTGTTAGGTTGTTTTCTTGTTTCAACTTCATATAGAGACTCTTTCACCATGCAGTTGATTCCTCGTGGAGTCCTGTCCTATATTATTTCTTTATTGAGTATCTCTTTTTATGTCATGTTACATGAGTAGAATGGGTAGTATGAGTTAGAATGAGTTTAATATTCCTGTGATCAACAGATTCAATAACTATAATAATCATTATTATAATATTAATGACAATAAGTGACAGTTATGGTTGAAATGCGTATCAGGTGTGGCTTCAAGCATATGCTCTCACTGCCAAAAAGCAGAAAAAGTGAGAAGTACTCTAAAGACTTTTGCACAAGAATTACACTTTTTGTTCAGAGGTTCATTTAAAGGATTAGTTCACTTCAGAATTAAAATTTCTTGATAATTTACTCACCTCCATGTCATCCAAGATGTTCATGTCTTTCTTTCATCACTTAAAAAGAAATGAAGGTTTTTGAGGAAAACATTCCAGGATTTTTCTCCATATAGTGGACTTCACTGGGGTTCAACGGGTCCAAATGTCAGTTTCAGCTTCAAAGAGCTCTACACGATCCCAGACGAGGAATAAGAGTCTTATCTAGAGAAACCATCGCTCATTTTCTAAAAAAAATAAATATTATATACTTTTTAACCACAAATGCTCGTCTTGCACTGCTCTGCGATGCGTCACGCATTACGTAATCATGTTGGAAAGGTCACGTGTGACGTAGGCAGAAGTACCGCTATAGGGCGAAAAACTCCATCTCATTTTCTCCCCCAACTTCAAAATTGTCTGACATCGTTGTTTTACCTCTTTTTCTTTTTTGTAAAAGGCGTTTGACTTGGTCTTTGCACGTTCACTTTGTAGACACTAAATCTGTACTTTCACCTACAAAAGTGACCTTTCCAACGTGATTATGTAATGTGTGGAGCATCGCAGAGCAGTGCAAGATGAGCATTTGTGGTTAAAAAGTATATAATTTAAATTTATTTTAGAAAATGAGCGATGGTTTCTTTAGATAAGACTCTTATTCCTCGTCTGGGATCGTGAAGCTGCATTGAAACTGACATTTGGACCTTCAACCCGTTGAACCCCAGTGAAGTCCACTATATGGAGAAAAATCCTGGAATGTTTTCCTCAAAAACCTTCATTTCTTTTCCACTGAAGAAAGAAAGACATGAACATCTTGGATGACATGGGGGTGAGTAAATTATCAGGGAATCTGAATTCTGAAGTGAAATAATCCTTTAAATGAACCTCTGAACAAAAAGTGTAATTCTTGTGCAAAAGTCTTTAGAGTACTTCTCACTTTTTCTGCTTTTTGGCAGTGAAAGCATATGCTTGAAGCCACACCTGATACGCATTTCAATCATAACTGTCAATTATTGTCATTAATATTATAATAATGATTATTATAATTATTGATCAATTATTGAATCTGTTGATCACAGGAATATTCCAATAGCTGTGTTAAAAAGGCTAACTCATTCTAGACATAAACATCTTGGATGACATGGGGGTGAGTAAATTATCAAGAAGTGAATTCTGAAGTGAACTAATCCTTTAATTTTTTTTTTTTTTTGCTTTTACAAGAATAAAAACATATGTGCTGAAAAGTGATAGATGGTTGATTATTTGTATGACTAAAAAGCTTAGCTTTGATATTACACAAAATGGCAACAGAAAAGCTTCTTAATGAGAAAACGTCTTTCCTTAAAGGAGGGGTATCACACACAGTTTCTGCCAATCTCATGTTAATCTTGAGTACCTATAGAGTAGTATTGCATCCTTCATATCTCTGAAAAGTCTTAAGTTGTCATATTTATAAAAGATACATACGCTAAACCGAGTCTTTCCAAAAAAAGCAGAGCTCCTGGAGGCGTGTCTGCCGTCAGTGCCGTGGGTGGAGCTAAAGTCTAACTCGTGATTTGAAACATTGGCCATGTTTAGCATGAGAATGCAACTCTTTAACAGTGTAAATAAGTCAGAATGCATGAAATGGCATTAGACCCCCCCTTTAAAATGCTGTTGGTCTCAAGTATTTAAATAAAGTGATTTGGTAAAGTTGTTTTTTCTTTAATTGCTGGAATATATCCTGGTGCATGTAAAGATGCAATTTTATTGACTCTATTTGTGTTTTACTCATTTAGTATCTAGCTCTAGTGCACGTTGATTCATTGTGCTGTCGTGTGTTCACAGGTCTGTCAGTGTACAGTAAACTCTTCCACACTCAGGGCTCCAAGAACAGATGAATGAGGCCAAAGGTCAACCGTACCAATCAGCTGCTCTCTGGGATACGTTACACACAATCCTCTCCTACACCCTCCAGCTGCTCAGTTCAGCTCTTGACTTCACCCATGTCTTTCTTTATGCTGTCTTCTGATAATCGATATTTCCTCCTAACCGGCCTTGTGTGTGTGTGTTTTTGAGTGTGTGAAATCCTTGCATCGACTGGATCTGTTCCAAAGTCTGAAGGTTTTTTCTGAAGGCGTTCTGTCCCAAATGTGCAGTTGTCCAGGCTTCATTTTCACCCCACAACTGATGCCATGTGACGGACAGCTCACGACAGCTGCTGCACAAACACACGGCAACAACAGATCCCGAGCTCATGAACGTGTCCATCATATTTGTCTATGTTTACATGTACATATAGAAGATCTCAACGTCCATCACCGCTCGCTAATGATCTCTAATGACTTCTGTTGAAGTGCCTCATTCAGGTGTGATGAACCACATGTCCAGGTAAAGTTGATGTCGTTCGTGATGATTTTCTGTAGTTGTTTGACTTTTTTGACCAATGCCCTGGTAATACTTGATTCACCATGATCAGCACATGTGCACATTGTGTTTTCAGGTTGATTTTAGGTTAACGCCTCACTTTTATTACCTGGCCAAACATGAATAAATGACAGCGCCTCATTGGAACAACTTTCTTACATAAATCATCACTTTGAGTTGATGTAAACACAGTTCACACAAATTAATTTAGTGTTTCATGAATGAGGCCGATTATGCAACGTACAGGATTTGCTGTTTTAATGTTTATTTTAGTTTGTACAGTATTTGTATTGCATTTTCTCTCCTGAATTTACTTGAATTTGCGCTCCTGACAAATTATTTGTCATGCTAACATGCTATAGTACCTTTTTAGCGTTCAGTTGTACCAGTAAACTGGAAGAAATGTCAGCTACTTTTTGTGATTGTTTTTGTTTTTAAGAAAAAAAAAAAATAATGTGTGGTCACCATTTTTAATCGCCAAGAAGAATTCACGACAAACTTCATCAACGACTCTTTTTGTCCAAGACTGTTTAATTAAAAAAAAGTGTTTTCAAGAGTAATAGCAGTAAAAACATTAGCAGTTTGTGATCTAAAAGTTCATGTGTCGGCATATGTCAGCTTCATTGAAGAACTAAAACTTCTGCCGTGAGACAGAGGTAAACCTAACCCAGTCAAAATATTTCTTTTCCAGCATGTTTGTATTAACATTATCAGTAACACCGTCACGTTAGACAAACAGTGTGGATTACTGTGGTACAAACTAAAATGTTCAGTCTGGGAAATGGCGTGCTCGAATGAGTTACGTTGGAACATCGTTATACAAAAAGGCTCTCATTAAGCCATCAGTCAATCCAGCACGTGTGAATCCGCTGTTGTCCTCGGTACAGATGTTACGAAGGTTCGCACTGCCGTTTCAGAGTTCAGAAATGGCCATGAGGTTTGCCTAGAGGCACTTTAAAAAGCTGACCAAAAATTACACATTACAAGTGGACAAGTCACTTCAAACGTCAAACTAGAAGTTCGAGGGATTGTAGGGCAGCGTTTGGCTGCGAAGTCGTCTTGGAACGCAACTTACGTAGTGCTTCGAGAAGCCTCGGGCTCCCGGGTTGGATGTAGGTGAGAAGGATGTACAGAGGTATTCTTTTAGAGTCCAGTTCCTTCCTTTTGACCCTCGAGCGTTCGAACCCCCGTCGGGCTTCGCGCCGGGGTCTCGAGGCCCCTCAGCTGCACTTGCAGGATTTGACGATCATGTTGGAGAGCTGCTCCACTTTAGGCGTTCGGCCCACGTAGTAGAGGATGGTCAGCGGCTCCAGATCTTGAGGAACGCAGCAGGGCGAAGCGGACGCCTCGGGGTTCAGCGTGTTGTACAGGCTCAGCAGCTGCGCAGAAATCACAGATCAAGTCATGTTCATTTCTATAGTGCTTGCAATATATAATACAGACGGTTTCAAGCAGCTTCACATTAATAAACAGCAAAATAACCATGTCAATGTTGCAAAGTTCATCAATTGTGAAACAAATTCAATGTAAGTTGTAAAGCAGCTCTACAGAAGACAATAGTGTCATTATTTCAGTTCAGTGTTGATTCCGTTCAGTTCAATAACTGTGTGAAGTTCATCAATTACAAAACAAGTTTAAAGAGAGAAATAGCCAAAAAAAAATATTGTCATTAATTACTCACCCTCATTTCGTTGCAAAACCGCAAGTCCTTCGTTCATCTTCAGAACACAAAATTAGGATATTTTTGATGAAATCTTTTTTTGTCCTTCATAGAAAACAATGAAATTACCACGTTCAAGATCCAGAAAAGTACTAAAGACATCATTAAAACCGTCATCATGACTACAGTAGTTCAACCTTAATGTTATGAAGCGTTGAGAAAACTTTTAATGCACAAAAACAAAACTAAAATGAGTTTATTCAACCATTTTCTTCTCTACCCTGGCAGTCTTGTACGCAGTTTATATTGAAGACACATTGCAGCGCTTCCAGGTTCTACGTCCGAACGCCGACTCATTATTGTCCAGCTCCTGTGTCAGTGTTACACACATGCGTCGTGCTGCTCATGTGAACAGTGTCGGCCAATACTGAGCTGGCATTCAGACGTAGAACACTGAAGTGCTGAACTGCGTTCACTATGTCAACAGCGTATGAGAATGACAGGAAAGAGAAGAGATTGTTGAATAAAGTCATTATTTTTGTGCACAGAAAGTATTCTCGTCTCTTCATAACATTAAGGTTGAACCACTGCAGTCACATGACTGTTTTAACAATACCTTTAGTACCTTTCTGGACCTCAAAAGGTGCAATGATGTTACTGCCTATGTGTGATACAGAAACCCTTGGATTTCATCAAAAATATCTTAATTTGTGTTCTGAAGATGAACGGAAGTTTTACGGGAAATTTCATTTGAGTGAACTAACTCAAAGCTCTAGAAAAGACAACAGTGTCTCAATTCAGTTCACTAACAGTGTTGATGTTGCAAAGTTAGTGCCATTATTCAGTTCAAATTTTGTTCTCAGTGTCAAATCGAAATCACTACTGAATATTAATTATCACCCTAAAATAAATCATGAATTCTGCCCTCATGTTGTTCTAAACCTGTACTTTCTTCCATGGAATACAAAAGATAAGTGCACTGAAAAATTTTAGCCAAAAAATGAAAAATCTTTCAGTAATTAAAGCTGCAGTATGTAAGTTTTGCCTCTTTGTCGCCATCTCTGTTTGAAACCTGCAATTGCAGTTATTTGTGTTATTATAATCTTTACGTGGGTTGTGCATCGGCACGGCTCCTCGGCGCGGATGAATCTAATGTTTTCTGTCAGAGATCACAGATTCTACGTCTTGGAAGTATGACCAAAATAAAAATTTTCACCGGAGAATGTCATCTGAACAATCTGCTACTTTTGTTCTGACCAACTGAGGAAAAAAAGCATTACAATAAAAGATCGCTTAGCTCAGATCACGTCAAAACGTGCAAATTATTCTTATTATTGTTAACGATAACAACATCAGCATTGCGTGACTGTGTATTTAGTGTGTGTTAGCATTACCTCTAGATTTCAGTTTCTGTACAGTCTAATCTCTAACGTTAATTTGTCATACCATACAATCCACCATCAAAATGACAAGTTTAATTATTTCAGCTGCTGTGAGAAAAGGCTATGAATGATCCGCCTCATATGTGATTTAGCCTACTAGCTGGGACTCGTTCTTTATGTAAACAGACGTGACGTAATGACGCAAAAACGAACGGCTGCATGCTCGAATTTCCCGCGGAAACCCACCAGTACCACACGCATTATTACAAGCTTACCGTGGTAAATCAGGATAAAGTAAGGAGATGGTTTTGAACACTGGCTGGTTATGTACTAGCTCAAAAATTGATTTTGGCTTATTTTTACGGACAGCAGCTTTAAACTTGGGTATTTGAACTTAGTTTGCTGTTCAGGTGGTCGTAGTGAAGTTCTTTGGCATTGAGCCAGCTCTCGATATTTCAGCCAAACAAATTTTACATATTGGTTCATGGTGGTTTTGTTGACAGTGAAGAGCGTCCACACAGCTGACATGTTTAGCTGTTGTGGCTTATCCATGTTGTGAACGAAATAAGTGCTAACACAGTCAAAATGTGTCATTGGTGGAGCACTAACTGTTTACAGTCATCCAAAACTATTTGGATGTCGAATATTTTTGGTTGCCAACAATGACCATGACTAGAGGACGGACCGTGTCAAGCGCCAAAATGAATCTGAAAAGCACCATAAAAACAGTCCATATGATTTTCCCCCCAGAAGTAGAGACCTGTGCGGGATGGATTTTCAGTCCCGCTCCCACAGGATTCTCTCCCGCAAACGAATATATTATATTGTCCCGCTCCCGCCCGCGACATTCATGTTTTGTCCCGCCTGCAAAATCCCACATAAAAGTAGCTTATATGAAATATTAAGTTATGTGTCGCCACAACATCCCAGCATAAACGCTTCCGATAAAATTTATTAAAGCATCAACATTCATGAACCACAGTTAGTTTTAACCGAAAAGTAAGCTGAATGCATGCATGGTTTTGAATGGCAGAATGCGCGCAAAGAGCGCTCCCTTTATAATGACTAAAAAGCTGACATCTCAGTTCATCGCGAGCTCACAAAGCTCTGTTATAACACAATGAATATATGAACAATGAATCTTGCATAATGTTTACACTTCGTGTGTTATAAGAATAGCATTTGTGAGCATGCAAATTTCAGCACTGTTAGAATCACTCAAAACGCTGGAGTTTTTATGCAAACACCTGATTGTCTCCATTGCGTCTCAAATCAAGAGATATGTCTGTGATTGGCTACATTGCTCAACACTGCAAACACAAGTTATAAATGGAATCTCGCACATGCTTGCGACTGTAAATCGTTTTTTTATTTTATATTAGTTCTTGTTGATTTTTTTGCAATATATGAATAACAATTTATTAGTTTAGATATTCCTATTTTGTGGGAGTCCCGCAAATCATTTGATTCTTCCGCAACCCGCACACGAGTAGTGTCTCACCGCACGCGCCCATCTTGTCCCGCGCCGCACTTGGGTGTGCAGGTTTCTATTCTGAAGTCCTATGATGAGTGTGAGGAACAGACTGAAATTTAAGATGACATGTCTAACATGACCACGTTCAGTCTGAAGCGCAAAATTTGTATGTATGTAAACACAAATGAGATTTGAGATCTGCAGTGCAGTGGAAGATTGTCAAAGTATCATATGACTTCAGAAGGCACTGCAACTGCTTCTATGCCGAGTTGGAGTCTTGATCTTGTGGTTTTGGCCTCCAGACGTCTTGGATCTGGATCTGGGTCTCAAAGGGCCTAGTCTTGGTCTGGGTCTGTGACTTTCTTGGTGCTTTTTTTAATCGAAAAAGAGCAGCTTGGACATTCTTCAAAAAGAAAGTCACACGGGTTAAACCAACATGAAGCTTAGAAAAGATGGCAGTTTTCGACTCTCACCGTGCTGTGTGTGGTGTCGGCGCTGCGGAGGTACGGACACGGCCCGGAGCAGAAGTTGGCGTGGTACCCTTTGGGCTCATGGATCCACCTCCAGCCCAGATCCTGCCGGAAGTCGATGTACAGCGGCCGAACGCAGCAGTTCTCCTCGTAGTTTCTGAAAGCAGAGGGAAAGCAGTCACTTTCTCCACCTGCCCGTTCACATCCTCGCTCTCTTTCGCTCCTGGCGTGGATTCTGCATTCATTCAGAGACGTTTCCATACACTCTTTTCACTTGGATGTTTCTAAGACTTCTATTTCAGCTCTGCATGGCCTTATAAACATGTCAGACAGTCTTTTGAGGCTCAGAAATTCCACTGTAAGGTGTGTCATTTTTTCCCTCCTGGATCCGACCCAGGTGTGGAGTGCTAACAGAGAGACACACACTAAGGAGCCAGCGCACTACTTAGAATACTGGGACAGATCTAAACTTGCAAGCTCTTGCAGATCCTCCCCGACGCTTCAAGCCGTCAGGTGCCAATTAAAAGGTTCATTCTTACAGGGAAAATCTCTCCAGACACATGAAGTTACTGGAATGTGAACCAGAGATGTGAATTTGGATTTTAAATGTCCTGCAGTTTCTGAGAAGAAAGCAGATCAAGTTCAGCTTGTGTTCCTGCCTTACAGAATAACATTTACATTTATGCATTTGACAGACGCCTTTATCCAAAGTGACTTATATTGCATTCAAAGTGTATATTTTATCAGCTCATGCACTGCCTGGGAATCGAACCCATGACCTTTGCGTTGCTAGTGCTGTACTGTTGGAGCTTCAGGATAACATTCTATCACTCTCCTGATGACGGGATCAGTACACACACGTTCTCACGATGTATAGAGCGCTGCAGTGAGGATGTATTTTTATAGTCCTGTAATTTCACATCTCCCTGGTTCCCTTGACAAAAACCCAGTATGATTTTGGAATATTTCAGAAAATAAGGTATGTGACCAACGAAAGTTTATGATTCTTACACCTTTTGTTCAAGATAATCTTCACAAATGAACACAACTTTCATGAATTTTAGTACAATCGGCAAAAGTAAAAAGCTAAACGTAGGCTATAAACGAACTACACTACGGTCACATGATTTTCAGTGAAATGAATGTACTATATTTTAGTTTGATCATGTTTTTTATTTAATAGTTTGTATTTTTTTTAGTGGATTTTATGATACTAAATTATATTTATGCTGTAGTTTTAATCCATTTATAGACCTGAAAATGAAATTTCCAACTTAAACGGTCATAAATTTTGAATGCTTTAGAGCTCTTTTTAAAGAGGACACGTGGCAAATTATTGCTGAAGTGAACTGCATGTTTATTGTTATGAAAAATGCACAAAAATACTTTTCTATTTTGTGTGCGATTTATTTATTTTTTTTCAAAAACAGGTTTTACTGTAAAACTAAGAAAATCAAAGCCATAAATCTAAACAAGTGTGTTCCAAATTTGAGCTTGACATCACAAAAAATTTGCTTTCAGTAACATTGTTTGGCCGCAGTACCAAAGGTTTCCACTAGATGAACGCGGACTAGATGAGTTTATAGCTGTTCAGTCTGATGACGTTTTATGTCTGATAATAGTTCCATGTTTTAGTTCATGTAGTTCCATTCAGACCTTGTTAGCAACCGCCTTCTTCATGACAAGTGAAAGCTTTAATAAGATCAGTAGGGGTTTTTACTGATGTATATGAAACGTGAACATATCTAGAGCTTATTTCAGCCATTTAACCAAAAACCCACTGACGTCAGGAAGTGCTAAAATACTTGTTTCCTAGTTTCGGACTACAAAAGCACATCATCCCTGCAGCGCTCTACTGTGTGATGCTGCCTCCGCATTGGTCCAAAATGAGAAGACAACATAATTTAGTTGTCTAGTTTTTGGAGCACTTCAAATGTTTAAATGCAAAAGTCTTAGCAGGAAGCTCAGTGAGTTTGGGAACAGAGCTACAGTTTGTATTATTATGCTGAAGAAGTGCTCACGAGAAGCAGTAGTTGGTGTCCAGCGCCCGCTTGCGTCGTCTAGAGGTGGGCAGGACGTCCAGACGGTGTGGCGGCAGCATCATCAGGATGAGATGAGGGAGAAGCTGCTCCTTCTGCTTCTTTAGTCGACCCAGATCCCAACGGTTCTGCTCCTCGTACTCGCCGTCCATCCCTGAGGACACAGCAGAGCACAGACACGCTGAAACAACACCAGTGAACGCTCAGACAGGCTCGCATTATAAACCTTTCAGTCTGGCTCATGAATATTAATTAAGTGACCATTTTTCTTTTTTCTTTCTTTTTTTGTTGAAGACACTGATGTCCAGTGTGACAGTCGTCAGATGACTGTAGAGGAACGCAAAACTTAAGATACCTTTTTAATTTGAGTTCGAGTTTTATATCTAAACATTATTGGGACAAAATATGACAAAATAGTATCTAGTTTAAATAATATAGTTTAAAATGCATGTTTGAAACGTTTTTAGAAAGTTTCCCATTTTTAAAAATGTAATCGTTATTATGTTGGCTTGACAAATCCAACTTACGATTTCCGTTAAGCGAACGATCAAAACTACAAAAAGTCCCATAGACTTTCATTGAGGGGGTCAAAACTTTCGTGTCATAAGACTTATAGGGTTTTTAAGCTGTGTATCACTAGCAAAGCTGAATGACTATCCTAGGACAACATGCTAATTAATGCGTGTTAAAACATACTAGCAACATACTAATTCATGCTATCAATGTGCTAATTAATGTTAGCAGTGTTAAAACATGTTGGCAACATGCTAATCCACGCTATCAATGTGCTAAAACATGTTAACAACATGCTAATTAATTCTAACAGTGTTAAAACATGTTAATTCATGCTATCAATGTGCTAATTAATGTTAGCAGTGTTAAAACATGTTGGCAACATGCTAATCAGTGCTAAAACATGTTAGCAACATGCTAATTCATGCTATCAATGTGCTAAAACATGTTAACATGCTAATTAATGCTAGCAGTGTTAAAACATGCTAACAAATGCCAATTCATGTTAGCAATGTGTTAAAACATGCTAATAACATGCTAATTTGTGTTATCAATGTTAAAACATGCAAAATCATGTTAGCAAAGTGTTAAATCATGCTAGCTATATGGTAAAACATGTTAATTCATGTATACAATGTGTTAAAACTTGTTAATTCATGTTAGCAATGTTGAGACATGTTAGCAACAAACGATTTCATGCTAACAGCAGGTTAAAAAAATGCTAGCTACATGCTAATTCATGCTAGCAAAGTGCTAAAACATGATAATAACATGCTAATTCATGCTAGCAACATGCTAAAACATGCTAGTAACATCTTTTTACTTTCTTTAAATAAATAACTCATGTTTTTTTTTTTAAGAGATCTCCTGACCATGACCCAGTCATGAGGGTCTACAGGCGTCTTCTTTGCGATGTCATTGACAACAAAATGCCTTCTTGCATGTTGATTTGGAAAGTTTGTTTGCTTGTCTATACAGAAGTTTCTGTCTTTTGATGAAAGTTTTTATCTTCACAGTTTATACCACCATGACATACTGCCCCATGAAAAAAAAAAAATACCAAATTGAGTTTTAATCGCCATCTGTATAAAAAATTTCTATGTACATTTCTAATAAGCTGATTGGCCTGGCCACAGAGACAGTCACGTTTTTGAACCATATAATCCCTATAAATAAATAAGGTGGCATCATGTTTGCCTCAAAGCAGTCAAGCCCAGATGTTCACAGGCTGTCTGAGGAGTACTGCACTCAGAAAATAGCAAGAACCGCCTCAAAACATCACAGATCTGATTGCTGTTACGCAATTTCTGGCCATCAGTGTGCCTCAGTTAATAGTCGAGATACAGTGAGCTCTTCTGAGAAACAACTAGTCGCTGGATTTGCCAGGATCGTCAAGCACAATTTTTCAAACAAGGCAGACTGTACAGTTTTGTCTGTAAAATAATAGATGGAAATTCTGACGTCTGCACACGTTTTCCACTAATGTCTTCAATGTTGTCCACGCAGCTGTTTTCTGAGCCTTCTGGAGCGTGATTTTACCGCTGCTTTACGTGTTATTATTGCACGATTTCATAAAACCACCTCAAAACATCACAGCAAAACAAGAACTGCAGAATTGTCAGATTTTTTTGGCCATAATAATAAGCTGCGTCAGGAGCTTTTTCATGTCGAAGCGTTCCTGAAGACCAGAGGCCAGATTCACGAAACATACTTAAGAATAAAATTTATCTTAACTGCTATTTTTCATAAAAGTTAAGAATATTTTTATGGATGTTCTTGTCTCTTTTTTTATTACTCTAAAGACAAAACTTAAGAATAATTCTGAGAAAGTTCTGATTGGTCGGCTGGAGCAGTGTGTTGTGATCGGTGTTTGGGAAATGTCCCGCCCCTTGCCATAACCGCCAGTTTCAACACACTACTAACTCATTCAACCAGGCCCCGCCCCTTTATTCTGCGCATTAATTATTTAAATGAGGAATATTGTGAAGAAAACTCAAGATGGAGGCGTTTCAGGGAGTTCAGAAACACTGACACTGATATAGAGAAGAACTCAAACGGCAACATTACACACTAAAGACAGATGAACATGGAGAAAAGCATAATAGGTCTTCATAACTTCTTTCTGAGGAAGATTTTCATGAACCCGACCCCAGCCCCTCTCAGACAGCAGCTCTCTCCGTCTCCTCAAGCATCTGCGTATTCAATCTGTTTGTGATAGCAAAAGCAGCTCAGGTCCCAGGAGAGGCGTTGCCAATAGATACGGACACCCCTCTTTCATTGAGGGCCAAGAGTCTGAGTGCCCGCAGTGGCGGCGCATTCCAGCCAGCGCGTTCCCAAAACCCCAGACACCCCTGAGGCCCCAGGACTAAGTGAGATTCCATACGCTTAGTTCTCTGGGAGAGCGTCCGACTGCTGCTGGACAGGAGCGCAGAGGCGTTTATCTCATCAGAGCGTGTGTGCTGAAGCTGACAGCAGAAAACCTGAGAAAGCTGTGCTGGGATTCATGAGCATGTTGTGGATTTTGTATTGAATCTCAGTGCGATTCTTAACAAATGTGCAAGTTTGCAACATCTTTTCTTCCTAAGAAGAAAATGTCAGGCTTTGGTGTTACTGTATCTGATTATACAGCAGTTCTGGCCGAAAACAGTGAAAAACGCCTCGGCTGTTTTGTTGCTTTGTTAATCATCATAAGCACACACACTATTCAGCATCACACCATATTAGTCAGTCGTTTTGTGCTGATTGCTGCAGTTGTAAAGGTCCCTATCAGAGTCAGTTTTTACTGAGTTTTGAATTTATGTATTAGTGTTATGTTGTAATGCTTAATATTTTAATGAACCCAATACATTTATTAAACATCTTAGCTTTTGGGATTTAAGACAAGTGGGGGGTAATCCTAACTTTAGAGGTTATTTATAATGATTTTCAAGAACTAAAATTATTCTTAAGTTCTGTCTTTGCAAATAGCTTAAGAAATGTTTTTGGGAATACAAAACAGTACAAAAAAAAAAAAAAAAAAAAAAAACTACAGCGATTCCCGTCAAGCATCATTTAGAAAACAGAACTGTCTGAACAGTGATAAAGACAAAAATGCATGTGCAACCAGTTTGAACTACTTTGTATAAATCTAATTTCAATCATGACTCTTGAAATAGTTTTGCATGTTATTGAATATGGCAATGTTTATGCATTTGGACTACGTCGTTGCTGCTGCTGCAGAGCAAGCATGTAATCGCTGCTGCTGCTGCTAATAGATCCACAGACACACACGCTGTGAGCATGTAAGATCTGCTGCTGCTGCATAAACACACACATAAATCAGATCTAGGCAGGTGGAGCTGGGGAGGTGGAGGGGTTCAGAGGAACTCTGCTAACACGCTGCAAGAGCTTACAGTGAACTAGTGATGGGAGAAACTGAGCTTTTTGAAGCGTCGAATCATTGGAACCAATTGCTACGCAAAATGATTCACTGTTTCAAAGTGTTCAAAACACCACACACTGGTGACCCCTGCTGGTCAGAACAGTGTAAATGCAACAAAAACTCATGCCAAACACGCATAAGAACAGCTTTTACAACCCCCTTACAAATGTTTTATTAAAATTATAATCTATCAGATGAAATTAACTAATCATCTAATTTAAGTGTCTGTATAATATGTATTCTTTTATCAGTTTTCAGGTTGTTTGTTTGTTCTATGAATGGGTCAGCTAAACAGAGACTATTAACTACTGTTCCTTTTAATTATACAAATATCTCATTAAAACGTCTACAAATGTATAAAACTCATCAGAGATCAGGTAATAGACACTGGCGATCTCAGTGAATCCACATGATTCATGGGTTCAGAGATCGCCTCCAGTGGTGAACCATTGAAATTTCTGTTATGACATGACAAAGCCTTGTTTACTGAAATCACATGCCTTTGGCAGTTTGAAACACGCTCCAAACTACTGTTTCGAAACAAAAGATTTGTAAAGGTTTCAAAGCTTCATGAAGCAGTGTTTCGAAAGCACCCATCACTACAGTGAACACTGAACCAGACTGTTTGAATGTTGAGCAAGCAATCTCATTGGCTGCAGGATCAGCAGAGGCCAATCAGCTTGTGCCATGTGGTAATGATTTGATTGCTAGCAGATTGCATGTAAAGAACCAATCAACCTGCTCCCTCTAGTGTTCCCTAACTGAACTAGATATATCACAAATATGATTAACAATAATATAAAAACTATGATGCATGTTTTTTTTTTTTTTATTATTATTATTGTGCCAAAAAGATGAACAGCATTGTTTGGTTTTCTTCACTCACCTCTGAATTTGACCTCCAACACCTCGTTGACGTGCTCAACAATGTCGCCATTGGGGCTGAACGTGTGACACGGGCAGTGAACGCTGATCTCCAGGCCGAGGTTGGTCTCTGAGCGGTGGAACAATATACATATTGATACACAGAGATCTTATTCCACTGTTTATAGTCTTTGAATATGGGAGTTTCACTGCCAATCACAGGATTAAAGCCCACATGAGACGGAATCATTTCAATAACTGAAAAAAAAACTGTTCAAAGACTTCAAGTAACAGTAATATGCAGATGTTCGTTCATTATAAGTTTACTAATTCACAGTCTAATGACCTCAGAAATGTTTCGGGAATATTTTTAATGGCATGATTTTCGGAAAAATGCAATCTCATCTTTAGTCATTCACTGAATCCATTTTCCAAGTTATCACCAGTGATTTCTACATAGATTGAATCTTCAGTGACTCTCGAAGCTTGTATTATTCAGACCAATTAAAAAGAGTTTAAAATGATTCTTACTTTTATAGATGACAGTACAGTAGCAAATACAGTTTTGTTCACAAGATTTATCTAATTGCACCATATGAAGCCGTACAAGAAATTACTATTTCAGTCTTTCTACTTCAAAATTGTAACTTGATGTTTCTTTGTAAAGGTTTATGAAATTTACTAGTAATTTCTGAGTGAAAATTGTTGCTTTGAAATTGTTGTCCTACACCAATTTTTTCAGTGCTGTCGATATATTTACATCAGCACAATTTCCAAGAACAGTCTAGAGTATGTGATGTTTGCTAGGCATAAAAGTGCTTGTCAATAAATGTTAACTTACCTCTGTACATGAGCCACTCCCGTATGGTCTCAGTGACGTCGAAGGAAACCCACTCAGGCGTTCCTTTAGTTAGAACGTTCTTGCCGCCGATGTAGCGCTGCTTAGCGATGTGCTCATCGGGACGAAGAATCTACCAACAGATGTTTTTGACAATCGGTGAGTTTAAAGCTGACATTTATGTGCCATCAGCATCAACAAACAGAACTTTAAAAATCTTTGTTTCAAACAGGTTTCCTCGACGTTCAAACAAATAGTCCCTCCCCCAAATTCTCCGAGGTTGGTTGTGTAATAAGAATATGTGTAATATAATCACGGCAAAGTCATTTTTCATTTTTTGCTTAGGGGTAAAAAGAAATACGTGAGCAGCAATATACTGTTAGCAAACATCCCAATGCTGTCCACACTGCTGAGAGCGACGTTTATGTAATATGTAAATATGTGCTGCACGCTTTCCTCTCAATAACAAAATAAACACACAACAAAACCACAACAATATATCCCTGGTGTCCCCAGAATGTGTCTGCAAAGTTTCAGCTCAAAATACCCCACAGATCATTTATTATAGTTAGTCAAATTTGCCGCTATTTGGGTGTGTCTTTGTGTGTGTCCCTTTAAATGCAAATGAGCTGCTGCTCCCGGCCCCCTTTCCAGAAGAGGGCGGAGCTTTAACAGCTCACGCTTCGGTCGCTCAACAACAACAAAGCTGGAGAATCTCACACAGCCAAAATGACGAAAGTGTTCAGCCTTACATTGTTCAAACCGGAGTCGACACTGATGGAGAGACTCAGGAAGAAGTTACAACTTTTAGACGTTTCTGAATGGTTAGTGGATAAATTTATGTAGTTGCTGTGGAGTTGATTCAACTCATCCACTAGCATGTGCCGTCATGTTCATCTTTTGAGCAATACCTGTATGGACGCCCACTATACATAGCGTACCGGTTTGTCAAACAGAGCCACACACACCAGGCTAACGTTTATGATTGCTATCAAATGCTGTGAATGGTCTAATATTTTTTCCAAAATATTGCTCAGGCAGAAACGCTCCTTTATCAAGCAATCTTGTCAGGGTCAACTTCAGGCTATCCGAGCTAACGAGACTCTAAACAGTGTTCAGTGCTCGACTGTGCAGCCAATGACAGAACAGTTAGCATGCTTTGCTCCAGCTTTTGCCATGGTGTTAGAACTGGTACACCGTTGTCGCTTGCGAAAACAAAATGGCGGCGTCGTGGGTGGAAACGTGCAGATTAAGGGGCGGTAATATTATAATAAGATCCCCTTCCTACGACACAAGGGAAGCGAAATCTGAGCGGCTCGTTTTTTCACAATGCTTGCAGAGAAAGTCTTGCCAAAACAAAGTTACTGGGTTGTTCCTTTTTCATGTTTTCTGGGTTGGTAGATGCACCAGGGACCCGATTATAGCACTGAAACATGGAAAAGGTCAGATTTTCATGATATGTCCCCTTTAAGAGGCCATTCACACAGAAAGCATTTTTGCGGTTAAATATGAGACGCGCGGCCATGGAATGAAAGAAAATCTAGATCTTGATCTAGACCTTCTTTTTACTTGAACACTGTGTTTTTAGACCACTTTGTCATGTGCAAAACGTTCTGTGCGAACGGCCCCTTAAGAGTCACAGTGTGCTACTCTTCAGTGAACATTAAACAGAGATATGAGAAAACATTTTAACATGGAAAATAAAGACACACATGCGCTTGAAGAAAACACAAACTCTCTCCTGCACACGTACAGACAGACAGAGATGAATCCAGACAACGGAGCTGCCCGAGGCCAAACGCTTCTGCTCTCTCACTCATGGAAAAAGTGACTCGTGGAGTCTGATAGCCCATAATACTGAACGACACTCACAAATGAAGAGCGGCCTGATTCTTCACCGCTCTGATTGACAGGTATATTTAAATACAGGTGAAGATTCTACTTCAGAACCAGTTCTAATATTTTTAAATACTGGAACTGAATCACTTCCATGATGTTGATGGTTCTCTGTACTAAGATACTTTGGCAGACGTCAGCTCTGTTTTTAAACTCCATTAGCTGCCCTGCTGTCTACACAGGCAGCATCCTAAACAGACGCTCATAAGATTTAGAAAGTTCTTCATTTGAGTCTGTGCCGATAGCCTCGTGGGCAGCACACCAACATACAGTATCTCACAGTACACCCCTCACATTTTTGTAAATATTTTATTATATCTTTTCATGTGACAACACTGAAGAAATGACACTTTGCTACAATGTAAAGTAGTGAGTGTACAGCTTGTATAACAGTGTAAATTTGCTGCCCCCTCAAAATAACTCAACACACAGCCATTAATGTCTAAACCGCATTAATGGCCACAAAAGTGAGTACACCCCTAAGTGAAGATGTCCAAATTGGGCCCAATTAGCCATTTTCTCTCCCCAGTGTCATGTGAATCGTTAGTGTTACAAGGTCTCAGGTGTGAATGGGGAGCAGGTGTGTTAAATTTGGTGTTATCGCTCTCACTCTCTCATACTGGTCACTGGAAGTTCAACATGGCACCTCATGGCAAAGAACTCTCTGAGGATCTGAAAAAAAGAATTGTTGCTCTACATAAAGATGGCGTAAGCTATAAGAAGATTGCTAAGACCCTGAAACTGAGCTGCAGCACGGTGGCCAAGACCATACAGCGGTTTAACAGGACGGGTTCCACTCAGAACAGGTCTCGCCATGGTCGACCAAAGAAGTTGAGTGCACGTGGCCAGCATCATATCCAGAGGTTGTGTTTGGGAAATAGACGTATGAGTGCTCCCAGCATTGCTGCAGAGGTTGAAGGGGTGAGAGGTCAGCCTGTCAGTGCTCAGACCATACGCCGCACACTGCATCAAATTGGTCTGCATGGTTGTCGTCCCAGAAGGAAGCCTCTTCTAAAGATGATGCACAAGAAAGCCCGCAAACAGATTACTGAAGACAAGCAGACTAAGAAACCATGTCTTGTGGTCTGATGAGACCAAGATAAACATATTTGGTTCAGATGGTGTTAAGTATGTGTGGCGGCAACCAGGTGAGGAGTACAAACACAAGTGTGTCTTGCCTACAGTCAAGCATGGTGGTGGGAGTGTCATGGTCTGGGGCTGCATGAGTGCTGGGGAGCTACAGTTCATTGAGGGAACCAACATGTACTGTGACATACTGAAGCAGAGCATGAATAGAACGTTGTTTTAACGTTAAATCACATCGTTGCACAAACCATAAGGCAAAATCTAGCATGTTATGTACTGCTGGACTCGACCCATGAAAATAAGTCAACAACATCAAAAGTTATGAGCATATGAATATTTGATTTCACCACTAGGTGGCCCTATCTTGAAACTTCTCAGGCTCCTTCAGGGCATCATGCTGATGACCCATACCGAGTTTCGTAATGATATGCCAATGCATTAAAAAAATACAGCATTTTGCTACGAAATGCAAAATAGTTGACGCCCAAAATGGCCGATATGGTAAAATTGGATATCATTCAACTCAGCATGCTGCCCTGAATCTAACAAGACCAGTTTTATAATTTTTGCCAAACCGTTCAGAATAGTCATTTTTGTTATCTCCAGACCAGTAGGAGGCGCTGTGCCGAAACGCAGCATATAGCCTCAGGTCATGCCTGTAATGACATGTACCAAGTTTGGTCAGAAAATGCTGCAGAGATATAGCCTTGTGTCCAATTTGGCATGCTCTCTTTCGAATTTGTTTGCACGTTATTCGAGAATGGTTGGTTTCAAAAAGCTTTGGTAACTTTTTTTGTCAGCATAGTCTGAAGATGACCTGATTTGATTTTCATGAAGATTGGAGCAACTGTCTAGGAGGAGTTAAAAAAAAAAGTAGGTTTTTTGAAAAGTTTGATGATGGAAAATGACACTATAGTATCGAATCGTACTGAGCCAAGGAATCAGAGGGGGGGGATTTTTTTTCGAACCCTTGTGGTTCAAAAGTTATTAGTGTAAACATGAGTGAAACTTCTGACAGGTGGTGGCGCTAGAGAGTTTGATCTAGAGACACCAAATTTGCTGTAGTTAATGTTGGGAAAGTCCTCTACCAGTGTGCCAAATTTCATATCTTTACCACAAGCGGCTCTATGGGCTGCCATAGATTCAAGAGTGGAAGAAGAAGAAGAAGAAGAAGAAGAAGGCCAATGGATACAGTAGGTGGCCTCTAAAAATGTAATGGAAAAGTTAATGTCTGTGTGTCATTGATCAGAAGGTGCTCCCAAATGTTTTTAATTCCGCTCCTAAAAAACGTGAGTAGAGCCCTGTAGGTGGAATCACGAGTCATTTAATTTCCAACAAAAGTACACTTAAATGGGTCATGACATGGATTTTTTTATTATGTTCCTTTATAATGTTCTTGCATGTTTTAATGGTACAAAAAGCACTTGAAAGGTCAAGGCAATTTTTAAAGCTTCGGTGGGGTTCTGTTTAGGGTTCTTGACTTTCAATACAAACTCAGAAGACCCTTGAAAGTAGCTGGTCTTCTTACTGTCTAATGCTTCAGATAAAAGCAGCATACACATGGAGGTCCCACAACAACTTGGCCATAAAACAGGCTGGGATAAGTAGGTTGGAGGATCTAATCTAGCATCCTGTGAGACTGCGGCTGGGGGCGGATGTCCTCGGAGAGCACTTGAGCGGCCCACGCCAGAGCACCGGCCCCTGCCAAGCAGCTCCAGGCCAGCGTGTGGGGGCGAAAGGCTCGCTTCACGCCCCTCTGACCCCGCCGCTCTCTCCTGTGGGGTACAGCAGCTTCTGACGGGAGGCCGGAGACCAACGTCTCCTTTACAGGAAATGCTGGAACCCGATCAGGGCTCTCAGGCTCTCGCAGGAGGAAACGAGTGAAAATACAACACCTATAGAATACATACTCACCAATGGAGTAAATCTGTTATATAACTGCTCTCAGGCCTGCAAGTCGCAGGGTTTTATATTGCGGTTAGAAGCATCTGCATGTGAAAGTAAAGCTCTGAGTTTCTCAGAAAGCTTCTTTTGTTCAGTTGCAATTGTGCAAATGTTCTTCTGTGTAATCCATCAGCACCTGGAAAACAGATCAGGCCTGTAAAACGCTGCGCTCGATCTGAATTCAGTGCAATGCCATCATCTCCCTCAGTGTCTGTGTTTGTTCTACAGTACACAGTGAAACGCTTTTAAAAGACACTGTATGAACTACTCATCTGAGATCATGAGACCATATAAAATGACTGATGTGTAATTGATATATAAAAAAAAAGATTTGGTTGTAAAATTAATGTAAAAATATTCAGATATATATGTTTTTAAAGGATGCTCAACAAAGCTAATTATTACAATGTAAAATAGCTGTTTTCTATGTGAATATATAGTAAAGTGTAATTTATTCAGCATCATTCCTCCAGTCTTCAGTGTCACATGATCCTTCATATGTGATGATTTGATGCTCAAGAAACATTTATGATTAGTATCAATGTTGAAAACAGGTGTGCTGCTTCAGATTTCTGTGGAAACTGTGATACATTTCATGTTTCAAGATTCTTTGATGAACAGAAAGTTCAAAAGAACAGTATTTATTTAAAATAGAATCTTGTGTAACATTATAAATGTGTTTACTGTGAGCTGGCCAAACATTCGTGTCTGTGTTGGTGTACCTGTGTTTGCACGTGACCTAAACTGAGCCTGGTTAAGAATTAAACTGTTTTTTCCAGTGAGAAACAGAGATTGACATCCCCTGAAATAAGAGAACATGTTGAATTCTTCATCAAAACATCTGACAAAAACCGAAAGAATCCAGCTGTAAACGCAACTACTCCTGTGTTGAGTCATGGCTCTGCCCATTAGGATCTGCAATAAAGCGCCATAACTGCCATCAGTCAAAATATCATACAACCCCAGTCTAAAATATTTCTGGCTTCATAATACTTTCAGCTCCCAATAAGAGTGTCGAATGCTCAGCTCCGTCAAACACATTCTGCCGCATTTAAATCCATTCCACATAATTAATTATGCAGGTCTTAACCCTATAAAGCTACTATATCATATTTGATACTCATTTCTAAGGTCTCTAAATGATCTCCGCACACTTTTTTATCAAGTAAAAGATCTTTTAGTATAATTGTACAAACGTCCTGCTTCAGCTCGTGCTTCACGTGTCTTTCTGCTGTGAAATCTGCACTGATTTTATCATGTAAACGTAAGAATAACTTTGATATTGTTAGTAATATTTCGACTGAAGCAGCTTTGGTTATCCAGACATCATTTTATAGAAAAAGTATCAAATATGATCATCATCTTTTGAGGAAGGTTTATTTGTTCATCTCTCAATCATCATTGAACTGCAGTGCATTATATGTTTTAAAACTACAGAGATTTGATCATAAAACTAAGCATTTCAAGACGTATTATTGACAAATATTGATATTTATGTACTTCTATATAAGTATCTGCTATAGTGTTATAAAGACAGAGCATCTGATCCGCACCTGATAGAGTTCGATGCGCTGCTCGTTTCTCTTGGCGCTGGAGTTCGGCACCCGCAGGGCACGGAATTCTGCCCGGAACAGGTTGGTCGCGTTCTTCTCCATGCTGGAGACGTTGAAGCGGAAAACTTTTGATGTTATGCCCTTGGGGCAGTAGGGAAGATCATCTGCAACGTAAGAGGTCAGAGGTCAGTTCATGGAAGCACGGCTCTCGGCCCAAATACATCTGATCTGAATCGATCACTCATCTGTTTACAAGAGCCAGAAGTTCAGAAACCCTGAACTGAGAGCCAGATGTGTATACATGTTTCATGTCATTCACATTAAATGCTTGTAAGTATTTGGGCTCTTCAACATTGAAGAAAAAAGAATTTCCTGGAGTTCTAATTGAAATGAAGACTTCACGTTTATTTCAGTGTCTTACTTTGCCATTTCTTTGTGATTAACTGTGACATTTACTAGCAATTTCTGAGGGGTCACCAAACCAGTGGGTTCATTCACCAAAAAAACCCCCACATTTTTCGATTCCTTAGACATACAACGTCTTTGAGGAACATTTTGGCACACTGAATGTTTTTAAGGTCACTGGGAATCTTTGCACATGTGTGGTTTCAGTTGATTTTAAGTTTAGTTGTGACAAATGTGTGTATTATAATGAATAGGTTATATAACAATTAATGCAGCGCTTATCTGGCTTACCTTCCAAATTCTGCACCAGCTGATCAGTTGACTTAGGCTAACGTTTTTTTATATAATCATCTCTTATTTTAGTATTTTATTTAACACTATTAAAATGCTCCTAAGAATAAACAGAAAAGCAACTGTAAAACGTTTCTTCTGCTTTGTCTAATGTCTAACGCTCGAAGTCTTTGCTCACTGATGACAGACCACAATCCATTAGCAATCCATTAAATTCTTGACTGGCTGGATGGCGAGTCAGATGTGGAATATTTATGTAATATGAGCAGATTATGCCAGCTGGGCTGCTGCAGCGCAGATCTGGCCAGACGCACCGTTCATACAGCTCTGGACCTCCTGAAAACCACACGCTTATGCAAGCCTTTTACACTTTTTTCTTTGTTGATTTTGAAAATCAGTATCGTTCCATTTTGTGCACCAGCTGATTGACCATCACTGGCATCTTTCAGTAGCTATGTTAATAATAGCTAATAATGTGCTGCTAATGTTACGCAAACCATGTTCCTGTTCTCCATCTCGGAGTCAGACAGCTGTCTTCTAACAATCAGTATCCTTAAACGCTTTGAACACCTTAACGTCATACTGTAAATATACACCGTAAAAATAAACCGTCATAACCTGGCTTCTTTTGAGAGCCCCCTGCTTCATGGCATAGTTAATGATATGCTAAAGCCCGCCCACACGTTGGCGTGATTGGTTACAAGGTAATTTGTGACGTCAGAAACACCAGCGTTTTCAAATCATGTTTTCGAGACTATCTTTGCAGTTTCAAAGAGAAAATACTCAGCAATGGTGTCGACTTATGAATCTGCACATGGTTCGTCTTAAAGCATATTAAAAACACCACATACAGGATTCATTTTAAGGATTGATGATAAACTTGAGATTGATTTGGCAAAGAGACATTAATAGATAAGGACACTTGGAACAGAATTTTGTCCTACAGTGGAAGGTACATAAATGAAGCAAGAGGTACATTTATCCAGTATAAAGTATTACATTATTATACTCCAGTACGACTTTTTAGAATGGGTTATCTGATTGATAATAAATGCTGGAAATGTAAACAAGAAACTGGCACGTACTTTCATGCTCTCTGGCAATGCTCAAAGATTCAACCTTTTTGGGAAATTGTGTTGAAATATCTTGGAAGATGTTTGGGATTTGACCTTCCATTTTCATCAAGGATTTGTCTTCTAAGAGATGAATCTGAGATTCCTCAGATTAAAAAGAACGAGTTTTCCCTTGTGAGAAAGTGGGTGTAATCACAGCAGTACGACTGATACTTAGATTTTGGAAAGATATTCAACGTCCTTCACTTAAAATGTGGATTGAATCTATGATAGAGAATGTATCATATGAAAAAAAGTTAGCTAAAGTGAATGGAAATCACATGGATGTTGACATGTGGGAGAAATTCGTCAATTCAAGCATGGATCTAGTCATCCTTTGAAGTGATTTGCTTACCCTGTTGTGCATTTAAATGTCATTTCTATAATCATTATTATTATTATAATTACTTTTGTTTGTTTGGTTTTGTACACAGTGTATTCACTTACTTAATTTTGTACTGGTTTGTTTTGCTATGTATAAAGAAAACCAAAAACACCACATAGACATACAAACTTGATTTTCACCACAGATGGACTTTAATAAATCTCTCGATGTGCAACAAAAACCCGATTGGATAACTGGACTAACCAGCGAACCAATGGCGTCGCAGCATCTCAAATGTTGGTTTGGTGGTTCTGAGTGATTTGGTTTAATTCCCTCCAGAAGCGTCTCACACGATTGCGTTCCCAAACACCAGCATCCGAACGCAAGATCACATGACAGCGCTTACTGTGTTTCGCCTGACGCTCTGAGACCAACTCGTTTATGATGGAGAGCCGATTGCAGAAACGTACATTTTTATTACTGATATTTTGCACCAGCTTCCCAGAAAGTGATGATTTTGTTCTCTTAAAAACACTGTGTTGGAAACACTGCTTTAATTGCAAATGTTTTATGTGACATTCCAGTTTTGCGCACAAGTAACATAGCTAGTGCCTCCAGTCTGAATGCTGCCAGACAGTAAAAAAATCAATTCAATAAGTTGGCAATATATGCTTATAATTGATTCAATGCTGAAAAGCAGACAGCTATTTTGAATTTCCACGTGCCTGGCGTCTCTCTGTAACCTTCTCATGAAGGTGGAAAGCCCCACTCTGAGATTTGAAATTCTAATCAACTCTTTGGTTTCCTTCTAGATGATCTCATTTTTCCTACTGCAGTGTTTTAGGTGGATTTCACATTATGGCTGATTTTCGCCAAGGCTCGAGTGTGTAGCTCATTTGTTCCATGAATGGAAGTACAGGGATTATTTGCAATGAATGAAGTCAAATACAAAGATTAGTTTTGAGTGATCAGATATGGGTCAATAGAGTGACTGTACATTTGACCTCGAGGCTTCTCAAACTGGACAGAGAGTTTGACTGTTATTACTTCAGCGCATTGTAATCCAACTCAATCAATTTCACTGTCTAACGTGATCTCAGAAACAGGCCAGTCATTTCTGAGGTGCTCTCGTTGGTTTGACTCTAAACATGGAGCCTATACGGAGTGAACCGGAGGCGTCTCCAGGCGTCCCAGCTCAGATACTGCATCCGGTGTCCGAGACGTCCTTCCTCTCCTGCCAGGTGACAAGATTCAGAGTTCCCGAGAAAGCCATGGATGTAATCAAGGCAGCGGAAAGGGGTAAACAGAGGAAATGGAGGGCAGGTGCTGACACGATGGCGTCTTTCCACTGTCAGAACTAGATCTTCTAGCAGAAGGATGCCACTTAATCAGTTTATTATGTTTTAAAGCAATATGCCTCTTGAGGATGTGCCGTTGAATGTAGTAGCTGCGACAACAACACCGGACGCGACACGATGCCGCAACAGGCGATGTTAATTTGTCCTAAGCAGCTGCGACGATTTTATTTTAGAAACGGTTTCTATCTTCTCTGCGACGTCGTGGCTGGAACGACAACACAAAGCATGACTGATAATTCTCAGGTAATGTTTACATGCTTTTAACATGAAATAAAGCACATAATGTGATTTTGAATATCATTTACTGCTCCCAGCTTTGTAGATGTCAAGCAACGATGGATAATTCACGTCAGATCTTGAAATTAAACAGAAACAATCAAGCGTATTGTATGACAAAGATTGTTTTAGGAACGCACAATGTATTTTTTTTTAATATTGTTTAAATGGTGTAATATTTGATTATGCACATTTCCTTGCGAGTGCTGTCAAGATTAATCTCTGGAGCCGTGCACTTGCCGCGAGAGCCCGCCCACACGCTCTTCTGATTGGCTGTGAGTTTTGATTGATCCTGTTGCGTCTCGTAGTCACGTCACGTCTGGTTAGGACACGGTGTAACGGCCTCTTGTATACCTTACTTACAGTATAGACAATTATTGACTTTAATAGCATCAACCCTTGTGTTGAAATGCACTTTTTCATAATCATTTTTTACAGAGGTATATTGTTATACCCAGTATTGTTGCCTTTTTCAATAAAAACGTATAATTGTTTATGATGTAAACAAGATTGGACAGCATGGAAACGAGTTTTAGCCCTTCCGGTTGCACCGTCCTGAAAGTCAGTGGGTTTTTGGTTACAAGCCTGAACTAAGCTCTGTGCGTCACACCTATGGACTTCTGTTATGTTTGCATTTAGTTCTGTCTTGTCTTGTTCTGTTCATTTGACCTCATTGTGTGTATCCTGATTAGTTAACTATCCACACCTGTTTCTGTTTTCCCTGATTACGTTCTCCCTCATTAGCTCCCTTATATAATCTCCTTGTTCTGTTCTGTGTTTGTCGGATCTCGTCTTCATGTGAGAGTTGTGTACCTGCCAATCGGTGTTGGATTAAACTAACCTGTGATCTGATCTTCTTCGTCTTGTTCTTGTATTTATACACAACCCCCGTGGCACTGTGCTGGTGAACACAAGCTCAAGATACTTTCACGTGTTATTCTAAACAGCTTTTATTGTGAACAGCCGAACAGAAACTCATCTAATCACTTTCACAGCCTCGCTGTGTTTATATTCGCAAACTATTCTAACTCAAACTTTCCAACTTGTAGATTTATTTCAGTATTCCAACTGACGTTATAAGAATGCAAAAAACATGGTAACACTTTAGTTTAGGGTCCAACTAGTTAACTAGTTGTTTATTATCATGCATATTACGAGGATATTGGCCGTTTATTAATACTTATTAAGCACATAATGCATCCCATAATCCTACCCAATACCTAAACTTAACAACTACCTTACTAAATATTAATAAGCAGTAATTTATTGAGGCAAAAGTTGTAGTTAATAATGAGAAGTGTGCCCTAATCTAAAGTGTGATCATGCATTTTTTTCTAAAATTACTTACTCTTTAAACTATTATCCAAATTGTAGAGGTCAAATAAAACATCTTTATACCACAGAGACTTTATACTCCAAAGATATGCACACCTGAATCTTCTTAAAAATAACTCAACATAATAATGCAATACCCCAAACAGAGCGCAGTGAACATGTTTTGTTTGTTGAAGGCCTAATGATGGTGACGTTGAGGTCATGTGACCGTGGTGTAGTTTATTTGTAGCCTACATTTAGCTTTTGACTTCTGCCAATTGTATTCAGACTTAAATTTGTGAAGATTATCATCGTGATGAGCAAAACATGTAAGAATCATAAACTGGTCACAGAGCTTATTTACTGCAATAATCCAAAAGCCAATGGAAAAATCCTCGTTGAGGGAACCAGAGCTTATGGGTTGGACTATCAAAACTCACTCTATCCCAGTTTGAAGATCAGAAATGTGATCCATTTGAGGATTTTTATATCATGATCAGAGCTTTATTAGGCACCCTCAGCATGCTGGTTAATATTAGTAGTTAATAAACTGCTTGTGCCAAGGTCTATCCATTATGTATTATGTAAGTCATTACCATCATCACACCTCATTACAATCTCATTATACCAAAAATCCATGTGATTTATCTAATCCAGGAAGCATATTTTGAAGAATTTTTCAAGATGTCAAGTGGTCAAAAAGTTCCCCTCACTGAAGAATCAACCTATTATGTTCAACGGCCTACTGAATAGTGCAGAACTTGAAGGGTTAAATCATTTCCAACCAGCGGAGACTTCAGACATCACAGCAGATAACAGCAGATTGAATGCAAATCAAAGGCTGACCAAAACACACTATCTTTGAAGAGCATTGTGCTTTCTTTCAGGTCCTGTGCTGCCTTTGTTCTGCCTCCAAATGGCGAGTCTAAAGTGAAATGAGGTCATGCAGTAAATATTCTGGGTGCATTTATCAAGAGCTGTATAATAGGCCGTGACCCAGGCTAAGTGACCGTTTGACTCCTGCGGTCGGTTATTTCAAGTGTCTTTGCGCGAGCGGCACGGCGAATGTGGAATCCCTCAAATAAATGACACCGGCCGCAGACTCCAGGATGAGATAATGCACAAAAGCCTGCCGCTGACTCGACCGCTCACGTGACCGCCAAATCAGAGACGGAAAAAAGTGTGCGTGTTTGTGTGTTTTGGCCAGCGAATGTGATCTCTGTTTTGCTTGGAAATGACATCACCTTCTTACTATTAAACATATCAGAAGTGCCGCTTTCTGCAGCTCTGATCCGCGTCCATCGCTCTCTGGCAGATACAGCCCTGATTTCCAAAAGCCAGATAGTGTTAACCCAAAGACGCTCACCATCTGCTAACTGGGTGTTCCTCTGTCAACAAACAGCATTTTCTGGAAAGTTTCTTGTGACGATGGCAGTTCAAGCCAGGGGTTTGTTAGTTAGCAATCAGTGGACACGAGGCAGGACGCAGGTGCATGGCCGGGACGAGTGTGTCTTTATCTCGCTCTGCTCTTGGTTAATGGACAAACAGGTCTGGAATGGCAAAAATGCTTTCCAGTGATGTCACGCAGTCATTTTTGGATGCAAATATAGACACCGAGCCAATAAGAAAACACAACCTGCTGGTGCACTGCTGCTGCTTGGACAAACGCATGACGCGCAGATGAACCCACTCGTCCCGACCGTGCATGAAAAAGCCATTAGTTTAGCTGATGTGAATGGAACGTGAATATACATTACTCTCCCATACTGCGTTTACTCAAACTGAAAACTGCTTGATGGAAAGGAAAGAGTGCCTCTTCCAGCTCAAGTGCTAAAATTCCTCTGTTTGTGCTGCGGGACGAAGGCTCCAGAGGGACCTTATTTAAAAAAAAAAAAAAAAAAAAAAAAAATGACACGCTGAGCATTGTGGGGTGATATTCCTTTAATATGAGGCCCTTAAATATGTATTTATATGATGCAATCACCTCCATTTATACATTAACACTGACATAAATAGAAAACTCCTTACAGACAAATGGAAGTTATTTTAGGATCACTGAGATCCTAATGCTGGGTTAAAAACAACCCAAGTTGGGTTGAGAATGGACAAACTTGGGTTGTTTTAACCCAGCGGATGGGTTAAATGTTTGCCCAATTATTTAACTCAACTATTGTTTAAAAATTGACTATATGTCTGGCTTAAAATGAACCCATATTGGAAATTAAAAATCTGAAACATAATTACTAGAGGCAACAATAATAATAATAATCAAAAAGGTGAACATTTATTAATAAGCAGTTTAATAAATGTTTATTGTTTAATTATTATTCATTAAACATTAATAAATGTTTATTTCCAGCATTCTTTGGGTTCATTTTAAGCAAGAAATAGTCATTTTTAAACAATAGGTTGGGTTAAATAAAACTACCCAGCAGGTTGGGTCAAACATTTAACCCAACTGCTGGGTTAAAACAATCCAAAAATCGCTGGGTTTCGTCCATTTTCAAGCCAACGTGGGTTGTTTTTAACCCAGCATTTTTTATTAATATTTTTTAATTAGTTTTTATTTATTTATTCTGTTTTCATATTATATTTAATTAAAGTTTTTGCCATTTTGTTGTGTGTTTTTGTCATTTTTATTAGGTATAGGCCTGGTTTCACAGACAGGGCTTAGATTAAGCCAGGATTAGGCCTTAGTTCAGTCAAAACGTTTAAGTAACATCACTGGTGTGAATCTTGAGATGTCACGAACATATTTTGAGATATGTCAGTACAGGTTACTTTCAGTTAAACATGCATTTTAGTCTGTGAAACCGGGTTTTTTAAAAATGCGTCTAGTTTTTTGCGATGTATAAAGTTAAACTAAATAAAAACAAGAAATGCTGCCTTGGCTACTAGCTGAAATAAAATATGTAAAAAAAAAAAAAAAAAAAAAAATTACATTTTGTTTTGTTTCGGTTAACGTTTATTTTATTTTTAAGTAACAAAAATGTTCTGTTTATGGTTTTAGTTTTAGTTAAAATAATCATAGTACTTACTCAATGTCTGTAGCTTTAAGCTCGCCTTTATTCTCCTAAAAGTTGACAAAAGCAGCCAATGTGCATGTATAAGCAGCGTTTCAAAACATTCTTTACTGAGAAAAAAACATTTGGTGACTCATCATGCACTCACAGGCACATGACATCTCTTGTCCAATCAAACGCTCTCTAGAATAAGAATGCAATACCACCTGCCGCCAACAACCAACAGTGAGCAGCAAATCATAGTGCACAGCTGTGACATCAACTAATCACAAAAAGAGACGAGCTCTTCAATATGTCAACAAGAAATACATCAACACTTGAAGGGAAGCGCTGCTCGTCAAGTGGGGGTTTAAAAAAAAACATTGTTAAACCTTAAAAGTAAAAAGATATTTGAGACACAATTCAGACTTCAGATCACCACACTGGCAGAATCGTCTTCAAAGCCAGCAGTTCTGAGGAACATTCCAAACGGAACGCAAAAGTTCCTGCGAGAACATCAATTAGTGGTTCCTCCGATGTTTCCATGAAGAACCTTTCAAATCCTTTACAAACACAAAAGGTTCTTTATAGTGGAAAAGGGTTCTTTAGATTATTAAAAAAATGGAACTATTGACTAAAAGGTTCTTTGAGGAACCCAAAAAAATGTTTCTTCAGTGGCATCACTGCCCTTTGGAAACCCTTACTTTAAGGTCCTGAAACACTTGAAATATACGTCGAAGTTCATTTAGAGGTTTTCCAGAGAGTTCCCCAAATTACCTTTACATTTTTTACGTCTCAAGGATGACATACTATAGTTCTACTAGCACATGGTTTCAGACAAAGAGTAAAACAGGTCTGAGAAATCCTCTCCTAAGCTCACCGTTGTCCAGAATCACCTCTCGCACTCTTGTCTGGTCTTTGAACAGCTTCTCAAGCTGTCTAGTGCTAAACTAGGAAGACATTCACCCAACCGACTGTGTCCTCAAATAATCTGGGGCCCGTCTGGACTTGGACAGGACCCAGAGACACATGGAAAATTGGTGGAGATCCTTTTGCACTGACCCTTCGGTGAACGAACATACCAGACAAACCGTGTGAAATGGTTTTCAGATGTCAAGCCGCTCCATTTATTAACAGGACTGATAGTATTTTTCCTGAAAAGTGATCAGTGCACTGGTGTAACGTGAGCAGAGCCTGCCTGTTAACACTTTAATAACACTGAATTACATTATTTTAATGCAGTTCAAGTACATTCAGACTGTGAAAAGTTCTGAAACTGCTTGCAATTGTGAGGAAAGGTTTTGCTGAATAAATGGGCATTCATCGGTCACTTTGCTCTCTAGATATTGTTATCAGCACTGGCCATTATTACGGACTTTTATAACATCTTAGTATACCCCTGTCTCCATATGGTCACTTACTGTTTTCAGGGAAGCCCTGGATCATGTTGAACTTGTGTATCTCTTTAGCGTAGTATTCGGTCTCGGTGTTGTCCTGGCCACAGCTCTGATGTCGGTCCCGTCCTAACTCCTCCAGCAGCTCCCTAGTGCTGTTATAGAGGGCCAGCACTTGATAGGGCACCTGACTAGGGCCCAGGGTCTGCGGCGGGCTGGTCAGCCTCAGCTTGCTGAGGATCTGACCCCGAATGGCCTCCACCCGCTTCTTCTTGATGTGGTCGATGTCCACCGTGGTGCAGGTTGACAGAGAGAAACTCATGGTCACACTGTTTAAGAGAAGGAAAAACAGCAGCCCTCTGCCCAAATGCATGGTTTATTCTGTTCACTTGTCACAGTTCCAGTTCACTTGAATAGCTTTAGAAGGATAATGAGAGTGAATTCCAGGTTGTCCTCTTCTCTATGGGCTGGAGTTCAAGTGCTGAGCCTGTTTTCTCCAAGAGATTCCATGCTGCAACCTTATTCCGTGTAAACACTGCACAATAATCCCATAACATCCTTAAACATCCATCATTGGCACTTTACAAGAAAGCAGATTTTCAGCATAGCGTGGCCCAACCGCATTTCTCCCTGAAACGAGCGCTACAAAAGACTGTCCTGTCAGATGCATGCGCTGGACTGCCAGACTTATTTCGCTCCCGCTGCGTTTTTATAGTCAGAGCCTCTGTGACGTGTGCGGTGGGCGGAGCCACGCTCACCCCGACTGCTCTCCGCTACTTTCCCATTCATGCAATCACTTTATATAATAGCTAACGCATAGAAAATGTAATTGCACATTACGTAAGCTCAAGCAATGGGAATATTTTAGAAATGACTGTGTAATCCTAATTATCTAAACTCCAAATGTCCTTCTCTTTTTTTTTTTTTTTTTTTTTTTTTACAAAAGTTTTACAAAGTCAGTGCGCCTCCTGCTGGATGATTATTAGTCTGAAACTGCCAGCATAAATATCACTGATATCACTCTATATTAGTCACTCGTCTTGATATTTGATGTATTTACATTATAGGCTGAGATGTGAATTACAGTCAGTGTGTTATTCATTATTACATTCATGTATGGTTTCACAAGATCTTTATTTTGAGCGTCATACAGTTTCAGATGTAGCTGAGCAAAGAAACACTGGTGAACCTCGTTGAGATTTCACTGTGCATGACATACTTCAGTTTGCATGAAATAACTGATGTCATCTTCCAGTAGAAACTTGCATATCAACATCTCTATATATGGCAAGATCCAAGTGTCTTAAATCAACAGGCACAGGCACTGTCCTAAACAATATAAGAGCCCAGATCACTGGCACTGAACCAACTCTCCCTTAAAACACAAAATAAACAATATGGATGTCATGAGCCTCGGTGACCGTCACAGCAGAGGGACACTCATCACACCACAGTCTCTCAGTGACACAGAATGATGAAATAAACTTTCCTGTACTTGTTTGTCATTTTTGTTGTAACTTTGTTTTTGCTTGTAAGTCTGTTCATTTCTGTGCAAATGTGTGTGTTTGTGCTGCTGCTGGCTCTAAAGTGAGCTTGAGTTTTAGTCAAATAAACTTTAGATGAAATTTTGACCAAGCTTCTTCGTTAAAACATGGAATATGATGTGATCATGACCTGTGATGATGATGATGATGATGACATTTTTCTTCCTTTTTGTATTGTCACTAATTCATTTTATTTTATTTTTTTATTGTTTTGTATTCTAAAACAATAAAATTACGTTTTAAAGTAATACATCAACTTCAAAGAAAGAAAGAAAAGTATTCGTCAACTTTAATTTTACTGTTTTGTACATTTTTTTTATTTTTATTATTTATTGTTTTGAAATTATTTTTCATACACATATTTGTGTATGACTGATGTAATTAGCCTGGGATATAATTAATTTGTCATTATATTCATAACATGAACTATAATGACGCGATTCAGCGGTGACGCGGCGTCACTTCCGGTACGTGGAGTCCGTTAGAAATGGACGACGGTCTTCAGCTGGCAGACGGTGGATTATCTAAAAATGTGAGTTGAATTCATATTAAACTGTTTTAGAAGTTAACCAGATGAACATGTTGTGCAGACACGGAGAAAGACTCATACTTGTGTTTGTTTCACGCTCCATTTCAAGCTGCAGAAGGCTACACTCGCGTGGGCTAAACAACTGATGCCCTGCCAAATGAACTAGTCCCACAGATCACTCCGCTATAATAAACAGGACTAACATGATCTGGAGTTGTTTGTGTGCTGAAGGGAACGCGTACATTGCGTTTGTTTCTCTTGCGTCGCGCGTAAACAGAGGTGGCGCGTCGTGTTGCCATAGCAACAGTAATGGCGTCTGACTCTCAGGCTGAGCAAACATTAATAAACATTCAAATAAATCTGATAAAAAAAAAAAAAACCAAATAATACATTTTCATTATTTAAGTACGACAAATACCACCATTATGTATCAATACAGTACCATTTAAATGATAAGTGCCTCGTTTTCTTTTAGCAAAAGTTTAATGTTGGGATGGACTATTCCAGAAGGTGTTGATTGACAGATGTGCTGCTCATGTTGGTCAGGTGGCCAGATCAGGCCGAAGAGCTCGTCAGGCCGCTGAGATGATGAGCGCTGAAGACTCTCGTCAGAGGAAATCATCTTCATCACTCAGTTCTGCCACAGAGGTCAGTCTTCATCAACACAAACCGAGCTGGTGTATATGAGCCAAAGATGGGACTTCATGCACCAGAGCAAGTCCATCAGGAAAATGGTATCTACTACTAGTAAATTAAGGTGTGAGATGTGATACAGGTTTGAGCACACAGCACAAATACCCACCTATTTTTGTTTAAATGAGCCATATCAATATACACGTTTGTCGTATGGAAAAGAGATATGAACGGACAAGATGACCAATTTGCTTTGGTATAAATGTTTCAGATTGTTTCTTCATACAAACTCCATTAAGTAAACCCTTGTTATGAATACAAAAAAAAGTATACGTAATGTTAGGGCTGCATAATTATGACAACTGTCGATTATTCCCTTGACACTGTAATTGCGATTATTAATTACAGTTATCTCAATTTACATTGAATGATGTTCCGAATAGATCTGAAGCGACTGCATGCCATATTTTTATATGAAAACACTCTTCCTGAAAAACTTGTATTGCTTTTCTATAGCATTAAGCCTCAACTATACATTGGTTTGGTTTCTTCTTTAAATAATATTTTTTTAAAAAGTAAAAAATATGCATGGTATTATAATGTTATACTAAAATTAAAACAATGGAAAGAAAGCACGCAGAATAATGTTAGTGGACTTTTTACGCAATTGTGATCACGATTAGTTGTGTAGCTCTACGTAATGTGACACTCATCAGTATAATATATGTACATTACAGCATTTGTCACTGATTGACGTTTTTTCCGAGAATAGTGTATTTCTCCAGTTGTTTTCAACGATAGTGCCGTGTTTTTAAAACGTTTAACTTTGGGTAAAACGCTGCGCTCATCACTGTCATCTTTGACCCAGCCGTCCAATCACAGTGGAGGAGGGGCGGGACAAATACAACACCGACCAACCGCCACATTCTGCTTGTACAACGTCAACAGATGACGACAACAACAAGCATAATAACGGAACAAAATTATTTAAAACAAGAGCAAATGTTTTACATTGTATTGACATTTTTATAAAGAAACAGTACAGAAATAAACTATCTGTGAAATGAGATACTTGTTACACTCCTGTGGATATTCTGTATCGTAGCAAGCAAAGCGTCTCAACTGAAAAAACGCTGCGCTGCCGAAACGCTCTCAAGCGCTGACAGCTAGGCGTTTTCAGCTGGCTAAAACCGCTTTGGTGGACACAACCTTATGTTTATTTGATGGTGATTTCACATTTCTTGTTAGTATGAAGTCTAAACACAATAATTTATTTATACCGTATTTATTTCTAAAATATACGGTTTATTAACTTGGCAAATTCGTTTTTCAGGAGTTTGTAGGTACAGACATCCATTGTGGGCTTTTATATTGTTCATATCGATATCAGTTATATCGTAACGACCGAAATTAAGAAATATATCGTGATGTAAATTTTCGCCATATCGTCCAGCCGTCTGATATAATGGTATTTTTGCCGTATATCACCCACTCTTAATATATTGTGCGTATTTACTAATATTGTCTTAATAAATGTAGGCAAATTAAACCTGCATGCAGTGCAAATCATGTTCTGAGCGTGAGTATGACTGGTTTATTCTGGTGTGTTCTATTTTAAGGAGTTTCCCTCAGTGAACTCTCTCTCTTACACATGAACTAAAGATTGTTTGAGGCATATTTCTCTGCGTTACTGCAGGGCATCGGCATCTGAGGCATGCCATCTTTGGTCGCTCTTGGTTTGTCCCCAAGAGTGCTGAGAGCCGTACATGAATTCTGCTCGGAATCCGAGCTATGTTTTTTTTTTTTTTTTTTTTTTTTCCTGTAAACTTTCCAAATTAGGTTGCGTTTTCCAATGTAAAACCAGGATTCTCGAATCCCCTGTGACCTCACATCTAGATGAAATACATTTTTCTGGCATGATGGGTGACAGGCCTGTTTTCCCTATGTCTTGATAGTCAGTGTTTAATTTTGCTTCTTTACAAGTGTATGTTTTACTTTTATGACGCAGACACATCTGAGCATCCAGCTTTGAGATCTGTGTTCCTAAACACTGGGCCTGATTTTATTTTATATTCATTTTTATCAATATAAAATACATTTTTATATTTATTTTATTTGACTCACTGGTCAGTAATTTGAAATTATTTGTCTGAATTATTGTCATAGTTCTAATAAATGGATTGCTTTCCTAGGGCCCATTCACATATCGCATCTCATTGGGCAGGCACGCTCATAATGGAAGCGACGCGGTCGCGACACGCATGCGGTGTGTTTTCCAGGCGCAACGAAATGAAAAATTCTCAACTTTTCAGAATGCCATTAGCGCACCGGAGGTCATGCGACAAGAACCAACCAATCAGCTTCGGCCTTTCCGTAACAAAACACTGAAATCTCAGCCGAAAAGCTGATCATAGCTGTACAGGGTGGTTTTTAGATCTCATCTCCATAAATATATCTAGTAGTAAAGCTAATGCAAGGGCTAGAAATCAATTTATCCTTTGCTGAAACTTCCTACTCCTCGTGGAGAGTGCAGTTCATGATTGCATAGCATCAGCAGACTCCACGGGCGCGCAAGCGCTTTGGAAAGAAGGAGAAAGCGGTGCGGTCGCACTTTCCACGCGATATGTGAGCGGCCCCTTATCCGACACCATATTCAACTAAAAACGTAAAACTTTTGATGTGGTTTGGCCATTGATTTACACAACAACAGCGTTTTGGGGGCCTGAATAATACAGTTATCATCTCCGTGTAAACTACAAAAACGTGAATTTGTGAAAACGGTGATGTCATGCATATTACATGTTCAGTCTATAGGCATGTAATGTTTCTTTACAAAGTGAAGATCTACTGGCCTGGCAGCAGAATACAGCGTTTTTAGTCATTTTCATAGTCATTGTTTTGACAACCTTGTCATCTGTACGTGAAAAAAAAACAAAAACGTCATTTTTAGTACATCATTGTCACGTAAACGTGGCCTCAGATTGATTTCCAGGGGCATTTTTACCTTTATAAGTGCAATTTTTTTTTATTTTTTTTTTTTTTATTATAACCTTAGATGTTTGCATCATCTTTTATGTCAAATTCCTACATTTAAATTCAGTTAGTATAATAAAACACTATATTTGGAATACTGAAATATTAATTTTTATGATTTTATAATTTTTAAATTATTTTTTTAATGAAAGGATACTTTAAATATGAAACTAAAACTGCCAGTAGATGGTGGTAAGTCACTGTCTGAATGAGTGAGTCATTGAGTCATTCACTCAACCAATTCATTGAAACAGCTGATTCAGTCAGGAATGAATCAAGTGACTGGCTGCATCTGAAATCGCATACTCTCTAGAGTAGGTACTTATTTCGAACAAGTACATACTTCACCCTCGCTAAGTTTTAAAAGTATGTTCTATAAAGTACGAATGTGTGTAGCATGAATGTAATCAGGATAGTCTCATATAGCCAGACCTTTAAACTGATAGCAGAATGTCTGGATTCTGCTTTCGCTGCTTTCATTGGCCAAGGACCGCCCAAGAGGACGTCTGACTGACATCTAACGCAACCAATCACAGTTTGTTTTGTTCATCGTCATGTTTAGGGGTGTGGAGATGTCAATATGATGTCTCTACAATAACAGACCGGTGTGTAAAAAATGTATTTTGAAGAGTTTACGCCGTGAACTTCACATACTTCACATACTTTTAAAAGTCCAGCGTTTAGTTGATCCTGATAAGTGCTCATTGTCACAGTAAACACGACAGTGTTCTTCTTCCATGAGGGGGTTTGGCATCAAGACGGCTTTGTTTCCAGGCAAACCATTAAAGAACGCAACACACACATCTGAAAATCCTGTAGATTTCAACCAATCAGATGACGACTTTGAGACTCCTGAAGTGTTTCCAGTTTTGTGTGCCATATGCATCAAACGTTCAGCCACTGGTCCTGAGGCTGAGACTATAATCCATACGATCTACATTCGCCATATAGTCACTGTCATGTGACCTACCAGCTTCAGTTTTTTTTTTTTTTTTCTTTCTTTTGATATTTTGACTGTTTATATATTCATACAATAAAATATTCTGGGGGCCATGACAGTTTTGCGAATATGATCAAAAATGCTGCCGTTGGCTGGCAACTTAAACATAAAAGGCTGGGGGGAAAGAGTTAATTTTCTCACAATTTCTCACAAATGTAATGATCTACATCATTATGTCAACAGAACTCATCAAAATAATGCTTGCAACTGTAAAAGTTGAATTAAATCAATAATTTAAATTCATGCATTTATTTAAGTTCTGGTAATAGATCCCCTGAGTCTGTTTTTATTGTAAGTCGTTTTTTGTGGTTTGTTTTTTATTCCACTGTCAGGCTCAGAAGCGCTGAATTGATCAGCTCATATCTTCATGTCTTCAGCTTTTATGTGATTTTATTCAGGTGTAATATTGGCACCTGATGAACACTCTTCTGTCATTATTCACTTCCCTCGTTCTCTCTGCTGACCCATTTTCCACGATTTGCATGAAAGGCTTGTTTGCTCATAGCGTCCCATTTGAGGTGGAATGCAGAGCGACCCTTCCCCCCCGCAACCCTCTCTGAATCCTGACATCAGGATTTACAAATGACCCTGCTGAAGGAACCCAGGAACGGAAGTTTATTTGCTCTGCTGTGTTTTTTATGTTGAAAGTAACTGAATTCCTGCAGGGCTCTGGCTTATTTGCAGACCCAATTTGGTAATGAGAAATGTTTTTTTTTTTTTTTAATGCATTTGTGGGTTGCCCACCCTCGTTGTGCCCCGAGGAATTCTGTCATTTTAAAGCTGGACCGTTATTCAGCTGCTCATAGAACCGCCGTCGAAGCCCAAGTGACTATTTTCAGAATTAAAGAATAAAGTGAGATGCGTGTTTTTTTTCCGCTGTGAAGCTATTTTGGGTCATGCCGGTCAGAGCAGTTCCCACACTTACACCCCTCAAACCCCTTCAGCGCTCTCCGATGCTCCTACACTCCATTTCATTACAAAATGTAAATATATTATCTCCCAGCTCTTTATATAAAGTTGAATATATTAGTACACTACTGGTCTAAAGTTTGGAATAATAAAGATTTTTGAACTCACCAAGGCTGCATTTATTTGATCCAAAATACAGTAAAAGCAGTAATTTTGTGAAATTATTACAATTTAAAATAAGTGTTTTACTGCATCATTACTCCAGTCTTCACTGTCACACGATCCTTCAGAAATCATTCTAATATGCTGATTTGCTGCTCAGGAAAAATTCCTGATTATAATCAATGTTGAAAACAGCTGTGCTGCTTCAGATTTTTGTGGAAATCATCATACATTACCATACAAAATCACTTTTTAGGGACTACAACAAACGGTTTGATTTTCAGTTTTTTATATAAACGTTAAGTTAGCCTCGGCCTAGCATGGTGTATTCTTACTCGTTTTGTTAATAATCGTTCTGTGTTTAAGCGAGTTTGTCGTTGTACGTTGTTTTGTTGTTGTGTTCTCAGTAAGAATAATAACCCACCATTCAAAATTGCCACTAATTTGAAAGTAAAAGTAAAATTTATATGGCCGCACGTTAAGCGATTTAAGAAAAAAAAAGAGGTGGAGGCCCCGCCCCCCGGTGACACCGATATTACCGATATTACATGTCGATTAACCGGTGGGAACATTTTCTCACCGTCACATCCCTAATAAATAAATATATATATATATATATTGCATTGTGGGATATGGAGCTGCCTGAAGTGTACATATGAAGTAGACTGTCCATATAAACTTCCCTCGTCCACTTCACAAAGTGGAACACACTTCAAAATGGCGGCAGGGATTCCCCTGAGGAGAAGTGCTTAAGGAAGTTTGCGAGTGCATGTCTAAAAGTGGAGTGGAATGCAGCCCCAGTCTGTCAGTAACACTGTTTAGTTCCTGTCTCTATGAAGCTCCTCCTTCTAAAAAGCACAGTGTGCTCTGATTGGTCAGCTGGAGCAGTGTGTTGTGATTGGTGTTTGGGAAATGTCCCGCCCCTTACCATAACCACCAGTTTTAACACACTACTAACTAACTCAACCAGGCCCCGCCCCTTTATTCTGATTTATTCAGGGAGTTCAGAAACACTGACACTGATCTAGAGAAGAACTCCTGCTGGAGGGACTTTGCAGAACTTTTTCATGCTCAAACAGCAACATTACACACTAAAGAAAGATGAACATGGGAAAAGAAAAGCATAAAAGGACCCCTTTTAATTCTGTATTAGCAGACTGATTTTGGCTACATGACCATACCTGAAATATTAGTACATGTACCTTTTGAATATCTGAATTAATGTGAAGACACACATCTGACTGAGTGCTTGTTGTGAGATGTGTTGTTCTGCTGTAAATGTACTGATAGCGTGTGATGAATGTGTGTTTAATCTCAGGGTCCTCCGCCGAAACCGGCCCGTCGGCAGGGAGGATGGGCAGAGGAGAGCACAGGAACCGGATCTGCCAAGTGAGTACACACCTGAGATACACAAACGTACACAAAAGATTTACACACACTGTCTTTGCTTGCAATGCTTTATTAAACAGCAGTGTTTCAGTCCAGCACTTAAACAGATAATGGGTAAATCCATAAATTATTATATCAGTAAGAAAGAGTAATAATAATTACAACTCTTTCTAGTCTCTAAATGATGTCTGAAACGTTGTATTTCTAACACTTCTTGTGTTTATTGCCTCTTTAAAGTGAATCGCTTGTTGTATTCCTCATTTGTAAGTTGCTTTGGATTAAAGTGTCTGCTAAATGAATGAATGTAAACGTAAATATACATTTTGTATTATTTTGAATATATATCAGACAGGAACGTGGACATGCATTACGTGTGAGATGTGTTTGCACTCCAACAATTATCCCAGTATTACAGAGTTGAGCATTCCTTAGTATGTATTTTATCATAGTTCTCTTTTCTCTCTTCGTTTTTGTTATACATGTGTTTTTCCTTCTTTTCATCAGTGTTAATATCCTCTTATCTCTCTAATCTCATTTCTTATATGGGTTTTTCATTTCACTGAACTGCTTAAATTGCATAAAGTGAAGTTCTAATATTGTTCTAAGTTCTCGTATTTCTTTTTGGAGAGGGTTGAGGAGTAAAGTACTTGCATTATTGAGAGAATGATTTTTGGATGTAAAACATTTTTAATAAATTATACTGAATCCTACATCAGTCCTATAGGATTTGATGTGGACCCCTAGAATCGCTCCCACTGTTTAGAGGAGGAGAAACGGCAAGCAATGACTGTCAGTCGCCACATGATGGCATCATCTCCTGTTAAATGTGTTTTACTGGAATGACAAAAATGAACATTATGATCACTCCTAATGGCAGCATTTATTTAACTAATTTACCTGTAAACTCTAATGTGAGAAAACAGCTCATGTTTCAAAGGTTGTCCACAACCTGGGGCCAGTAAGATTTCTTTCTTTTTTTTTTTTTTTGAAAGAAATTAATAGTTTTATTTATCAAGGATGCATTAAATTGATCAAAAATTCATTTAAAAGATTCTATTTCAAATAAATGCTGCTCTTTTGAACATTCTAATCATCAAAGTTTCCACAAAAATCAGAAGCAGCACAACTGTTTTCAACAATAAAAATGTTTCTTGAGCAGCGAATCATCATATTAGAATGATTTCTGAAGGATCATGTGACACTGAAGACTGGAGTAATGATGCTGAAAATTCAGCTTTGATCACAGGAATAAATTACATTTTACAATATATTCACATAGAAAACAGCTATTTTACATTGCAATAATATTTCACTGTTTCTAGTGTATTTTTGAACAAATAAATGCAGCTTTGGTGAGCAGAAGAGACTTATTTTGAAAACACCACGCACTTTTCAATGGCCTGTAAATAGAAGCAGTTTTTTTTGTTTTGTTTTTTTTTTCTTGCATTTCGAATTCATTTTCATGTTACATCAAGTAAGGAGTAAAAAATGCATGTTAAAATAGTGGCTAATATTACTTCCGTTTCATGCTTCACTCTGTAAATAGACCGGTCAAATTCAGTAGTTAAAATGCATATGGAAAATGTGCTTATGTGCACTGTATATGCAGGGGAAATTAAAGTGCACTCTCAAATATAAAGCGTATTTATTGATATCAGTGGTTCGATAAAGAATCTTTAACTTCCATGGAATTTTTCCATTGCACAAAAGGTTCTTTACAGTGGAAAAAGATTCTTTAGTTTATTAAAATGTTCTTCACACTTAGAAAAAAAATGGTTCTTTTTAAGAACTGTTTACCTAAAGGTTCTTTGGGAAACCTAATATTTTTGTTCTATTGCATCAAACCCCCTTTTGGAAGCTTTATTTTTAAACGTGTATGTTTGCATGTTTTTCTGATCACATATATTGGCTCAGTTACCAGAGAATGAAGCAAACTCTACACGTCTCTCAAGAAAGGTCAAAGCGTCACTTCTGCATGTCTGCCAAACTTATCTTGATTCTCTCGGCTGGGAGGTGTTAAAGGGCTTCTCGACGCATTGATTCTCCTTCTAAAACAAAGTAATCGTCCCCTCTGAAGAAGACAAGGACTTTTTCTTCATCTCAATGTCACCCCTTGTGCTCAATCACCGGCGCTCTGTTCCCACTAATCCCACAGCAGAAATCCCGGGATTTGCAGATCTATCGCTCCTAATTGACACTAAATGATCTGTCAGTTTATTGATGAACCTTTGAAGCCAAATTGTCACAATATATTTTATCCCGAACAACTTTTTCTAGACCGCTTTACCATGTTTATCGCGCTGCGTTACACGAGTCTTAATGGAGAGCGTCGTAATGAGAGGACAGGCCGCGTGATTATCAGCATCTGCCTTACCGTTTACACACATGACCCAACTAAAGCACACAGAAAACACTGAAGTGCCATAGTTGTCATATTTATGTGACCTTTGTTTCGCTCTAAATGCCCCTAGATGTTAAAGTCTGCTGAAATGTTTATTATTCCAGCACAATTTGACACAGATGTAGTATATTGTGGTGCATAATGAACACAGGCCAATCTCAGTGTCCATTAGGTGGCGCTAAACACCAGCTAAACACCAGCAGGATTCCTGTACGGCACGTTTAAATGTGTAAAGCCTGACATATGGAGTAATAGTCAGAATTAAACAGAATAAAACAGTGTATTGAATGTTTAGACAAAATATATATAAAATATGCATGTTTTTTGAGTATCATATTTGATGAATCAGGCTTTTATGGCTCATATAGTCTGAAATAGTGAGAATATGGAGGAAAATACAGCTTAATTTTATTCAAAGGGCCCAAGCTGAGCAGAAAAATTTGCTGCAGATGCTGATATTAAATGGTCAAAAAGTAAGATGAAATTCTGATGCTTGTAAATCAATGAGATCTTTATAGCAGGTACTTACATAAAATGAATATAAATATCAATATCTACCAATAATATGTCTTAATAAGATGATATTTAAATGCTTAGTTTTATGATCAAATCTCTGTAGTTTTAAAACATATAATGCAGTGCAGTTCAATGATGATTGAGAGATGAACAAATAAACCTTCCTCAAAAGATCATATTTGATACTCATGATTTTTCTATAAAATGATGTCTGGATAACCAAAGCTGCTTCAGGTGAAATATTACTAACAATATCAAAGTTATTCTTACGTTTACATGATAAAATCAGTGCAGATTTCACAGCAGAAAGACACATGAAGCACGAGCTGAAGGAGGACGTTTGTACAATTATACTAAAAGATCTTTTCCTTGATAAAAAAAAGTGTGCGACAGGTTTTATCAGCAAAGTTTTGATCATTTAGAGGCCCTGATGTGTATCAAACATGATACAGTAGGGTTAAAGCTGTACCTGCAATAAAGAGCTTCTGTTTTCCTCAACTGTTTATTTCCAAAACAGTGTGAAAATCAATATTCACCACATTAAAGTCTAAAAATGATTATTTTAAAATGAAAGGTGATTAATTAATGCTGTTTAAACTATGCTGTGTTTTTTTAGATGAGAGGATACAGTCGGAGAACACATTTCAGCAGATACAGATCCACACACTTGGAGTGATTGAGTGAATTAGACGAGTTGTGATTGTGACGGCTGATTGTTGTAAGCTTTGATTTGTAATGTCCTCCACAGGTCTGGAAGACGGCTGGCTGCTGAAGAGCTGGAGGAGTGAGTTCACTACGTTTACTGTCTTTACTTCCTTCATGATTCAGTTTAGCACGCAGTGATTAGGAACAAAAAATCTTAAGATAAGGAAATGTTTGTTTACGCTCTTGATTTAAGGAGGAAATTACCGTCATATTGAAATTGTCCTTGGTTAATTCGAGAACAATCACTCTGATTAAAACACATGATGGTGGAGTTTACATATATAACCTGTGGTTAGGGACTAGATCACTAGTGTTGAGATCACTAGAACTGGATGACAAGTCACATATTCACAATATATTCACAATGGTTTTGAATAGAAAACTATGCAACAGTGTGATTATCACTGTTATTTTAATGCACGTTTCCTAAAGATTGCGTTACACTTTTACTCTTTACAATAAGGTCGCCTTCGTTAACATTTTCGTTAACTAACAATGAGCAGTATTTTTTATTTTTTTAGAATTTAGATAGTTAATAAAAATACACTTGTTCATTGTTTTTTAATGTTAGTTCACAATGCATTAATTAATGTTAACAAATACAAATAAAAAATGTATTAGTAAATGTTGAAATTAACATGAACTAATATTAATATATGCTGTGCACTGTAAAAAATTATTTTCATGACTTATCACAACATTTTTTTTTTGTCAAATCAACTTATATAATTAATGTGATTCAGATAACTTAATATTTAGAGTTTCTGTTGATTAAACCAATCGCCTTCATTGTATTAAACTCAGATTTTTAATTTAAACGAACTCAACCATGTAACTTACTTTTTTAAGTTAAACTAACAATTCTTTTTTTTTTACAGTGTAGAAGTACTGTTGCTTGTTTGTTCATGTTTACTGAAGTTAACTAATTAAACCTTATTGTAAAGTGTTAAAAAACATTAAATGTAAAGTATTTAATTTCTGCACCACTAGCATGACCTAATGATTTCAAACAAGCTTCCTGAACACCATTTAATGTCATTATTTCTTAAACGTTTACATTTAATTTTCTTCTTGCATTCAAACTTTTTGAAGCTGTTTGGCCTCAGCCGCAGTTTGGTTAAAATAATCTTCTGATTTCATTCAGAGTAAATGCATAAATATTGAGGTATCTTTTTTATTTTTAGCTATATCTCCCAGATCTAGCTGGACACTGGACAGAGATATATATATATATATATATATATGTGTGTGTGTGTGTGTGTGTGTGTTTTGTATTTGTCCCTGATCTCTTTTGTTTAACATGGTGTCTGAAGCCGGCGGCTGAGGCCACAAACCCCCGAGGGCTCCGACAATGAAAGTGGTGAGTAGATGATTCCCCGGAGCTCTGCTTCACTTCAAACACATTTTACTCCACCATGAAAACTGTCTTATGAAATTCAGACAGAACTGAAGCTAATGGCTGCTAATTTATTGTACGACATTCCAGAAGGGTGCTAGATAAAGAAGCTTATTCAGTGAGCTTCCAGCTGCTATGATTGATAAATTATTACACATTCTGAAACAGTATTTCATGACATACACATACAACGCAATCTTCAGGCCATATGCTGCACTTGTATATGATAAAGAGACCTTAAATGATTAAAAAATAGAAATTACTATTGGATACAGCTGCCAGAATATTCAATAAACTACATTCAAATACATCAATATGCATAAGATAGGCTTTTTTAAAATTTATTGAATATCAAATATAAACTAAGCAAATTTGATAACAGGAAATGAATTGTTAGATATAGAAATTAAAGTGTCCAAATATCAACAAATTAACCAGACTAATATATTGTTTCAGTTATTATAATTATTTCAGTTAGTTGCATTTCATTTAAGTACTAAAATAACTAAAACTAAATAAACTGCTAAAACTTAATAAAACTATGCACACTTTTAAAAAACAAAAAAATAATAAAAGTGACAACTAGTTGGTGCTTATGTGATAATAATGTGATTCGTATCGGTAATATATTCATGTTATGCATATTACAAATCATAACTATCAGACACATACATTCTTGTTGTCATTCATAAAAAACCACACTGATCTCTGAATAGTGTCATTATGAGCTCATACACTGAATATGATCCTTTTTTACTCTTTCATGTGAAAGTTGCTTGAACTGATGAATAAATAAGAGAATAATGTGATCATCTCAGACGTGACACATGACTTTTTGATAGAATCAGCATCAAAAAGCGGTTTCTGGTACACGTCAGTGTCGGATCCCTCTCGACCTTGTGTCACAGGTCGTATCATGACCTCATTAAAAAAACGTTGTTTTCTCTCGCCACTTAATCATGGCGTTTGCATAGTGAGAGCTTTTCCTCTCTGCGCTTCACATTGAACTCGGGCAGAATTGTGTCGATGGTGCATTATTCGGCGAGACGCAGGGAGGGGCGGAAAAGTTCAAATCCAGTAGACTGTTTGCGAAGGCTGGACACAGAGGCTTTTTGATGTCATTGCTCTAAGACCATTAAATTTGACTGCGGGTCCGCGGGGGCCCGAATCTGCTGAACGCGCTGCTTTAGAAATGAGGGGACAGTGTCACCTCGCGCTCATGAATATGAAGCAGCGCTCGTGCGCGCCTGCATTTATTTGTATATCAGGAACACAGATGAATCTTGTCAGTGACTAAACGAGGCTGGCATTTTTAATTAGCTTTAATTAAAAATGAGAGAAAAGGAAGAAGTTATCAATGTAGGATAACGGGGCTTGTTATGAGGGTCAGGGAGATGAAGTGAACATGGCTTTTGTGACAGGATTCAGAAACGCAAGCGAGGATGGAAGTCTGAGAGTGAATTAAAAATGGCCACGTTTATCTCCATCATGGGCATCATGGGTTCTGTTCCTGCTTTTTTTTCTGTTTTAAGATCCTAAGGCAGCTTTTTGAAGAAGGCATATTTTAATAGTAGAGGTGTATTGATACACAAAACTGACGGTTCGGTACGTACCTCGGTTTTGAAGTCACGATTCGGTTTGGTACAGCAAGGGGAGAAAACTAAGCAAAACTGCTTTTTTATTAAACAGAAGTTTACTGAACAAATGCATTTCTGTCTTTAAATGAATTCAATTATGATTAAAAGTTTCTTAAGGATAAAAAAATGATCTCTGCTAATGCTGTAAACTGTATAGGGAGCCCTTGTACATTACTATAATAATAAAGGTTCAGAGCCCAAACTATTAGCCTAGTTTCTATTTATTTTTAGATCCAATAATAAACACTCAAATAACAAATTGTATGCGAACTTGTAAACTGCAGTTTTTCCATTAATTTCTAAATCTAATCATAAAATTATGTTTTTACTCCAATTCGTTGTTGAAATATAATCATTTACACAGTGGCTGTCATTTTCATGACAGATTTATTTAAACATACATTAAATAATCAAGACATCACTAACAAGTTAAGTAAAATATAATGAATATATAGGCTACATATAGCAAAAGTTAATTTCTCTGGTGAACTAACAAGCTGTGGACTCACCTGAGGTAAATGCTACGTGACACCGTGTTCACAAGCTGTTTTATTGACGTCTTTCCACCGTTGAAACACTTGATTGAGCGATTACACAAGATATTATACATTTCAGTAAGTTGTACTGTATCTTTCAACATACCTTCAGATGTTCATTCATGTTTATTCTGTAACTAGTATTAAAGAGGAAGAGATGATCGCGTTCACTTGCTGCCGCTTGAACTGAGGCGCCTGTACAGTGATCTGTCACGCAACATTAATGAGCTGCAAAACTACGTTTTTTTTTTGTTTTGTTTGTTTGAATTTCGTGATAAAATGTAAAGAATTTGAAAATTGACATTTGTTTCTTATGGAAAGTAACAAAACACAGAGCTTATTGCAATTATTGGTGGTTAATGTTTGGCTACAATCCCGAATTCAGCTCTCTTTTCGTGGCTTATTGTACTCGAACGGTCAAATACACACACAGTTATGTCAAAATGTCTGTCTTGGCGAGTATTCATGTTAACACTGTCGGTTATGAACGTAAACAACTGGGAAAGAAATAGATCTAAAAAACTTAAAGCACTATTTCATTTGCGTCTTTCTTATACTGTATTTGTTCTGTTGTTTGTAATGTGCCTCTTTGTTCTTATTTTTAATAACAAAGATAAACTAAAATAACAAATCGTCCACCCCTAGTTCCAGGTGTTTTTGTTTACCTGGATGTTCTTGATGTTTTCAGGTTGATTATAACTATATATTATTTATATGATATATAGTTATATCAATTTAAATACTGTTTTTAAATACCATTTTAGTGATCTTCTGGTCTGTAGATGTGGCTCGGGTTCCTCCTTCAGTGAGTTTGGGCCTCTAAATAAAAGTGAGCTGTTTTTTCTATATATTCTCACTATATTAGACTATATGAGCCATAAATCCTGAGGCATCAAATATGATACTTAGCAAAAAACATATGCAAACTTTTTTTTAAATTATTTGTCTAAAAGTTTGATAAACTGTTCTATTTCAAAAAAATTGATTTTTCTGACTATTGTTTCATATGTCAGGTTTTAAAGGACTGTGAAACCATGTTTGCTGGATATTTTATGTGTGCTCTAAGAAAACGTTTAGCAGAATGTCTGAGCCGCTCTTTTCCATACAATCAAAACTGAACTGTTCCTTTAGGCATTACATAATGTTACAACGTTTGTTAATGACTTTGTATTCATGAACGGTCATGAAAGTTATAAGCGGTTAACACTTTTTATTATTTCAACATTGGCTGAATATAAAATGAATCCCTTGTATTTGGATAAAAGCGTCTGCTAAATGAGTAAATGAAAAGCAAATGGGGAAAAAAAATTCAGTCGTATCGTTTTTGAACGAGGGTGACAAGTTTTGTTCTGATTTTATTAACAGAACTTTTCTTTATAAAGAAGAGCTATGCTTTCTTCCATTTAAAGCACTGTCAAACTGCGTTTGACGGTGATTTTGTAAACGTGCGCTCTCGTGGCACACCTGAACACACTCCAGCAAAAGTCTGTCCAAAAAGAGGAGAAGGGCTGTGAAAGTTTGTCCTTCTTTGGGAGCGATGCCACGCTCTGTCCTGTCGAGTTTTGCCAATTAAAGCGGGTTCCCACTGTTCTGGGCAGCGGGCACGTGGCTCTTGGCACCGCGGCTCCTGCCAGGCCGCGCCGTGACTTACGACCCCACACAGATGGGCTCGCAGGCAGGCCTGCGCGCCTGGAGCCCGGCCCGGCCCGAATGGACACGGAGGTCGCCGCTCTGGCCTGAAGGGTCCTGAGGGTGGCCGCCGCTGACAGGGCCCAAATGCTCGGCGCCGGGATGAGTGCGAGTGTGTGTCGGTTTCTGGGGAGCCCCTGGCCGGAACGCCGCCTCACAGCGGGAAGAGATACTGTCTTGATCACTGAATATTCATGGCCGCCTGGTCGCCGTGACAGGGGGGCAGCGTGGAAGAGGATGTCAGTGCGAGAGTGAGAGAAACGCAGAGAGGAGGGAGGAAATCAAACGCCAGTTCACACACAATATAAACAGAGCCGCGCCGAGGAGACAGACAGCATCTGTGATGATTGGAGGGATTGTGGGAAATGCTGCAACTCGCAGTAACACCCAGCAGTAGCTGCAGCATATGGCTGCGTGCGTCTCGAGAAAAACTTTGTAGCTAGATCACATGTTCAGTTTAAATCCAAGAAGAGCAAAATTGGCTTTGGCGAGTAAATAAAACTGTTGATTATAATAAGTCAATGTTTGTTTCTGTAAACTACCAGTTACGTTAGCTTGTGTAAAGGTTCATGCCACAAACGTTAATTATATTAGCATCCACACCGAAGTACGATAACCTTCTGTTGATTATTATAAGCGTGATGCTGTTTTGCTGTCTGCCCATGTTTATGTCTTTCTTTCTTCAGTCAAAAAGAAATGAAGGTTTTTGAGGAAAACATTCCAGGATTTTTCTCCATATAGTGGACTTCACTGGGGTTCAACGGGTTGAAGGTCCAAATGTCAGTTTCAGTGCAGCTTCACGATCCCAGACGAGGAATAAGAGTCCACAAACCAGAAATGCTACAAAGTGGACGTGCAAAGATTAAGTGAAACGGCCTTTACAAAAAAAAAGGTAAAACAACGATGTTGGACGATTTTGAAGTTGGAGGAGAAAATGAGATGGAGTTTTTCGCCCTACCGCGGTACTTCACGCGTGACCTTTCCAACGTGATTACATAATGCGTGGAGCATCACAGAGCAGTGCAAGATGATCATTTGTGGTCAAAAAGTATATAAATTCTTATATTTTTTAGAAAATAACCAATGGTTTCTCTAGATAAGACTCTTATTCCTCGTCTGGGATCGTGTAGATCTCTTTGAAGCTGCACTGAAACTTACATTTGGACCGTTGAACCCCAGTGAAGTCCACTATATGGAGAAAAATTTCTTTTCGACATTTAAATACAGGAGTGAATCCCCTAAATGATCATTCCGTGTTTATACGGAACACGACTCGCTTCTGAAATTGTGATGATTGACATCATGGTAACCACAGCAAAATGTGTGAGAAAAATACTAATGTTTTTTTATATACTTTTATAATAATAAACCATCCCTTCCGGGCCAACGGTCATATGATTCATGCTTGATGTAAATGTCAGCACAGTTACTGTACAGTTCTTACACACTTTTTTTTTTTTGCTTTAGAAAACATTGATTCATCAGCTGGGGTGGAATGGATTACTGTTGTGTTCGTTTTGTCTGGTTTTTGAAGCGTCAGCTTTGAAGGTCCCACCCACGTGCATTATATGGACTCACAGAGATAAATAATTATTTTTTTAAATCTCTGTTTGTGTTCATATGAAGAAAGAAAGTCATACATCTGGGACAGAGTGTGGGCGGGTAAATGATGAGAGAATTTTCCTTTTTGGGTGGAGTATCCCTTTAATGGTGGCAATTTTACATTAAGTGTAGAATGCTCTATATTACAGGTCTTGTTAGAGTTCAATGGAAAATGCATTTCACCTGCTTTTTCTAGACATCCCAGTGATTCCAGACCTGGAGGAGGTTCAAGAGGAAGACCTCACCATGCAGATCGCTGCTCCACCAAGGTATCAAACAATCCAAACGATACTTGTCGTCTAAACAAACTCTCAAATGCTTCACTTGCCCACAAACAACAGTGACATCATCCTGAAACATGTCCAATTGAGCACAAAAAGTGACCCATTTATTCTTCTTATATTATTATTTTTTTATTTATTTATTAATTTTTTGAAAATAATAAGCAACAGCAAATATGCAATTTATCCTTTCCCAGATAGAAGTAATTGGTTTTATATTGTCACTGAACTGAAGCCAAAACAAATCATTAAAGTATCTGGAAAACATTTACTTAATATAAGGTTAACAAGAAACCAGAAGATAAACATTTTTCAATTCAGATTTATTTGAATAACGCTTTTTCCACAGTAAATATCATTCCAGACCAGCTTTACAGAGAATATTGTGCCTGACAAAAAAACAAAGTACAAATAAAACTAAGCTAGTCGTAGAATAGAATTGTTCTTTTCTTGCTAATTTTAGGGCTGTCAAAGAATAAAATAATCACAATTAGTTTCTGATTTTTGACCTGCCTTAAGAAAGCTGAATGGAAAATGAAACCATTATAAAAACAGGTGATTGCCCTAAACATATTTAATTCATATCTTAAGTCAATGTTAAAGTGTGAGTGTTTGTCATAATATTTTCAGTTTCAGTTCATTCTTCATTTGAATGATGGTGCTGAAAAGTTTCAAAGAATTTTATCTGGTTTGTCTGTCAGCAATTTAAGATGATGTAAACATACAGGTGTTTAGAGTTCTCTCTTGTCTTCAGTATCCAGGTGAACAGAGTTATGACCTACAGAGACCTGGACAACGACCTCATGAAGTACTCTGCTTTTCAGACCCTGGTGAGACACTCACTCTACCCATCATTCCCAAACAACAACAGACTGTTGACTCGTCCAAATCGAGGATTTTGTAAAGCGGTGTAAAGTTACTGCTTAATTTTAGAACATCCTTCACGTCCTACAGCGTCTGTGTTTTGGGGTGAATATGTGGTCACATGCTGACCTGGCATTATATTGCATAGCTTTCAGTAATTGTTTGCCTAATGTTTTATCTGTATTGAATGTTTTCCAGGATGGAGAGATTGACCTGAAGTTGCTCACGAAGGTTTTAGCCCCGGAGCAGGAGGTGAGAGAGGTGAGCTCTGTCTGGCTCTTTCTGTAAGAGGGTCAGACCAACAGATTTATAAAATCAGGACCAGCTTTCTTCATCTCATACTTTCCACAGTGTTTTACAGCAATAGTCCACCCAGAAATTAACATTCTGTCATCATTTACTCACCCATATATTTTAAAGAACCTTCACTCTCTTTTAAACACCAGCTAGCAGTCAAATATTTGTTACCAAGGCTGCATTTTATTTGATCAAAACGACAGTAAAAACTGTGAAAAATTATGATTTAAAATCATTTCTATGTGAATATTTAGTAAAGTGTAATTTATTCCTGTGATCAAAGCTGAATTTTTAGCTTCATTACTCCAGTTTTCAGTGTCACATGATCCTTCAGAAATCATTCTGATATGATTTGCTGCTCAGTTATTATAAATTATTATTGGTGCTCAATTATTTATAATGGTTCTTATTATTATCAATGTTGAAAACAGTTTTTGCTGCTTCATATTTGTGTGATACATTTTGTTTTTGTGAATTCTTTAATGAATAGATTTATTTGGCATTTATTTGAAATCCTTTGTAACATTATAAATGCTTTTACTGTCACTTTTGATCAATTTAATGCATTCTTGCTGAATAACAGTATTAAAAAAAATCTTACCTCTAAACTTTTGAATGATAGTGTATCAAAATATGACACAGTACAACTATTTTCATCATTGATAATAATAATTAGAACTGTTTGTTGAGCTGCAAATCATCATATCAGAATGATTTCTGAAGGATCATGTGACACTGAAGACAGGAGGAATGATGCTGAAAATTCAGCTTTGATCACTGTGTTACAGTATACTATATATTCACATAGAAAACATCTATTTTAAATTGTAATATTTATAGCAGAAGAGAAAAACATTCAAAATATCTTAATTATTCCAAACTTTTGACCGGTAGTGTTACAATGACAGTCCATTATGACAAGGACCATAAAAACGATGCCGTTGATGCCGTTTCTGAGGAACTCAAGTCATGGAGTCTACTTTCCTGATAATTTTATTGTTGTTTTTCATCCTTCTTGGAGCCCGATAGACATGCTCACTGTGAACTGCTATATATATATATATATATATATATATATATATATATATCACATTGTTTTCTTACAGTGTGATATATACAGCAGTTTTCATAAGATAAATAGATTTTTTTTTTAAAGCAATGTTCTTTTGTGTTTCTCTGCATGAATGTTATTAAATGATGACTTTTTAGGTGGACTGTCCCTTTAAAGCCACTGTACTTCTCCCGCTTCCAAGCCTCTTTCTCTTAATGAAGTTCCTATGATGGGTTTTCATGGTTTTCAGGAGGATGTTGGTTGGGATTGGGATCATCTGTTCACTGAAGTCTCCTCTGAACTCCAGACAGAATGGGATCAAGGAGAGCGAGATGAGCAGTCACCACTTCCCGTGGCCTGAAGAGGGACGAGCAGCAGGATGCGTCTCTGTAGGGTTACATTTACACTTTATGTGTTCAGATATTGTTCATATTGAATGCGTTTCTTGACGATGTCATTGCCATTCCCGGTGACATCATGCGGCTTTATGCTATGTGTGTTTCTCATTAAGGTTAACCTTGCAAACCCAGAAACATTGCTTTTCTTAACTGGATCAATCTGGAGACATTTGTCACCGTTTGTAGTATCTGGAAAAAGCGTAAATCCAAGGTTAATGAGCAGGTAAACTGAAATCCAGTTGATTGAGTTAAAATGAACTTTGCTCATCTGAGCAAGCCGGCCTTATCATTATTGACCAGACCATCGACCGTGAATGAAACGTCCAGTTCTCGGCTATTTCAAACACGGTGAGCTTAATTCCTGTGTTTTTATCATGCCTTGTTTGTTGGTTAACATAATAACATGTTTCAAGTCAGAATATCAAATTTCACTCTTTGAAAAATTTACATTTCTAATGAAATTATCCATAAACAGTAAATAATTATTTACCTTTTGTCTGTGAAATGTTTTAATGGTCATGCTCAATATTTTTTAGCCTTGATGATATTCAGTATATATCTTGTATATTATGTATTTGTTTTTAAAGGTTAAAAGAGGAACCAATTGTTTTGACCAGAACATTCTAAATAAAAACAATTACCAATAACCACACTTCGTGAAACTTGCTGTTTTCACTAAAATGGGTTTTGACAATTTAAAAGAAAGCTAAAATAGAATTAAAATATAAATATTAGATGAAAAACTTTAACGAAAATTAGAAATGTTGCTTTGGAAACTAACTAAAAGTTGAAACTGAAATAAAAATGAATGAAAGATAAATATAATTATTTAAATAACAAATAAAACAAATAACATTTCTAAAACTTAAACTAAAATGAAAATATCAAAAATAAAAGCTAATTCAAAATACTATAATACTAAAGTAACACTGGTTTCCGTATCTGTCACTTGGGGTCATACTCAGGAGCCCCAATCACCTTTGATATTTTGAGAAAAGGCCAATAAACAATTCAAATTTGCATGGCCCACTCCCCCAGAAATGAGGATAAAAGGAGCCGGCATGCATCCACTTATTTAGATTTGTTCAGAACTGAGCGAATTGTCTTCTATATACAGGCTTTGGTACAGCCTCGTGATCTGAAAGAGCAAAGTTCCTCTAAAAGAGCAATCACAGATGGAGAGCATCTTTTTAAAGAAGACTTTAAAAAGTGTGTTTCTGGGTGTGGTCGATATCTCTCGTCCTCGGACGGCCGTGATCTTTGTCTCATATGTTTGGGTTGCACGCACACTGAGCAAGGCTGTCCTCCTTTTCTAGTAAAAGGAGTGACCTCAGCTCCTTCTTGTCCCGGTCCCTCTACAGTGCACAAGGCCAGGGCGGCTAGCACTCAGGGCAATCTGAGGGCAACAATGGGAACTTTCTGCCAGGTAAATCCCCACGGACCTCCCATTCCTCGTCTTGCACATTGTGTCCGGTGGAGTTCCCGGATGAGTTCGACATTGCGTCACATGCAGTTCTCAGATGAGGATGAATTATCGATCACTGCATCTGGGATGGGCTAATGCCTTCTGATGCTGAGGACTCAGCTGGACCACCTGCGAGTGTAGAGCAGCCCTAGTTTGATGCAGAGTTGGCAGCCTTGCTTGCCTGGGCCGTCACTAGCATTGTCCTGGTGTGAAATCCTCTGCCCTGTTCTGAGCGTTCGCGGTTGGATGAAGTGCATGAAGAACTGGCGAAATTGGGGAGGGCACCTTTTACTGCCCGGTCCCACTTTGTAGGCTCTTCCATCCTCACTTCCCTCAATGGTGGGGCAGCCAGGGGGTACATGGAGGTTCCTCAGGTGGACTGTGCTGTGCTGTGCATTTACCCACAAAACGCGCCCACCTGGCAGAATCGCCCTAGACTCTTGTCCAGGGCCTGTAAGTTTACTTTGTCTCTAATGGTGTAGGCTTATAGTGCCACTGGACTAGCCGTTTCCGCCTTGCATGCCTTGGCCATCCTGTAGGTCCGTCAGTCCAAGGCACTTAAAGATCTGCACGAGGGTGAAGAGATTGATGCAGAAACTGCGTTCGGAGGCCAACTTCACTCTACGAATGACAAAAAATTACGGCGCAGGCTCTTGGCTAGGCAATGTCTACTATGGTGGTCCAGGAGCGGCATCTCTAGCTGAACCTTGCTGAGATGTGGGACGCCAACAAAGTTTGCTTTTTTCGACGTCCCCATCTCACAGGGTAGCCTCTTCAGCATCACTGTTGAGGACTTTGCCCAGCTGTTTTCGGCAGTAAAGAAGCAGACAGAGTCCATTCTGCTTTCACAACGAGTAACGGGGGAGTGGACACTCCATCCCCAGGCAGTCCAGATGATTTGGTGTCAATTCGGCAAAGCGTAGGTAGACCTGTTCGCTTTTCAGGAATGCTCCCAGTGCCCTCTGTGGTATTCCTTGAACGAGGCCCCCCTCGGCACAGACGTGCTGGCTTACAGCTGGCCCTGGGGGATATGTGTTTCCCCCAGTGAGCCTGATTGCGCACACGTTGTGAAAAGTCAGGGAGAATAGATAATAGGCCTCATGCTCTTTGCGACAACCCCTACCTTGCGAAGATGGGGCACAATAGTCTCTGTCTGGACCGAACGTGATAGACCTTAGTGGCCAATCAAACAGCGGTGATAGACACTATCCCTCAAGCCAGAGCCCCCTGTACGAGGCGGCTGTATGCTTTGAAGTGGAGTCTTGGGCTACATGCCCAAAGTTCCCACTACCCCTTTTAGGAACCAAGTGGTGAACTTGCAAGCGCTGCCTCGGGATGAGGCAGACCCAGCTTTGTCATTGCTGTGTCCAGTACGTGCCCTGCATATCTAACTGTACTACACACAGAACAGCAGAAGCTTTGAGCAGCTCTTTGTCTGCTTTAGGGGACAGCAGAAAGGGGAAGGCTGTCTCCAAAAATAGGATGGCCTACTGGTTTGTGGATGCCATTGCCTTTGCATACCAGGCCCAAGTGTGCTATGCCCTTTAGGAGTGTGTGCACATTCAACAAAAAGTGTGGCTTCCCCCTGGACTCTAGAAAATGGTGCCTCTCTCAGCAGGCTGGACTACACCCAATACCTTCACAAGATTTTACATTCTCTGTGTTGAGCCAGTTTTGTCCTGTGTGCTATTGAGTACAAACAGGTAAGTTACAGACAACGGGCAGGGTGTACCCCTTGCATATACCGCCTTTCCCCTCCCCAAGGGAATAATGTGCCCTTCTTTGTCCACGTGAGTTCCCCGGACCAGGGAACCCTGGATGAATCTTTGCAGCACCCTGCGGCAGTCGAATTCGACTGAGGAATTAATTGCCAGGCCCAGTACTTGTGATGCATGCCCCTTTGGGTCAGTATGCATACTGGAGCTAAGTGTTCCATATGTAGTGATTCTCTGATGGTAATCCCATATGAAGTATCCTCTACGATACGGTTTTCCTGACAGTAAATCTGTGTCTTCCCCTAGGCAGAGCTCTGTTTCTGCCGCCAAGTTACTGTGCTTTCCGGTGGGTAAGTCCATGCGATGTATTCTCCACATGTTCACCTCCCTTAGGAGGATGTGGTCTATGTAGTGTTCTTTTTCCACATAGAAAAAGGAAATGCTTCCCCAGCGCTTCCTCTGGTCTGCACAGCTGTGAATTAAAAAAAAAAAAAAAAGGAAAATAAGAGAAGTTCAAAAGACCAGCTGAAGTGACCTTTTCCCATGGTAAATACTGTCCTCTCTGTCCCTGCGTGGTACAAAGGACTACATGGCTTACGTGGGGCATTTGGTAGGTTACAATTGCATTTGTTAATCGTATGCAAGGGCTTGCTGACATCTGCACCACCAATACCTCGTAACGGTTCCGCTGTTGTGCCGTTTTCCCCGGGGGACCCCTAGTGTCAGTCTCTGTTACTGTTGTAACCTCCATTACCTGATAGAAGGAATGAGACGTAGTGTCCCTCCTGCTACAATGCTGAAATGGCCTGGACACTGTCTCGGTTCCTCAGCCCAACCCTGAATGAGTGGATGCACACAGTCTCCTTTTATACCCTTATGTCCGGGGAGTGGCGCATGCAAATTCCACTCTCCAATTTTCATTTGCCTTTTCTCAAAATATCAGAGGTGATTGGGGCTCCCAAGTATGACCCCTAGTGTCAGTCAACGACACCACATCTCGGAGGTTATAACAGACGTCTAACATGCTGTTTTTCCACTATAAATGAACACAATGCAAACATTTTTAAATGGCAAGTTTATTAAAGTTAATTGACTTTTAAGGTCAACGTCATTTACACTCAAGATAAAATAGAGATCACAAACCATTTTTGAGTGAAACAAGATGTTTAATTAGAAGGAAAAAAATGAAGTCTATTGATGAATTGACTAGATGAGGAAAAGTGTCTCTGATAGGTGGTTGTATAATAAGAGGGACTGATGACTTCAGTCAAAATGTATTTCACCCAAAAATTATCATTCTGTCATCATATATAGTAGATGTATACAGATGTATACTCGATCAGATGTATACTATATAAATGTAAACTTATGAAACCTAAACAAAAATGAGAAATGTTGCCTTAGCTAACAAGTACTAAAAATACTACAAGCAAATCTGAAATAAAAATAAAGCTAAATCCGCAGCCTATTATTTTTTTCTTCTGTGGAACATGAAAAAAGATAATTTGAGAAATGAGAATTGTTTTTTGTCCATACAGTGGAAGTCGATGGGGTCCCAATGTTCTTCAAAATATCTTCTTTTGTTTTCTGCAGAAGAAATAAATGCATATAGTTTAGGAATGGCATGAGGGTGAACACTCTCATATTTATGAAGTAAGAAGGATCAATTTAGGAAATATGATGGCCAAATAGAAAGCAAATTATAATTGTCACAATTTAGCTTTATTTTATATCACCAGTTAAATCGCTCATCCCTAGTCAGGTGTGCTCAAGGCAGGGTTATTATTATAACATAAACATTACTGAAATATTATATATATATATATATATATATATATATATATATATATATATATATATATATATATATATATATACAGTCAAACCAAAACGTATTCAGACACCTTTAACGTTTAATTCATTAATACAGTTTATTCACTATAGTTTAAAAAAAAAAATAGTAATAAAATATGACAAGATCTCAGAGTTAAACTGTGTCAGAAAAAATTAATCTTAATTATGTCTGATAACACTTAAGCAAAACATGGTCAGGTCAAATTTTTGGTTCCAAATTTTTATCAATTTTACTGGTAGTCCACTGTATGAAGAATTTTTGGGTATAATATGTCAGTTTACTTTATTTTGCTATCCTCACTTACATAAATGAACTATAGTGTCCTGCACCCACTAGTAAAAATATATTAAAAAAAATTATCAAAAATGTCTGAATAATTTTTTGTTTGACTGTATATCAACTTATTTTCACTCTTTGAAAATGTACATTTGTCATACAATTATCAGTAATTAATTATTTACCTTTTGTCTATAAATTTTTAGCCTTTTTACAACAGTGTGAAACATGCTATTTTCACCAAAACTAAAACTATTAAAAAGCTATTCAAACTACAAAAACTGTATTTTCGACAATTCAAAGAGCTAAATAAAATATAAATACTATTTGAAAAAACGTAAACGTTTCACGTACTAAAATGAGTAAAATTAAAGGTAAATTTAATGGTTAAAAGAATTAAAAATGACCAAAAACAACATTTCTAAAACTTAAATGAAAATTAAAATATAAAAATAAAAGCTAATTCAAAATACTATAATAGTATATAAATAATACTAAAGTAACACTGGATTTGCAGTTTTTCAGCTATAAATGAACACAATTATTAACTAAAATTAAAAACATGACTTAAAATAAACATGAACTAAAATAAAAAATCTATATAAAAAACTCCAATTTTCCTTTAGTTTAAGTTGAAGTACAAAAAATAACAAAAAATGAATAAAATAAAACTTAAAAATGTAAAAATTAAATTAATTCAAGATATTAACAAAAGTGATATTAATATAATATTGATAATAATAAAACACTGGCTCAAGGTCTAATACAACTTTTAAGCATGATGCAAGACTTGAGAACCTGTGATGTATTTGAATACACAAAAGTGCGCTCACACACACACACACACTTGCTGTACTTTGTTTCTCTGTCTCTCTGCTCACATGAGCTTTTTTGGGCTCTTTTAATGAATTCTGCCCATATGCCCCGAGCAGCTGCCGCGATGCCCCTTCCTCCCCCACCCGCCGAGCTGTGAAGTGCCCATCCATGTACAGACAACCTCTAGCTGTCTCTCTCAGGGATGGCAGCGCCCACCGCCGCTCGCTGGCACTGCGCGAACAGCCAGTTTAGGAGGCGGCCGCTCAGATTAAAGCCCTGTGATAGCGGGTAACTGACCCGCCTCACACAAGCGCTCCCAGAACCGAGCCGTCGGACTGAGGATTAGGTGACAGCGAGAGAGAGAGAGACGCTTGGCATGAGACTGAGTCCAGCTCCTCAAAGTCACCTCTCTCTTTCTCTCTGAAAGCAACGTTTTATCTGTCTCCATCTTACTGCATCTCTTATTAAAGAGATAGATCACCAAAATATGATCATTCTGTCATCATTTACCACCCAAACCTGTAAAAGATTTTGTTGGACAGAATGTCTGAGCTGCTCTTTTACATACAGTGAAAGTGTATACTGTTATACTGTCAGTAGCCTTCTGAACAGACTAACATTCAATTTAACCCTGTAACGTCTAGTGTATCATTTGTGATAGAACTTTGTAAGGCATCTAAATAATTAACATGACCACATTTTTTTTTTTTTGGACTATTATTTTATGTCAGACTTTACAGGATTCAGATTAAAGACTCTCAATAGAGTTGATGTCACTGAGGCCAATTGGTTTGCAATTATCGTGTAATTGAAATTCAAAACATTTTCAAAAACATGAATGAGAAGAAAATTAACAGTGAAGATAAATTTAAATTTCAGTCCATTCCTCACACAAAACTTTGTATTTTGGAGCTTGGCGAATGGAGAAAAAAACATGTGAATAAAAGATGACAGGGTTTTCGTTTTTTACTTAAAGACAGAAGTGATTGTTGTGTATGAGAACGTCTACGTTACTATTTTAACCCTGAAGGAGGGAATGGAGACGTTACGTCGTTACTGACGTAATGGGGTCTCGCCTGGGAGCCCAATCACCTCTAAGTGGATATACATGCCGAGTCACACCTACCCGGCACAAACGGGTATAAATAGGACCGGCATAGTCACTTCATTCATATTTTGCTGAAGAGCCGAGACAGGGAACCCGGCCATTCAGCGGTGGTTCAGGGCTATGGCAAGGGGACGTCACGTCTCCGTTCCCTCCTTCGTGGAACGGGGGTTACAATAGTAACCTAGACGTTTCCCATTCAGTCAGTCACGTTCAACGTTACGTCGATACTGACGTAATGGTATCTTTTTTTTTTGTGGTATATTGTTTATTGAAATATTGTGCTGTATATTAGTTATCGTATTGTTTCATTGGAAATTCTTCTTAAATAGTTTTCTATTTAAATGAGATGCTTAGCTTGCACTAATTTATGTGTGATTGCACTGTACGGATTGCTCTAATTTCGCTGTACTTTTTGTACAGTGACAATAAAGAGTCTTGAATCAATAAAGAATCTTGAATCTTGAAATGGAAAACGCCATAGTGACTGAACCGTGTTATGAGTATTGGAGAGGCAGATGCTGGCAAGCTGCGGCATGCCCCATAACAACTGTCGCTCACAAACTTCGTAACCTACCCAGCATCTGAGCTCTGCTGTGTAGCCAGTGCTGAAGCGGTCTCATATGCATCAATCCAAGCGACATGACCGCGGCTACGGATGCCATATATGGCCCAGGATCCTCTGAAATTGTTTCAGTGGAACCACTGTCTCCTGCCTGAACGTATTCAGGCAGTTCAGCATCACTTGTTGGTGAGACGCGCCGTCATACTGACCGAGTCCATCTCCATACTAAGAAAAGAGGTGCTCTGCGCAGAGGAGAGCTTTCTCTTTTCCCAGTTGACCCAAAACCCCAGATGGCTGAGGTGCCTGAGCACCAGGTCCCTGTGTTCGCATAACTGATCTCGAGAGTGAGCCAGAATAGGTCAGTCATCAAGATAGTTCAAGATGCTCCACCTCCCTGAGCGGGGTAAGGGCAGCCTCTGTGGCTTTGGTAAGACGCAGGGACATAGGGATAGCCTAAATGGGGAGGACCTTGTACTGGTATGCTCAACCCTCAAAGCAGAGCGTAAGAACGGTCTGTGTCAAGGTGAAATGAGAGTATGTGTCCTTCAGGTCAATCGCTGCAAACCAATCCTGGGGAGAACGCATATGAGGATGCATTCCTGCATGAGCAACTTGAACGAGAGCTTGTAAAGGGCCCGATTCAAGACACGCAGATCCAAGATTGGCCATAACCCACCGCTATCTTGGGTACAATGAAGGACGCTTGCTGTATAATCCTTCATCTCGGCTGGAGGGACAGGCTCTATTGAGTCCTTCACCAGCAGAGACACAATCTCCACTCACAGGACAGGGGCGTCCTCGTCTGCCATGAGGCAAACAGGACACAGCTGAACCTGGGGGGCCGCCTGATGAGCTGAATCGCATAGCCGAGTCTGACTATCTGAATGGGCCAGCGGGACTGGCTGGGAAGCTCTAGCAGGGCTCCCAAGGCCTGTACAAGTGGCACCAAAGGGACAACAGACATACCCACGGAGCAGTGAGTGTGGTGCACTTACCTGGCTCTGTGGGTCCCATGAGGAACTGGCTGGGAGGCGTGAGGAAGCAGTGTGTCCTCTAACGCACTCTCCCTGTCTGTGGCGAAACAATAAGGGTTGGGAAGGAGGAAGCAGAGTGTCGCTCACTGCCCACGCACATCCTGTATGACTGGAGAGTCAGGAAACAACTCTTTCTTGAGAATTTGGATACCACTGGCCAGCAGACTGGACTGTGGTGACAGAAATGTCTGCTTCTGTACTGTCGGGAACTGCTCTGCAATCCCCGGCAGTGTCGCGGAAAAGATCACCTTGTGAGATGGGAGGGTCAAGAAAGTGCATTTTGTTGACATCTCGCATCTCTGCAAGGTTTAGCCAGAGATGGCGTTCCTGGACCACCAAGGTGGACATTGTCTGGCCGAGGGCCCGGGCCGTGACTTCCCTCGCCCAGAGAGCAAGGTCAGTCAGTGTGCGCAGGTCCTGCATCAACCCCGGCTCAGAACTACCCTTGTGCATTGCTTTGGCCTACAGGATGGCCATTGCGTGCAAGAAGGAGGCGGTCTGTCCAGCGGTACTGTGAGGCTTAACAGCTAGAGGCACTGGATGGGAGCCACGGATGATTCCTCCAGGTGGCAGCACTTTGCGGGCATAAACACATCACAATTGCACAGTCCACTGGAGGAGCCCCCATTAACCCCCTGACTGCCCTACAGACGAGGGTAGTAAGAGAGGAAACACTTTTTAACAGATTTTGGCACTAATGTACCTCCATACTGCCAAAGCTCTTCATGCACTTCCGGGAAGAACATGGGGGCGGGGCGATCTTTCGTGTTGCGCTCTGAGCCCAGAACCAAGCATTGCCGTCAACTCTGAATCCGATTAAGTACGAGCAAATACCGCCAAAGTGGGAAGCTCAGCGCCATCTTCCTATCCAGAGGGCGATAGTCCACTCCCTGATGCAGCTATCGACATCTGATCCTCATCCGGAGCGCCCAACGATGCGCTGGGTTGCCGTGGCAACATGTGCTGTCAGCCGGCAGCTCACAGGCACACAACACGCTGAGCAGCGGGAGATCCGCGGGGGTTTTCCCGGCGGAAAGCTCTCGCTGTAACCCTCAGTTTCCCAAAGTGTTGGACAGACCCGCGGCTGTGCCTTACACACAAGCGGCAGCTGGGCAACAACAAAGAGGACTCAAGCCTTTGTGAGAAAGGAGAGTCCCGACCCGCGTGTCGACGTGTTCTCTCGAGAACATGAATCACCCACGAACGCTGTATCAACATGCTGGGCATGTGAGACAGCGATCATGGCCATCAGATGAAAACAGGAAATGACCGCATCCAGGAATGCACGGACAGAGAGGCGTCTGCCCGTGCTTTCTCTTTTAGGGAATACTCTTTAGCCGAAGCGCCCAGGGGCGAATGCTGCCCTGTGTGCACAGCAGTCTGGATGCAAACACTGCTGGAATGCACCGTCACACCTGCAGAGAGATCCCACGACAAGCTGCAAGCAAAATGAAGTGAGTATGCCGATCTTATTATACCCGTATGTGCCGGGTAGGTGTGACTTGGCATGTAAATCTCACTGGCCTATATCGATTGGCTCGTTTTGTCCCTCTTGGAGGTGATTGGGATCCCAGGCGAGTCAGAATCGACGTAACGTGACTGACTGAATGGGAACTATATTTGATAAATAACACGACTGTTCAAAAGTTTGGGGTCGTTCGATTTTCGAAATTTGTGAAAGAAGTATCTTCTGCTCTCCAAGGCTGCATTTATTTGATCGAAAATACAGTAAAAATAGTGATTTATTATTACAATTTAGAATAGCTGTTTTCTATGTGAATATATAGAAACATTTATGATTATTATCAATATTGAAAACATTTTAATATTTTTGTGGAAACCTTTTATTTTTCAGGATTCTTTGATTAATTAGTTAAAAGTACAGCATTTATTTGAAATATAAGCTTTTGTAACATTATAAATGTCTGTCACTTTTGATCAATTTAATGCATTCTTGCCAAATAAAAATATTAATTTCTTTTAAAGAAATCTTTTGTACATTGACGCACACACTCAACTTTAATCAATCTACTGATCTGTTACTATATGCATCATATTATGAATATAGTCACAGTGATTCACTTTATTTTCCCTCAACGGTCTTTTCCTCCTGTCTCTCAAACAAACCAGGGGAAGTCATAGATTTTTATTAAAAATGCCCTGTGGTCCAGAGCTCGGTCTCCATGTATTTGGGTAGAGTCGGATGCTTAATTGTCGTTCAGAATGGAGATAATTGTCTCTGCTGCCGTTCTAATATGTTTGGGTGGTGACAGAAGCTTCTCCATCTTATCTGCTCTCAGTATCGCCCATCCATACGGCGCAGGGCAATATACGGCAGTGTAATTAAAGTGTAAGAAAATGTGCAGATTGAGAGATATGGGAGAGTGAGGGGTGCGGACAGACGTGACCAAGCGTGGAAGTCACGGGATGTTATGAGAAGACGCTTATACCTGCCGGAGCACGTGCCGGGCCTCAGGTCTCAACCTCTTATCAGGGGCCGTATTGTTTGATTCCTCACTGGCTTTTGGCTACAAGAACATCCCAGAACAGGAGAAAGCACATGACTTCATATGTGCAGATACAGCAGACTGACTAGAATTAGCCAGTAGAATCTCACCATGAGGAATCAGATTGTCTTTGATCTTTAGAGTTAATAGTCATTCATACTGTAAATTTCAGAGGATATACTGTAAAAACAGCCGTTCTGAATCACAGATGAACAACACGTGATCATAAGGGCTGGGTATCGAAATATATTTGCCCAGCCCTAGTGATCGTCCACATTTACTTGTCAATGCAAACTTGTAATAATCAACATGGTCCAAAAAGGGTATAATGTCAGTGTAAAAGTAATTCAGTACAACTAAAAAGTCTTCTGAAGCGATACAGTCACTCTGTATGATGAACTGAGATACAACTCACATCTACAAATCAAATAGAGTGAAACTCGATAGCATCAAATCTCATTGGTTCTTGTGTGATGATATCATCCAAACCCAAATGCTATCAGTGAAGTAGGAGAGATTTTGAAAGGTAACGTACTTTTTAACCACAAATGCTCGTGACATAGATGAAAGTACTGCGGTAGGACGAAGAACTCCATCTTATTTTCTCCTCCAACTTCAAAGTTGTCCGACATCATTTTACCTTTTTTTTTTATTTTGTAAAGGCCGTTTGACTTAATCTTTGCACGTTCACTTTGTAAACACTGGATCGGTACTTCCACCTACGTCACGCGTGACCTTTCCAACGTGATTACGTAATGCGTGGCGCATTGTAGAGCAGTGCAAGACGAGCATTTGTGGTTAAAAGGTATATACATGCGAAAATGAGCGATGGTTTCTCTAGATAAGACTCTTATTCCTCGTCTGGGATCGTGTAGAGCTCTTTGAAGCTGAAACTGAAACTGACATTTGGACCGTTGAACCCCAGTGAAGTCCACAATATGGAGAAAAATCCTGGAATGTTTTCCTCAAAAACCTTCATTTCTTTTCCACTGAAGAAAGACAGACATGTCATCCACATCTTGGATGACATGGGGGTGAGTAAATTATCAGGAAATTTGAATTCTGAAGTGAACTAATACTTTTAAAAAATATTAAAAAAGTATTAATTTCTTTCTTTTCTTTTTTCTCTTCACAGAAGAGACTTTTTTCAAAAATAAATTGTAATGATTCCAAACTTTTCACCGGTAGTGCATTTGAATTTGCTGTCTGTGTGTGTGTGTGTGGGTGGGTGTGTTTGTGTGAGTGTGTGCATTTCACATTGAACATGAAATACCGTCGGTGCATTTGTCATGTATTTTATTATTTGACCCTCACTCCTCTCTCTGCCGGACATGTGGCCCCTTTCATTTTTCACATGACTGCTTTTCTTATCACGCCGGCGCTCACTGCCGCTCCTACCTCTGATTCTCAGGCAATAAAACACAAAACATTCTGTAAAACATGGAGCCATGAGAAATTATGATAATAACTCAAGAGCTGGGGTGATCTGGGTGTTGGGATCTGGGGTCTGCGGAGAGACGGGTCAAGGTGGTCTGCACCGCGCTGCCCTCCTATAAACCCTCTCCATCACTGAAGTCGTTGGGCCGCGACCGAGCGTGCGGGACGGACCGTCTGTCCCGCCGCCGCTGGCAATAAAGTGGGATGGATAGGAGACGGTGTTTGCATGTGAGAGCACATGGAGGTCAGGGCCGCGCATGGCTGTATGCTTGATGTGAACGCATAAAATGTTGCAAGTCAAGAGATCAGAGCGCCATCATCTACAAGTCATATCGGATGAGAACCTGATGTGAAGAATTTGGACGTGTTCGGCCAGAAACACATTTGCTGCAAGAAAGAATTATGTGTGGTGCCGTTATACCCAGCTAACAGAGAACATTCTGGCAAGGTTCTCTCAAAGTTATGAACAAACAAATTTACTTTCATTGTACTTCTACCTCATGAAACGTTTTTTTGAATGTTAGGGGGAGAGTGGGGTAAGATGAGCCAGTGGGTAAGTTGACCCACCCCCTGTATCTTGGCAACTGTACACTTTCATTGCCATGTGACCATATATTTTAGGAACCACCCATCATTTCTGCCAGAAGCACATGGGAGGAGTGGAAGGAACCCTTTTACTTTAAAAACTGTTTTTGGCTTGTCAAAGTTTAGCATAACAGATGTCATGGCTGCTACATCAAAGCAAATTTATCCAGGTCTAAAAATATTTATGATGCACATTGGTGATTTACCAACATATAAAAACATTCAGCTAAATATTAGCCTGAATTGGTATGCTAGCTATATATATATATATATATATATATATATATAAATAATTTTTTTTTTTTTTACCCGAAATGGCAGCTATGGGGCAAAGTGAGCCAAATGATGTGGGGTAAATTGAGTCAATCTTTTAACTTACCCCACCATGAGACACTGAAGTCAAGTTAAATCTCTGAAGTATAAACTGGTATAATTTCAATGTAATATTACGCAACTGGTTTCGTTTATCTTTTTGTTTGTTTGAGTTTATTTGATAGGAACAGTACACCAAATCCTTCTCTGATACGAACCAGAAGATGCTTCATCATATATATCTTTCCACCTGTAGTCCCTAATGGCATAACATGGTCAACATTGCAGAAAAACTGCCATGTCAAGAACCTTTTGCCAAGAGCTAAAATGTTTATTAGTTTCAATGACATTTATTCATTCAACTCAGTTTTTATTTAATTTTACTCAACAAACTCTCTGTTTAGTCTGTTTTTGGGAAGGTTACAACTTTGGTGTTCAACATATTGTTTCAGAAATGCACTATTTGTAAAAGGAAATTTGATTATTAAATAATTTTTTTAAAGAGGTAAATTATCTTTACAATTTCACATGGATGTGACTCAGATTGATGGTCAGATTACACCCAAATGGTGCAATTTACCCACTAATTTGGATCAACTTACCCCTAACCTGGGGTAAATTGAGCCACAGGAGCACTTTTTTTTATAAGAAGCCATATTTTTAGATCCCTTTGTCTTATATTTTATCTTGAGGACCATGTAAGTAAAATCATCTTACCCCAGTCTATCCCTACTAGCAAATTAAAGTTGGTCTGTGCTCTCATTATACGCAATTCAAGTTCTATAAACTCTAATTAATAATTTTTTTCTTGGACTTTTAAGCGGAGCATTGACATTAACTTTAACATTATTAGTGATGTAGAACTCTCTAACTTGTGCATCAGTTTGTTGAAATAACTAAAAAGGTTATATTGAACAACTTACATCAAAACAAGTTGAATATACCAATTGAAATGGAAGAAACTTCACCGCAGCAAACACTGATGTCTCTAATGGTCATTTAAAACATAACTTGTACAACAAAATATAATCAAGAACACTACGTAGAGCTAAAACATCTATTAATTATGAATTACAAATATAACTCCCCATGCTTTGACCAGAAAAACTAATGTCAATGTCAGTTGATATTGTAAGTTGTTGCTGTTTAATATTTTAAGGGTAACACTTTACAGTAAGGGTTTATTTGTCAACAGTTAAAATGAACAATACTTCTGAAGCATTTATAAATCTTAGTTAACGTTAAATTTCAACATTTACTAATACATTTTTAAGTTACTTTTACATTTTTGTTAACATTTGTTGACGCAACTAACATGATGAACATTTGTTAAACTAACTTTAACAAAGATTAATAAATTGCTCATAGTAACTATTTAACAAATGAGACCTCATTGTAAAGTGCAACCATTTTTAAGTCATTCATACTAAATGGCCAAAAAAAAAGATGTAATGTCAACTTTTTCTACATTTAGTAGTTCCCTTTCAAATGTAGTTTGTGTGACTAGGTGTAAGTCTGATGTTTTACAGTGTACTTTGTGTGGCTGCTGTATAATAAAACACCTTTAGTCTCACATTTTTGACCCGACGTTGGTTTTCCAGGATCTGGGAGCTTTGACTGGCGTTCTGTCCGGTCTGAAGTGAAGCGTGAGGTTGATCACACACCTGCTGCAGTTCAGCTTGACTCAGACACACCAGCTTCCTTTGGCATCTGCGGCCACTGCCATTCTCCTTCCTGTGTGTCAACCCTCTCCTCCTTCCCGGCTTCCGGGGTCGGCCGCTCCATCTGTCCAGAGCCGGCAGGGGATCGGGCAGCCCTACAGAGGCGTGCTGAGAGGGTCCCGGACCCTTGTGGTGCGTCTGCCGGGGTCTCTCTGTGTTCCTCTAAATCCAAACACTTCCATCGTGAGATTCCAGTGCCAGCTGGCCAGACTCACCTCCTAAAACCAGCGAGGTAACGTCCACCTCCACGTCTGCTTCTGCCGCTCTCCTTTACTCGGCTGTCTATCCTTCAAAACTCGCCAATGGATGAGTAATTAACTACTCAAGCACATCCTTTTGTCTGAGCGACTTCATAATGTGAATACGTGTTTCTGATTTCAAATAAAGTGCCAAAAAACTTCCATTTTATTGATTGATTTTTATTTTATCAGAATCACATGATCTTATGACACATGAAAATATCGAATTTAATGAATGGAAGTTACGCCACATAAGGAAAAAAAAATTACGCTTTCATAATTATGACAAAGAATTTAAATTATGAGACAATTATATCAGAAAGTCGAAATTATGAGACTCATAATTATGATAAAAAGTCCCAACTGTCAAAGTCGAAGTTATGAGATGCTCAAAAGTCACAATTATGTCAAAAAGTTCAAATTATTTTGACCTTTTTTTAATGTTTCAGTATTCCTGTCATGTTCTGCATGTCTGTGCTCTTGTTTTGTAGACGTTTAGTTTAGTCTAGTTCTTATTTCCTGTTCCCAGTGGCCTGTTGCACAAAGCCGGTTTCAGTTTCTACCCAGGTAAGTTCAAGATTAGTTTGAGCAAACTCTGAATCCACCTTCTTTTTGAAGGTGGATTGGTTTTTAGCGGGGTTCATTGCTATGGTAACTTACGCTACACGGCTAACTGCTCCGGAGCAGGTTTTATTCTGGGTTGGAAATCACAAACCCAAACTCGACCAATCAGCTGTGAGTAAAGTGACATGTATCTGATGCAATAAAGCCACTCCCCCTGTATCTCTCGCTCCAAATAAATCAGTTTTTAGTGAAAACATTTTAGAGACAAAATTGCTCACCATTTGCTGTTAATTATTCATTATATTTACATTAAATAAATTAAAATTATTCATGATTCATTCATTGTATTAATTGACAATATTAAACTTTGCTTTAAATTAAAATAAATATAATACATGCATAATATATGAAGCTTTTAAACAGATTAAGCTCTTTGTGAAACTATATTAATTATTTGGTCTATTTGTTTGATTCACATGCATTGATATTTTCTTTCAGCTGCCTTCTCAAACTTTCACTGCATCAGTGTTTATTCCTGCTTTGTAAATGCGTCTAATTTCATATTTTTCATAACTAACTCTTAATCTTCGGAAGAGACGTGAATTGCGCGGCTCTCTCGCGAGAAGTGAATCAAACTGACGTTCTCCTTGATCGGCTGTTTGCCACACGTGTCACACCGTGCACGCGCTTTGCAAACTCTGGATTAAACCTGAGTTGACAGAGAAAGTTTATACCGAGCGTTGTGCAACAGCTGATCCTGATCTAAACCAGGTTGGATTTATCTGGATTTGTCAACTCCAAACTTACTCTGAAACTCAGAGTTTGTTCAACTAGCTTCATGCAGTTGGTTTGTTTCCTGATTGTTCTCACCTGTGTCTCATTACCCTCTTTAGTCTGTTTATTTATGCCCTACTTCCTTCTGTAGTGTCGGGGTGAGACCCGTAACATGCATTAAGAAATTAGGGAAGATATGGTCAGTTCTATTTGATGCCGAGTTTGAATGATTTAGCAGTGGAGCAGTAGCAGGACTGGCTGAGTCTGAGTGTATGGTGAAGAGGTGTGCTGGCAGACGCTGCTCTAGATCTCACTGTGTTTGGAGGTCATTGCATTATTGGACGGCAGTGACAGAAGCTCTTGGATCTGGACTTTCATTTGGACAGTAAACTGAGACTTGAACTGGCCTCAGCTTCATGACTGGACTTTGAATTATATTAGCAATTTTTACATTATTACAATATGAACATTAAGAATGCCGATAAGTTTTATAATATACATATTATAAATATTAAATATTATAATATTTTTTTAATACATAATGTTTAGTACATTTGATTTAAATGTACAGATTACATTATTTTTAACCTAAATCTTCCAGTTATTTAAAACATTTCCAGAAGGCTTTATTTTGGTCGGTAAAAAAGCTCAAAAGTTTGCATACCCCTTGCAGAATCTGCAAAAATGTTAATCATTTTAACAAAATAAGAAGGATCATGAAAATTGCATGTTATTTTTTATTTAGTACTGTCCTTAATAAACTATTTCACATGACAGTTGTTTACATAAAGAATTTATAAAAAATGACCCCGTTCAAAAGTTTACATCCCCTTGGTTCTTAAAACTGTGTGTGGTTACCTGATGATCTACAACTGAGTCCATGAGTCTCTTGTTTGTTCTGAGCAGTTAAACTGAGCTCTGTTCTTCAGAAAAATCCTGCAGATTCTTCAGTTTTCCAGCATCTTCTGCATATTTGAACCCTTTCCAGCAGTGACTGAATGATTCTGAGATCCATCTTTTCACACCGAGGACGACTGAGGGACTCAAACACAACTATTAAAAAAGGTTCAAACATTCACTGATGCTCCAGAAGGAAACACGACGCATTAAGAGTCAGGGATGCAAACTTTTTGAATTGGATGAACAGAATAAATTGTACTTTTTTTTGTCTTCTGGGAAACATGTAAGTATCTTTTGTAGCTTCCAAAGGGCAGAAGTAAATGAAAAAATATGTTCTTTAAACAAAATAAAAAATGAAAAAAACTTGCACATCAACTTCTTGTTCAAAAGTTTTCACCCCCCGTCTATTAATGCATCGTTTCTCCTTCTGGAGCATCAGTGAATGTTTGAACCTTTTTTAATAGTTGTGTTTGAGTCCCTCAGTCGTCCTCAGTGTGAAAAGACGGATCTCAAAATCATACAGTCACTGCTGGAAAGGGTTCAAATATGCAGAAGATGCTGGAAAACTGAGGAATCTGGAGGATTTTTCTGAAGAACAGAGCTCAGTTTAACTGCTCAGGACAAACAAGAGACTCATGAAGAACCATCACACAACACACAAACAGTCGTAGATCATCAGGTAACCACACACAGTATTAAGAATCAAGGGGATGTAAACTTTTGAACGGGGTCATTTTTTATAAATTCTTTATGTAAACAACTGTCATGTGAAATAGTTTATTAAGGACAGTACTAAATAAAAAATAACATGCAATTTTCATGATCCTTCTTATTTTGTTAAAATGATTAACATTTTTGCAGATTCTGCAAGGGGTATGCAAACTTTTGAGCTCAAACGTATATTTGGCAATTCAAATACAACTCGTAGTTGCAGTTTTTGTTTTGATCATTTTTGGTTCATTTTAGGTGTAGTTTCTAGATCATTTCGCAACTCAACTGCAACTACTAAAATGTGTTGTGCTTTCTCGCTGCTATTTATTAACCGTAATATCACAATAAACAATTACAAAGAATTAACAATATGTGTCTCCAGAATGAGATACTCAACTTATGGCAAAAAGTCAGTTATGTCAAAAAGTTTGTGAGATAAAAAGTCAAAATGATGAGATGCTCATAATTATGAGGAAAAAGTCACAATTATGTCAAAAAGTTGAAATTGTGAAATTCTGTGAAGTTCTGTTGAGAACGAGTCCATAAATAAGCTTCTACATGTAGTCTTTCCACTGAGAGACGAACAGACATGATGCTTTATCTCAGTCTGGACCTTGAGCGGTTCTGCGCTCACGCTGTGTTGGGACAGCAGGGGTCCGTCCAGAGAGTTAACATGAAGACAGACCGGCAGCGAGATGCTCGCTGAGACCGCACAAGTGTCGTCTCCGTGAGCTCTCAGGGCACGGAAGCACAAAGAAAGACGCTCTTACTGCAAATCAGACGTGTGGAGATCCTATTGAGCTGTCTGTGACACTTCACCCTGTATCTGCCCCCTCCACCGTCCGGCCCGCGCCGAGGGCAGCTCTGATTACTCTTATCACCGCCTCTCAGGGGATCCAGGGCTGTTCCTCTGTGCTGCCTTCATAGACAGCATTTCAAAGGCATCATATGCACACTTCCCAAAGACAGGCAGCAACATTATCCTGCCTTAACTTGACTAAATTATAAAGCAACATTATATGCATTCTTTGTGACAAAAAAAAAATCTGTCCATGAAGTTTATGCTTAAAATCAGTGCAAATCAGTCAATCAAAATAGTTCAAAAATCAATGTAAAGAAAGGCACTATTTTTATTTTAGTTTTGGTTGCAATATTGCAGTGTTTATTATAAATGATTCATCGGTGCACATCATTATTGTTTTAAATTCATGTTCCTCGTGATCTTGAATCAGAATATCTTCCCCTCCCTCTTGCAGCATCTCTTCTCTTCTCTGATGATGAGGGCGGGGCAACCTGTCACTCAAGTGAGATCCACCAATAGCAAACCACAACCATCCAATCAATTCCCCACAGACAAAATCAAGCCCCGCCCTACATTTGTTCTTGTTCCAGAAGCGTTTCACTAAGGCCACGTTCACACAGCAGCAGAATACGGTTGTCAGTCCTGTATTTGAGTCCTTAATACGGTTACGTTCACACACAGTACGGTTATTTACAGGAGTGACAACCGCATTCTATAACCGAACTCACCCCCGTAAATTTTCAGGACTCACAACCGCATTCTCGGTAAAGACTCTGGCTAGCGTGTGTTTACAGGCTGCTGTTGGTTTTGATGGATGAACTCGTGGTTCAGTTAGTCTCTTGTCATGTGAAAAGTGATAATACTTTTCGGTTTTATGGACGTCGCCATCTTTAATATTACGTTGGTCACTGTCGTCATGGTTGTTAGTAAGAGAATACGGGCTTGACTCTCGTTGCACGTTCATACAGACAGTGTTCCAGACGCTACTGTAAGTTGCTGTGTGAACGAGACATTTCGAGACTGTAAGTAAATGCGGTTGTCAATCCCAAAAACTGACTGTGTGAACGTGGCCTAAGTTGCAAAAACCAATCCTATAATGCACAAACTCAGTGAGAATAAAAAATCCGTCATGAAGTTTATTTTAAATATACCTAAAATCAGTGCAAATCAGTTGATCAAAAAGGCACTATTTTACTCAATATTACTGTATTTTATGCATATTAGAGTAATGCATTGCTAGCATCATCTTTACTGAAATGAACTATGAATCAGCTTGGCTTTTGAACCACCATTCAGATTAGTAGTTAAAGGGGACCTAATAATGCCCCTTTCACAAGATGTAATATGCATCTCCAGAATGTGTGTGTGACGTTTCAGCTCAAAATACCCCACAGATCATTTATTACAGCTTGTCAAATTTGCCCCTATTTGGGTGTGAGCAAAAACACGCAGTTTTTGTGTGTGTCCCTTTAAATGCAAATGAGCTGCTGCTCCCAGCCCCCTTTCCAGAAGAGGGCGGAGCTTTAACAGCTCACGCTCAACAACAACAAAGCTGGAGAATCTCACGCAGCCAAAATGAGGATTGTAACGGTGTTCAGCCTTACATTGTTCAAACCAGAGTCGACACTGATGGAGAGACTCAGGAAGGAGTTACAACTTTTAGACGTTTCTGAATGGTTAGTGGATAAATTTATGTAGTTGCTGTGGAGTTGATTCAACTCATCCACTAGCATGTGCCGTCATGTTCATCTTTTGTACGCCCACTATACATAGCGTACCTGTTTACAGAACTGGTACACCGTTGTCGCTTGCGAAAACAAAATGGCGGCACCGTGGGTGAAAACATGCAGATTAAGGGGCGGTAATATTATAATAAGATCCCCTTCCTACGACACAAGGGGAGCGGCTCATTTTTTCACATGCTTACAGAGAAAGTCTTGCCAAAACACAGTTACTGGGTTGTTCTTTTTCATGTTTTCTGGGTTGGTAGATGCACCAGGGACTCGATTATAGCACTGAAACACGGAAAAAGACAGATTTTCATGATATGTCCCCTTTAATAAATATGTGTTTTGGTTATTAAGTCATCACCTCCAGTTGTCAGGCATATTTCTTTAATTACACAAGTATCTGATCATGGTCAGACACACAGAGGTCACAGTTTCCTGAGAATGACCCTTACACTGAAATCCTTCCTTTGAGCAGTAATATAAATTATTTTTCTTCTTTATGACTTTTGTTCGGCTCATCTTATTGACATTACCAAGGACGAATGTGTGGAGAGATTTATTCCAGCGTTCACGTCTGATCTCCTCTCATGTCCGTCAACATGAACTCGGCATCATCTGCTCGTCCAATCAAATTACTGATATTTCAAGTTTCCTCCCTGTCAGTAATATGAAATTTGTCCTGAAAGTCAATCTGCCTACAAATGTACATTTGTATCAATGCAGAAATGAAGAGGATTGTAAATGATGCAGACGTCTGACGTGACATTGAGCTGTGAGAGTCCGGGCCGCTGCCGCGAGCCATAGGTGAGACTGCAAACCTCCGTCCGCTTATTCTAACTCACTCCTTCCTTTGCATCAGACAGAATGGATTCTTAACCTTGAAACACAAGGACGCCCGCCGCCAGTATCAGTCGCCGAATCATTGCTATCTTTACCACCAAAGTGTTCAAAGAAACACAGATCTTGATTCTTTCAAACTGTACGACTCATTCAGAAGGATTCACAGAGAGAGAGAGAGAGGGAATAGGGTCACACTTTATACTTAAATAGGCACAAGGTAGTTATTGTATTCATGTTGTATTGTAAAACAATTTTGCTTCTATTGAGGTGGATACGGGTAAGGTTAGTACAGGTTTAGTGGTATGGGTGAGTTAAGGGGTCAAGGGGTAATTATATGTAACTAGAAATTAATTACAGCTGTAACAACATGCAGGTATTTTCAAGTACAATGTAATGTACACATTAATTGCACCGAATTGAAAATTATTCATTTAAATGTTAGTACATAGCAGTTAAAGACACTGAAAGTGGGAAAAAGCAAACAAGAAATTTGTGAAAGATAAAAAAAAACTAAAAACAAGAAATAGAGCTAGTGAAAAAGAAAAAGTGGTAACACTTTACAATAAGGTTGAGTTTGTTAAAGGCACAATATGTAGGATTTTTTGATTAAAATATCCAAAACCCACTAGAACAGTTATATATTCTGTTGATTTGTGTACTTTATGTCAAATGTTTCTAAGAATGTTTAAATCCAGAGAAATAAGCAATTTTAACCAGGACACGGACCGTGTGTCGCCTATCAATGACATCATACCCGCGTTACCCTCGATTTTTATTCTGTAGAAACCATGGAAACACCAAAGACGCTTTAATATATTATGTTTTATTAGACAGGTGAGCATCTGTTTGGATACATTCATCGACAGAAAACAAATCATGTTATATATCTCGTTTTCTTGATTTACCGCGAGTTTTACCATGACTAATATCGATCTGTCTTACTGCAGTGTGCAACAAGTGTCTCACAGCAGCCGAACGCACAGATAACGTTATAACATCATTTTCAACACTCAAATGTGTCTAATATGATCAACAGCGCTGCGTTACCCCACATACGCTTGGCCAGAAGAAGCGGAAGCTGCGACTGCGGCATAATAAAAGTCCCGCTGCTCTCGAGGCGTGTGTCGCACTCGTCTGTCATTAGCAATCGCTCCAGCGGCCTCGATCAGCTCCAGCACTCTGCTTCATACTACAGTAACGTTAATAAATCTTTAATACATTAGCTCATCCATGAATATGATTTCTGTCGGATTCTTAGACGCGAAGACAACACCTGCCATGATTCCACGCTCAACTTTAGCGTCATCGACATTCTAAAAAAAAACTGTAAAAAAAAAAAACAAATTTACACAGTAAAATACCGTTTTTCTATTGAAACAGTAATATACTGGAAAAACAATGCATTCTGGGTAATATTATTTGTGAAAAATATTACCTAGAATGCATTGTTTTACCGTATATTACAATGCATTCTGGGTAATATTATTTGTCATTTCTGAGAAAGTAGCCTTTAGGCCTCTTTTCTTAAAACAACAAATATTACCCAGAATGCACTGTTTTACCGTATGTTACAATGCATTCTGGGTAATAATATTTGTGACAAATATTACCTAGAATGCATTGTTTTACCGTATATTACAATGCATTCTGGTTTAATATTATTTGTGACAAATAGTACCGAGAATGCATTGTTTTACCATATAAAACAAACATTTCAGGATAATATTATTTGTGACAAATAGTACCCAGAATGCATTGTTTTACCATATATTACAATGCATTCTGGGTAATATTATTTGTCATTTCTGAGAAAGTAGCCTATAGGCCTCTTTTCTTAAAACAACAAATATTACCCAGAATGCATTGTTTTATGGAATATTACTGTTTTAATGGAAAACGGTATTTTACTGTGTACATTTTGTGTACTTTGTTATTGTTTTGAATAAGCGACCTCTAGTGGCGAAAAATTACATATTGTGCCTTTAACATTAGTTAAACATGAACAGTATTTATTAACTCCTTCTGTTTTTCAACTGAGAAAAAAAAAAATGTTACCTGCTTGATATCTGCTCTTCAGTGTGGAAATGAATCTAAAAAGTTTTCTGAAACCCATTTTTTGTTAATTTTTTTTTTTTTTTTTTTTTTTTACACATCATCTACAGTGGACTGATGCTTATTTATAATGTTAATCTCAGCGTTAACAAAGATTAATAAACGTAAAAAAAATATATTCCTTACTGCATATGTAAGTTAACAAACGAGACCTTATTGTAAAGTATACCGACACACTTAATATAAAGTAGCTTTGCTAAAAGGAAAAGCAAGAAATTTGCGAACGATGCAAAAAACGAGAAAGAAAGCTACAACAAAGGTGAAAGAGAAATTCTTGCAAAACAGAAGAAAGTTAGAAAAGAAAGTTGGTTGTGAAAAGAAAGCAAGCGGAGAGGAGCAGCAGAAGACGCGGCGCCTCTGGAGTGATTTATTTGGCAAATCAGAACACAATGAGCGGATTATGACGCTCTAATAGGAGAGAGTGTTTGGGGAGCCGCTAATTGGCTGTGATTGAGTTGCAGGCTGGGAGAGAGAGACCTGGGATCCGCGCGCGTCTGTCAGCCAATCATCCGCTAATCAGAGAGCTCAAATTAAAAGTGCGTGTTTGGAGTCGAGGACGGGATAATGGAGCCTGTGCAGCAGTGTGCGATCACTGTATCACACAGCCGCTTCATTCTAACTCATACTGTACATCTGTGAACGAGGTCCAGTTCACTTCATCTTACTTTTATCATGAAAATTGATTTAAGAGCATCGATCAGCTGAATCAGACACAGTGTGGAATCACACACATCAGTCAACATATATGAAGACGATATAGATTATTCCAGCTGGAACAGAATGAAGGTTATTTATTAAACACTGTCCGGTGCAGTGACTGTGCAGTAGGGGTCAGTGTTTCTCTGCTCTGCCACACACACACACACACACACACACCACAGCATTACCTTTCAAATCAAATCTGTTCAATCTACACTAAACGAAATAATTCATCACGACTGATGATTATATTTATTTTTTTTCCTCCTAAATCCCAAATTGTAATGCCATCCAAACATTTAAACATAAATTCTGCTTGTACAAACAAACAAACGTTCTATAAGTGATGCTTGAGTCTATATGAATGATGTTCCAAAGTCATATTTAAATATGTTATTAACACATTATTTATTTAGATTTGAAAAATTAATATAAATATTTAACACAAAAAAAAAATTAATTAAATCTTGATCTAAAGCAATTCAAATGCAGGCCTAAATATGATTCGCTGATGAGATGACAAGGATATATTTATTTAATCACCCTCATCAAATAATGTGTTATCTCTGTATTCTGAATGCAAGAATACTTAATTCAATTGCACGCATATAAATGAACAATTCATATAAAAATCATACAGAATAATTTTACAATATGCAATGAATTGAGTTTCACAAACAGCTTGTTGATCTTCACAGCACACGCTTCAGTCGGATTGTTTTAATTGTAAATGTTGTGTTTGTAGAGCTTCGGTGTAAGAGAACGGAGCGGGTTTGGCTGTAAACTGGATTAATTCTCAAAGAACGTCCTTTAGTCTTCCTTGTGTAATTTCATTTGCGGCTCCATACGGTGAATATCAAAGCAGAAGCTGCGGCCTTCAGCTACATTACAAGCACACACACACACCTGCTGTCCGTCTCTAAAACCATTATTATACTCATCAGTATCAATGATCTCTTCATATTCTTAATTATGCTATTTTTTGTCTTGTTTTCGAGTTTAAAATACCCTTAAAATAAATAGTTTGTTTCATATGAACTTTGCAACATTCACACTGTTACCGAACTGAATTGAATCAGAATTAAACTGAGCCGAATAATAACACTATTGTCTTTATAGAGATGCTTTCAGCTGAAACTGAATGTTTCATAATTGATGAATTGTACATTATCACTGTTATTTTCCCTGTGAAGCTGCTTTGAAACAATCTAAAGCGCTACAGAAATAAATGTGACTTGACACAGCAAAATTAACATATCACAAACATACACATTTTCATATCTCAAACAGTTCTGCTTCCCTGCTTCTTGTTTTAAAGACATTTAGATGTTTAGATATGAGCCAAAACATTATGACCAGTCACAGATGAAACGAAAAGCAAATATCGTTGATCATTTTCTAAGGCCACATCCACACGAAGCCAGAGCCTATCCGATCTTTTTTTTTCCCCTCGTTTCAAGTAATATCTGCGTACACACGAAACCACTGAAACGACTCAAGACGATGTAGTATACATGCCAGATCACTATGTGGCGCTGTGATTCTGCAATAGAGATGCACTAAAAACAAAGAATAAGACATGCGCATAAACCTTGCGCGCTGTATACAAACTTTAGCTTAAATAAAGCTTTTATAGCCTTGGTAGCTTCTGCAGCACGAACACGAGCATGTAGTCCGCTATTGTTGTTTCTGTTATGTGACGTAGCGGTGTCTGACTAGGGTCGAGACGTGGGGTGATGACATCATCGTTTCACAAAATATACGGATTGGCTGTACACACGAAAACGCAAAGATGTCGTTTTCAGATTTATCCACTCTGGGACCCGGTTTCAAAAAATAGCGGTTTCACCTTCTGAAAACGCCGAATCCGTCTGGACGAAACGCCTATACGATACAAAATTAGAGATTAGATGGTCAGCAAACAATCAGTTGTTGTAATAATGCATGAGAAATGGGCAGGAATAAAGATCTGAGCAACCAATCTGTTATGGCAAGTCAGAGTATCTCTGAAACGGCAAGGCTTGTGTGTTGCTCCCGGTCAGTGAGAATTTACTAACAGTGTCTGAAGAGGGACAAACCACAAACCGGCGACAGGGTGTCGGACGCCCCTCTGTAAACCCTAACGCTCAAAATACTGGAGTTGGACAAACTTAAATTAAAGAAATTAGTTCAGTTAAATTAACTGTCATGAATATTTAGAGCTTTCTTCTTCTTTTGAGTTCACAGCACTGATATATTTCAAGTAAACTGAACTGTTTCATTATTTTGAGTTGTATGAACTTTTCTCTTTTAATTTAGACTTTAAACTTAAGTTTAACTGAAGCTGGGCTGGGATTTCTATTTCCCAGCATGCTTTGCCCATGGCACTCAAAAGGGAGATTAAATGCTAAAATTAATTTTTTTTTTTGTGCAAGATTAATTTAGTAGTGATTAATGTTTTGTTATGCTAATTTAGAAGAGTTTCTGTTAATGTGGGTTTTTGGAGAGTTACCATCAGGTTTGAGAACAGGTAAGTTTTAAGTCACCTAAATGCCTGATGCTTTGCATAAAATGTTATGATTTTATACAAAAAAATACAGAATATAAATACTAAGGATGCTAAATATGTTTTCAGAACTGTACACTGATTATTTATGGACGGGTTATGGAGTCAGTCAAGTCAAGTGAAACGAACGCGAGTCATCTCCGGCACGAGATCCAGCGCCGTTCCGGTGGAAACAGGCCAACAGACACTGGTCCATTACACTTAAATTACTTCTAAATGTTTCATTTTTACTTCTAATATTTGTTAAATGAGCTTAAACGTAGGCAATATGTATTAAAAATATGATCGAAAATGAAGGAATTATCATGCAAACCAGTGGTTGTGTGGAGTATTAAAAAAAAGTTTAGAGGATTTAAGTTAATCCGTAAGCATTCATTCATGTATGAAGTAAAATAAAAACTAGTATTATAGTAAAAATGAATCAACTCATTATGCTGGGTTAAATAAACAACCCATGTGTCCTATATTTACCAGCACTTGGGTTACAATAACCCAATTGGTTGTTTTTAGCCCAGTGTTTTTTAGAGTGGACCTACCTTCGGAACTGGACCTTGGAGCAGTGGAAGAAGGTCACATGGACGGCCGTGTATGTATGTGCCGTTTAGCTGGGGAAGTGATGCACCAGGATGCACAGTGGGATAACGACAAGCCGGTGGAGGGAGTGTGATGCTCTGGCCAATGTTCTGCTGGGAACCCTGGGTCCGGGCATGTGTCACCAACCTAAACATTGTTGCAAACCTGGTACACCCTTCATGACAGTGGTGTTCCCTGGTGGAATCCTTTCATCAGGATATTGCACCCTGCCACACTGCACTCATTGTTTAGGAATGGTTTGAGGAAAATGAAGAGATCAAGGTGTTGTCCTGGCCTCCAAATTCCCCAGATCTCAATCCATCTGTGGGATCTGCGGCTCCTACAAGTTCGATCCTCGGTGGCTTCACCTCACAACCTACAGGACTTGAAGGATCATGTCTTGGCATCAGAAACCACAGGACACCTTCAGGGCTCTTGTAGAGAGTCTAGGCCTCGTGGGTCGGCTGTGTTTTGGCAGCTCGCGGAGGACCAACAGCATGTTAGGCAGGTGGACATAATGTTTTGGCTCATCTGTGTATATATGCTCCTGCACCAACTGATCTGTTGAATCATAAAAACAAAGCAAACATGAAGAAAGCGATTCATCAAGCGCAGCTCTTCCTTAGCGTGTCACAGATGGGACGGGTCTGTGAGACGGTCCTGTTGGGCGTGTGACGGGCCCTGGGCCCCTTCCCCCCCTCCGACCCCCAAGGAGCAAAGCCCCCTGCCTGTTTTTTGATTTAATTAAAGGGAAGAGGGCGCATCAATTTCATTGGCAGTGCAGAGAGATGACAGCACACAAATTGAAAGCGCGCGCCTCGGCCGGGAGGGAGGGAGGAGGGCAGCGCTCATCATTAACACTGAACACAATCCTGTGTGCCATGTAACAAGATTAGAAACATTATTATCATTCTCCCGTCCACACAGACTGAATGAGAGACACTCGAGTCATTTGTAACACAAATACTGAGTAAAGAGAGGTTACAACATACTAAAAAACACATGAAATCAGGATGTGCTTCGTCGTTCTTGTGACACGCACATGATTTTGTCGCATGAAAACACTTTCAAACGTCATCTCAAATGCTGCAGGGGTTTTCTCAGAACTGACTTTGACATTTGACTTTGGTTATTGTTAATTGATTGTTGGGTTTGTCCATTTTTAACCCAACTTGGGTTGTATTTAACCCAGCATTTAATGTGTAACGCATTAAAACACGTGACGAACAACCAATTTCAGATGGAATAAAGAATCTGCAAATTTTATAATGCATCTGAACTTGAAGTCCACACAGACAGAGCGATTAATCATGATTAATTGCATCCAAATTAAGTTTGTGCACATGCATGTATTTATTTAAGAAATATTTACATATGCACATGTATATTTATATAAAGCTTTTATGTACAAGACATATCTTCAAGCAAGAGATTCACTCCATTACAGAAGTCAATCATGGCCTCAGACTCACTATATGACTAATCACATGCAGTTATAGAAATAGTTGAAAACATGATGTAAATGGCGTATTTCATCCAGTGTTTGTGTACGCTGTTTATTTATGCGAATTATTCACATTGTTAGCTTAGCAGCATGCTAATGTCAAACCGTGTTGAATTCAACTCGAGTCGAGTCTCTTATCTGATGAAGATGTTTGATTGACCTTGAGTAATGTGGTAAAACTCATTTAAGTTTGGCTTACATCATAACATTTAGAGTGAGGATATTTTATTTGTTCTTCCTTTAAATTTAATGCAGAATCATATAAAACGGCATTGAAACAGCAGTCTGAGTGCGAATCATATTATTTCCTACAAGTCTTCTCATAAACCTTCCAATATCCGAAATGAATGACGTTTTTATGAAACAAACACGCTTTTTACTTCTTCCAAACAAAGTCACAAGCTTTCTCTGATAAACTGCTGACAACTTTATGTCGTGTGGACCTAAGGGGAGTGTGAAAAACGGAGGAAATCAAGCGGACCAGACGGTGTTTACTCTCATCAGGTGTCGCTGAAACACACACTGGGTTTGTGGGTATTTTCCTGATGTGACGCAGGTGAAACTCAGTACCGCTGCTGTGAAGGTGAGATTCCTGTGAAATGAGATATCTGAGCGAATGGACATCGATATTAAGAGACGGACACATTTCACCCTGCTGAGGCAAAGGAAGTGAGGTCATAAACAGACAAGATCAAAGCTTACATAATCATTTCAGTTATACATCTATTATTAAAATCTATTTTTACGCATAAAAAAAAATGTTGAATGTGTGCTTGAATGCGCGGTTGTGAAACGACACATGCAGAAATAATAGAATCAAAGCGCTCCACTTTTGTGTGTTTACTGTCACTTTTGATCAATTTAATGCATCCTCACTGAATAAAAGTGTTTATTTCTTTCAAAAAATGTATAGTGTGTATTAAACAGGCAGCTCAGAGAACGTTTCCCTTTAGGACGCGATTCATTTTCAATGAGTAGGTGAAAAACCGCAGTAAATACAACAGAGGAGAAGAGAATTGTTCCTTTACCATTGCTACTACAAATATATTTAATGTATTTAAAAGTTTATTTATTTTGTCAGCCTTTAGGAGTTCACAAAGTGCTCATGGTCAGTCATAAATACACCATCTGCTCATAAAAAGCATCTTCATTCAAAATCTGTTGGGTTTTCTAATGAAATAAACGTTTATGCAGGTGTTATAAACCTCCTTGAAGTGCACTAGAATATGAGTGACCTCAAACCTGACAGATATGGAGCGAAAATATTATATTGCATGGGTCCTTTAAAAGCGATGTTGATCATAATGACAGAAAACATTTATAAAGTGAGATCAAGTGTTCGGCGGTGTGTGCAAGTGACGCTGACACACATTTTCATTCCGGCTTCACCAGTGTTTTCTCTCATTACACACACAGGTATTGTATGTATGTTAATACATAATAGTGCTACTGAAAATGCACTATTTGTGTGGCTAGAATAGTTGCTGCTGTGTAGAGCGCTCTGTCTTTGAAGACAGCTGCCTATGTAGGGAGCAGACAGCAAGGCAGCTCACCACTGTAGGAACAGAGCTGTAAAATAAAAGATTATTGGAGTACATTTTACAAAAAAGTAATGCGCTGTAATAGTGTGTTACTCCCTAAAACAGTAACTAATTATGTTACTTAGTTACTTTTCATGAAAAGTAATCCGTTACGTTACTTTTTCTCAGATGGCGAAGGCTCACTCTCTTTCAGGCCTTGCAGGTGTTTTTTACTAAGAAGTTCATTTTTACAAGAGTTTACCGCAGTAATGCATTCAACAACATGACATATATAACATTCACCTTCATTTTCTTTTAAAAACACAGAATATTATTATATTCTGACCTCAAGAGCGACGTATAACATACAAAAGATCTCTTAACATTATGGGTTATATTGCACACTGTACTACTCTTTTTACTAGAGAAAGAATTTTAATTCAGTAGTTTAAAAAATGCTTAAGTCAAGTCAGCTTTATTTCTATAGCCTTTTCAATGCTGCTATAAGCAGCTCTACCAAAGACAATAGTGTCATTATTCAGCCATTTAAGATCTGAAATGTAACCTTTATTATCTTATTTTTTTACAAAGTAACTCAAATATTAATGTGTAATGTATGAAAGCTTTTTTCCGCCATGAAATGAACAATAAAAAAGGTAATTGTGACTTTTTTTCCCTCGCAATTGCGAGTTATAAATATAAGATATATAAGTTATTAAGTCAGAATTGTGAGTTATAAATAAAAGATATATAAGTTATTAAGTCAGAATTGCATGATATAAAGTCAGAATTGTGAGACAAATTCAGAATTGTGAGTTATAAAGTCAGAATTGTGAGTTATAAAGTCAGAATTGTGAGATATAAAGTCAGAATTGTGAGTTATAAAGTCAGAATTGTGAGATATAAAGTCATAATTGTGAGTTATAAAGTCAGAATTGTGAGTTATAAAGTCAGAATTGTGAGATATAAAGTCATAATTGTGAGATATAAAGTCAGAATTGTGAGTTATAAAGTCAGAATTGTGAGATATAAAGTCATAATTGTGAGTTATAAAGTCAGAATTGTGAGTTATAAAGTCAGAATTGTGAGTTATAAAGTCATAATTGTGAGATATAAAGTCAGAATTGTGAGTTATAAAGTCAGAATTGTGAGATATAAAGTCAGAATTGTGAGATATAAAGTCAGAATTGTGAGATATAAAGTCATAATTGTGAGTTATAAAGTCATAATTGTGAGATATAAAGTCAGAATTGTGAGATATAAAGTCATAATTGTGAGTTATAAAGTCAGAATTGTGAGATATAAAGTCAGAATTGTGAGATATAAAGTCATAATTGTGAGTTATAAAGTCATAATTGTGAGATATAAAGTCAGAATTGTGAGTTATAAAGTCAGAATTGTGAGATATAAAGTCAGAATTGTGAGTTATAAAGTCAGAATTGTGAGATATAAAGTCAGAATTGTGAGTTATAAAGTCATAATTGTGAGATATAAAGTCAGAATTGTGAGTTATAAAGTCAGAATTGTGAGATATAAAGTCAGAATTGTGAGTTATAAAGTCAGAATTGTGAGTTATAAAGTCAGAATTGTGAGTTATAAAGTCAGAATTGTGAGTTATAAAGTCAGAATTGTGAGATATAAAGTCAGAATTGTGAGTTATAAAGTCAGAATTGTGAGTTATAAAGTCAGAATTGTGTTATAAAGTCAGAATTGTGAGTTATAAAGTCAGAATTGTGAGATATAAAATCAGAATTGTGAGTTATAAAGTCAGAATTGTGAGTTATAAAGTCAGAATTGTGAGATATAAAGTCATAATTGTGAGATATAAAGTCAGAATTGTGAGTTATAAAGTCAGAATTGTGAGATATAAAGTCAGAATTGTGAGTTATAAAGTCAGAATTGTGAGTTATAAAGTCAGAATTGTGAGTTATAAAGTCAGAATTGTGAGTTATAAAGTCAGAATTGTGAGATATAAAGTCATAATTGTGAGATATAAAGTCAGAATTGTGAGTTATAAAGTCAGAATTGTGAGATATAAAGTCATAATTGTGAGTTATAAAGTCAGAATTGTGAGTTATAAAGTCATAATTGTGAGTTATAAAGTCATAATTGTGAGATATAAAGTCAGAATTGTGAGTTATAAAGTCAGAATTGTGAGATATAAAGTCAGAATTGTGAGTTATAAAGTCAGAATTGTGAGTTATAAAGTCAGAATTGTGTTATAAAGTCAGAATTGTGAGTTATAAAGTCAGAATTGTGAGATATAAAATCAGAATTGTGAGTTATAAAGTCAGAATTGTGAGATATAAAGTCAGAATTGTGAGATATAAAGTCAGAATTGCGAGTTATAAAGTCAGAATTGCGAGTTATAAAGTCAGAATTGTGAGTTATAAAGTCAGAATTGTGAGTTATAAAGTCAGAATTGTGAGTTATAAAGTCAGAATTGTGAGTTATAAAGTCAGAATTGTGAGTTATAAAGTCAGAATTGTGAGATATAAAGTCAGAATTGTGAGTTATAAAGTCAGAATTGTGAGTTATAAAGTCAGAATTGTGAGTTATAAAGTCAGAATTGCGAGTTATAAAGTCAGAATTGCGAGTTATAAAGTCAGAATTGCGAGTTATAAAGTCAGAATTGTGAGTTATAAAGTCAGAATTGTGAGTTATAAAGTCAGAATTGTGAGTTATAAAGTCAGAATTGTGAGATATAAAGTCAGAATTGTGAGTTATAAAGTCAGAATTGTGAGTTATAAAGTCAGAATTGTGAGATATAAAGTCAGAATTGTGAGTTATAAAGTCAGAATTGTGAGACAAATTCAGAATTGTGAGTTATAAAGTCAGAATTGTGAGACAAATTCAGAATTGTGAGTTATAAAGTCAGAATTGTGAGTTATAAAGTCAGAATTGTGAGTTATAAAGTCACAATTATCTTTTTTTTTTTAGTTCTTTTTTTTTTTTTTTTGGCGGAAACAATAGTAATGCATTACTCCTCGCATCCAAAAAGTAATCTGATTATGTAGTGCATGTTACTTGTAATGCATTACTCCAGCACTGATCATCAGTGTCTACTAATTATTGATCAAAATAGTTTTGTCTTTGCATTAAGCACTTTTGAATTCTTATTGGCTCTGAATAAAGACTTTTGAAGATTTTTTCTCAATGGACATTGTGTGTGGGCTTTGTGCTTCTTACCTTGATCATTTTGTAATTATTTGTGAAATTGAGTAAAAATTGTTTCCAAGTAAATCCCACCACATGTGTTTCAGTGTACTTCAATAGTCCATAGGTTGTTGTAAACACTCTGCCAGCACTGCCAAAAATGCTTCAAAGGTTCAAAATCTGCTATAACCAAACATGAGTTGAGCTGCACAATCTCACCGCATAAAGTTGAATGTTTTGCATGAACACGCCGTATTGAGCATTGAGCACTCTCATAACATTGTAAAGATCAGCGGTTGTGGAGGCAGACAGAATCTGAAGCGGCGCGAGCCCCCGGTGGGGAAATATGGGACTGAATGGAGCGCACCGGTGTAGAGCCGCTTGGCTTTGATTTGTTGTGAAGACAGCAGCAGCGAGACGCGCCCGACTCCAGGCTTTTCCCAGCATGCCCGTGGAGAGTGACACTTCCTCTGCCGTCTGAAGACGTGCGCTGAAGCCGTGCCAGATCTCAGCACCAGCCTGACATTCATCAGCAGCGAGCAGCGGGAACACACTCCACCTGCGTCTGTGTGTGTGTGTGTGTGTGTGTGTGTGAGTTCACATGCTGCCACAGTGTGAAGGTAATGATGTAATTGAGCACTCATATGCATCCATGTTTACTCTATTTCCCATTTTTCACTCCAAGGCTCTCCATTGGCCACAACAATATTCAAAAACCCTGCGACTTTTTTGGTTGTTCACGATTCACTGCATTAGGAGTTTTAAAAAAAAAATTTTTTTACTCATAATTTATACAGATAAAATTAATATAAAATGTCATTATGCACACGCACTCTTCGACAAAAGGTTCAGTGGTGTTCTATATAGAAGGGTTCTTGACTCCTTATATGAGTTCTGTATAAGGAGAAATGTTTTAAATGAATGCATAATACTTTTTTTCAATATATACGAGATGTTTCACAAACTTTAATCAAAAGCAAAAATTAATAAATTAAAACTGAATCCATAAAATGATCCCATTATGGGATCATAAGTGCCTGATGGAACCATTTTAGTTCCATATAGAACCATTTCATTTAAATGGGACCTATAATGCCGTTCACAAGATGTAATATAAGTCTCTGGTGTCTCCAGAATGTGTCTGTGAAGTTTCAGCTCAAAATACCCCATAGATCATTTATTATAACTTGTCAAATTTGCCTCTATTTGGGTGTGAGCAAAAACACGCCGTTTTTGTGTGTGTCCCTTTAAATGCAAATGAGCTGCTGCTCCCGGCCCCCTTTCCAGAAGAGGGCGGAGCTTTAACAGCTCACGCTTCGGTCGCTCAACAACAACAAAGCTGGAGAATCTCACGCAGCCAAAATGACGAAAGTGTTCAGCCTTACATTGTTCAAACCGGAGTCGACACTGATGGAGAGATTCAGGAAGAAGTTACAACTTTTAGACGTTTCTGAATGGTTAGTGGATAAATTTATGTAGTTGCTGTGGAGTTGATTCAACTCATCCACTAGCATGTGCCGTCATGTTCATCTTTTGTAATTTTGAAAACAAAATGGCGGCGCCGTGGGTAGAAACGTGCAGATTAAGGGGCGGTAATGTTATAATAAGATCCCCGTCCTACGACACAAGGGGAGTGAAGCTCATTTTTTCACATGCTTACAGAGAAAGTCTTGCCAAAACAAAGTTACTGGGTTGTCATTTTCATGTTTTCTGGGTTGGTAGATGCACCGGGGACCCGATTATAGCACTGAAACATGGAAAAGGTCAGATTTTCATTATATGTCCCCTTTAAAAGTGTGGAGTTTTAAGATTTTATTCATTCATATGACTTTTCCAGGTCTAGAAATCACTCTTTTAAACGTAGTCTTCTCGATTATGCAGGTTTTTCAAGACCTTGGGAATCCCAGTTCTTCAAAGGCAAAACAAAAATATTTAAAATCTTTGTTTTTAAATTAAAACAAAAAAAAAAGTCTTGATTTTTTTTTTTCTTATTTTAAATCATTTTAAGTGACTAAGTGGCTTGGTTGTATTAAAGCTGAAGTGTATCGTTTCTGTGGCACCAAACAAAATGGCAAAATAAAGTTTTCGGCATATTCATTCAAAGAGGAACATTATTTGTAATATTTCTTAATTAGCATTGTTGGGTTGATTTGATTTCTGTGGGTTTGTAAATAAGCATAAAAATGTTTAAAGCAGCTTATGACTCTTGTACAGACTTTGATTTATCTTCTTTAAGAGACATCTGGACAAAAAAAAGAAAGAAAAAAAGGTCTTTCAGAAACGTGAAATGAACACGAAGATTTAATTTCATGAACTTTAATACCATCAGAGACCCATGCAGCGTAGCAGAAGTGCAACGGTAAGGCAATTAATTAATTTAACCAATTTTCACTAAATATAGGTAAAAACTAAATTTTAAACCGATTTTAAAATCATAGCAAAAAATGCAATCAGAAAACGTTTTTCATCTCATTGTTATAACAATATATACTTTATAAATATGTTTTGACTTGAATATTTAATGACATTTCTTAACTTTTCATGTCTGTATCCTGGTTGAAATATATTATTTTTAATATATTATTATATATTACACAAGGAATAGGAATGTATAGAGCTGGTGAATTCAGCAGAGCTCTGAAACTGATTTTGTGTAACTCTGGCTATTAGTCAATAAGACAACACTGAAAAACCGTACAAAAAACCTTGTTTCCTTCTGATTGTATTGATGTCTACAAACAAACAGACCCTCCGCCTCTAAACAGAACAAACGTGTGTGATCTAACGGCCTGGGAGAGACTGCGATGTGCCCTAAACACAAGTGATTGGAAAATTATAGGGACTTTGTGAAGTCTCTCTCCAGTGACTCAGAGCTGTGTTTGTGGAGGCAAAGAGCTGGAGCTGAGGCTTCTGGGTAATCTGGCAGATGTGGGAAAGCACTGTGATTGTCTTCCAATCACTTCAAGAGAACTGTGGTCATCACACTATGAGCAAAACTTCCCGACTGAGCGAATGCAGGCTGATTTTAGCAAAGGGGAAGTACACTCTTAAAAAAAAAAAAAAAAAAAAAGTTCAGTGGGGATCTATATAGATATAAATATATCTATATATTTGGCAACAGGGATAGCTAGTATGTTTGCTTCGCATAGCCTCAAACACAACAATTTGAAATATCATGTTTTGCTCCAAAATCACTGTATAGCCTATAGGCTATATACACGTCAGTCATGTTTGAAATAACTTTTGTGGTCCATGTTGCTTCTTAACACAGAATATATTAGGCTGTGTTATAAAATTCTATGATACAGGCTATGCCGATTAGCATTGCATTATAGATATACATTATTCTTATGTCCATAAAAGGGATTTCCTGGAACATAAGTTCACTTTTATGAATCTCACTTGTGGACTTTCTGTGTGAGGACACCCTCTGGCTTCCAGTATGAATGAAACTAGAGTGTTTTGCGCTTCATATTGTGAACATCAACGTAGTAACTTGAGTAGTTTTTCAGCAAACTTACTTATTTACTCTTACTTGAGTCATATTATTTTTCAGTACTTCTGCTTCTACTTTATTTCTGAAGTAGCAATATTAGTAAAATTTTTTTAATACTCTTTCCACCACTGATAGTGTGTCTATTCTGTGGAAAATAAGTATTGGGAGCGTTTCAGATATTTCAGTATCGATATGTATTGAAAAATCTACTTTTGACAACACTTAGTTTATTATTTCAGATTCCGTTTTAAAAGTCTACAATTGAAAAATGTATATATTATAAAATTCCCCCCGGCAAAGTGGCTAGTAGGAGTGACTATATATACCAACCTCATTGCTCACAGCAGGTCTTTCTTTTAGGGTTTATAAGTTATCATTAAAAATCAATTCACCTAGGGAGAAAATGTTTTTATTTCCCAAACCCGACTCTATTGCAAGTCTTCTGAATGTGAGGTACACATTCAGAACAACGTCTCCTTTGGTGTTTCACTGAACGGTGTGGAACATGAGGGTAATGTATTTATCATAGCTGATACTCATAGTGAGCGTTAGTAACAGTCAGTTAATCCATTAGTTTGTAAACACAAGTGTAATTCCTGGAGTTAAAGTCGGCTGGGTTCAGTAATTGCCAGTTGTGTCTTTAAACGTCAGCACAGTAATTTCAGATTTGTACTCGGGTCTTGATCAGGGATATAGCTGTGAGGCACTAGAGCTGCTCCAGGGACAAAAATACCTGTTGCGTGTGTTGATGGTAATTACGGCCGTCTCTCATAGACGACTCTTAGAGAGCCTGAGAGCTGCGGCTTCTGTCTTTGATTGCTGCTCTGGATCCTTCAGTTCTGCTGTCCATTAAATCTTGATTGGTCTTCTCTCTCTCTCTCTCTCTGTGTGTGTGTGACAGAGAACCAGTGACCTGTTAAACAAAGCTAGTTGAACAAGTTTCAGAGTATAGAGTTGACAAAATCCAACCTGGTTTAAATGAAGTTCAGCAGCCAATTTAAAGCTTTATAAATGTATATTTATACAACAGTTCTTTCTGGTTCTTGAATCTGATTGGCTGAGAGCCATGTGATATTCTAGTGATAACAGCACTCCTACCTTTTCACCGTTTGTATCACTCCGCTTGAAGCGACTCATGGCGGTTGAGCAAATCCACCATATTTTTTTTTTTTTTTACAAATACTACACTTGTACCACAAACTGTTTTTTAGGCAGGAATGTATGCCTATTTTACAATTTATTTAGACGTTTTCGGAGATGTGAGCTCCAGGCCGTTCAGTGCTCGTGTACCCGCCGAGAACAGCTTCATCTCAGCCAGTGTTTCGCGGATTTGCCACTGCCTTTTAAAATGGTTAAATAAGATATAATTTATTTTGGGTACATAAAACGGGCAAACTTTGGTCTTATTAATTATTACTTCTTCCTGAGCAAATCGAATTGGGCTATGTAAAATTTAATAATTTAATATTAAGGCTATATTTAACATCCTGTGAAGTACTGCTTTTGTACGTTTAACTGAATTGTACAATTGTGTTTATTTCCTATTGTCATTTATAATGGCTATGGTTGTTAATTTAAATATTGTTGTTCAATAAATATTATATTTTATATAAATAATATGTTGCATTTGCTATTAAAAAAAGGGTCCATTAGTGCATAATATGGATTGTGAAACATAAATGAATACGCCATTAGATGGCGGCAAGCTTTACATGTGAGTCAGTCGCAAGAGACTTTTAAATTGAAAGGGACTTTTGTAAACAAAGGACGTTGTTTCAACGCTGTTATGGAAAATACAAAGATCGCTTTCCTCAGCAGACATTCGAACTGATTTTTATAATGGATATAATATTATGGACATCGACCTGAAGAATGAATGTTATATCAGAAACAGGTAATGCTTGCTCAGGCGATCTCTCTCTCTCAATAATACTGTACAAAATACAATAAGTTTCAATGGAGGGACTCAACATTCCTTCGTTACTAGTTTTAAAGTGACGTTTTAGAATTAGTAGGCTTGAAAAACATGACAAAGTGTGTACTTTTTTGCCATTTACATTAGAAAGTAAACACTGATTTAACTTAAAATTTAAAGTTAAATTTTAAAGTTAAAATTTTACATTTAAATTCAGCAAGTTGCTCTAATCTTTTCTCCCCTATGTTGCCATGTATCCGAGTGAAACGCTTCTGGAACAAGAACAAATGTAGGGCGAGGCTTGATTTTGTCTGTGAGGAATTGATTGGATGGTTGTGGTTTGCTATTGGTGGAACTCGTGTGAGTGACAGGTTGCCCCGCCCTCGTCATCAGAGGAGAGAAAAGATGCTGCAAGAGGGAGGGGAAGATATTCTGATTCAAGATTATGAGACACATGAATTTAAAAGAATAATGATGTGCACCGATAAATCATTTAGAACAAACACTGTAATATTCCACAAAAAACAATTAAATTTTAAAAGCTTAAAAAATCACCCTTCCTTAAAGGCACCAGTCATACCTGACACATTTGTGTACAGCCCACTTATAGTGTGTGTGGGATCATCATCACAGCTGTGATCACACACACACACATACACAGAACTACAATCTTTATCGCCTGGGCCCGTCTTCCTCTTCCTCCTCCTGGCCCTCTGCCCGCTCCTCTGCTAACCCCCGTGTTCGCAAATCACCGCTTCCCGTGTCAGCAGGTAAATTGTTTTGTCCTCCCGTTCCCCGCTTTCATTACCTTGTGTAAATTAAGCGATACGTCGTCCACCGGCGCGAGTCGCCGCACCCCGTGCCGCCACGCCAAAATCACAAGATTTGGCATAATAAATGAAGACAAACTGGCGCAGGCACTGCTCCTTCTCCTCGCCGACTCGCTTTCATTATTCGCTTAACTCGCCGGAGAAAATGACTTAACCCTGACCCGAGCATTACGTCCCATATTCACTCCAGATAAAAGCCTTTTTACGGCGGGCCCCCCACAATTTATATTCCGCCAAGGAGGCCGCTTCTCCCTGTCACTTTTCCAATCTCGGGCCCCCTCAACACACGTCATTAAACTTGTCGTTCCTTCCTGTATTTGTCCATCAGTCCTTTCCTTTTACATAAAAGGTGGCAGCATTATTCTGGGCTTTGATGGCGCCCACTCATTTTTTTCCCCGCCACAGGATGTTTGATTGGAAGAAATATAGCCCGAGCGCCGGCTCTATCTCCTCTCCGCTCTGCTGCCGGAATCCGACGCTTGATGAAATAGTGTTCCTTTAGCAAGAATAATAAAAACAGACTTCTGCATTATAGGCCCAGAGCCCACAGGAACGAGAAAACCCCAATCTCTGCTCGGCCCTGACGGTTTTTTATAGTCATACGGGCAGATAAATGGAAAGCGGCGAGCCACATAGGAGGCGAGCGCAGAGGAGACACGATGCAGTTGCACTTGCAGAGATGCTCGGGATTCCACACCGTTCTTTAGTGTAAAAGCATCCGTTACAGTGGATGGAGAGAATAGAATTTTCCAACCCAGGAAAACTGGAAAAATGTGCTTGTGGAGGCATTTCTGCAAAATGATATGAATTTGCTTCTTGCATGTTTCGCAACACTTTCAAGGTGAAATGTCCATCGAGTGTCGCTAATAGCAGTTTTATCTGAAAAAGATGAATATGAATATGGCGACGCTTTGTTTTGGTGGTTGTTGTACATATTGCTGCACTTCAGAAATTAAATGTCCGCTTAACCCTTTAAGACTGGATGGAGCATCGGCGCTTTCGTTTGCGTGTCTCTGTTTAAGAGCCGATAAAAACTAAACCCATACAGGTAGCACAATAATTATTTTTGCATACAAAATTAGACTTTACACGTTCAGATTAAGCTCCTTTTGCATTGTTTTCACCCTCTAATGAGTCTGAGTAATATGCGTTTACAACAAAAACAGCAAAGCCGCTAACTGAATACAAATATGCAGATTTCACATGCTCATAACTTCATGAAAAATGCATAGAAAATGCATAGGTCATAGAAAATGGCATAGAAAATTATTTAAAGCAGATTCTCATGATTAAAATCAACATAATATATTGCGGTGATCACAAGATATTACTCACGGAATGATGTAACATATTTGGCTAAAAACATGTCTCTCATCTTTTCGGGATGTATTGTGTATCCAATGTTCCTGGAACCATCCATGTTTGTTTTCCAACGTGGAATAACACAAAATATATATCATTTTAAAGCTTAGAAACTCAGCTTTTTTAATGCATCTAACCATTTTGATAAACTCCTAACAAGTGCTGAGAAGTGCCTCTAAACCAGAGTTCACCGCCTGTGGGCGCCATCTAGAAATGAATAATACTTCATTCAACTATACTTTATGCTATCACCACAAAATTTGAACCAGATGCAGCTCACATGTAGGAGAGCATCACCGAAAAATAATTTTTCTCCGATCTTAATTCCTTCCTGAGTTATTCCATGTCAAATAAAAAAATAAAAAAAATGAAAAATTATAATAAAAATTCTATATATATTTTGTCTTTTATCAGCAGTTTCTCAGCAAGAAAATATCCAAATGTAATGTCATTTATATTTTCTAAAAATTTAAAAAGTGTTCTATCAAACAATACCTACCTTTTGACTCTCCTTGCTAAAGTTTTGGAGTTATTGGAGTCTTTACTTTTGTGTATGTCACTCAGAAAAAAAGAAAAAAAAAAACTTTAAAAAAGCCTTCAGGTCTTAAAAGGATAAAGCTTAATGCTCAATGGTGTTTGAAAATAACGTACCCCATTCAATAAACCCACCTAAACCTAACCCATATTGTTAACAAAGCAAACATCTTTAAAAATGTATTTGCTGAAACAACCATGTCACTTTAGCTGCTTCTGCAAGTCTTACGGCTATTTTATCATGACTCTGTTTTATAACGTAATATATTTTCTGTCTCACTATGTGTTAAGAAGAAACATGGACCACAGAACTTGAAAACACGACTGACATATATATATATATATATATATATATATATATATATATATATATATAGGCTATATAGTAATGATTTTGGAGAAAAACATGATATTACTCTCATTAGGGCCCAAGCCACTAAGGCGCAGGGGCCTATTGTTTTCCTAAGTATTATTATTATTTATTTTATTTATTTTTTTCAACCTTCCAGGACTTTTTGGGGGCCTTAATGTGCTCAAAAACTCTGGAATCTGCGGCCATTAGGACGCCGCAGAGGCTCGGACCCGGGCGTGGAACAGGGGCTCTACAGCGCCCCCTTGAATGGGATCCGAAAACCTTGGTCCATATATCAAACATGCTTGCATGAATTATTATGAAACTCAGTATTTTACTCAGTAAGTTATACACCAACAGGAAGTCAGCTATTATGGGTTGTTTGAAAAATGCATCCTCTGGAATTTGATATACTCCTCCTAGGCGATTAATCCGATAACCACCAAACTCGGTCAGCATGAAGTCAAGACATTGATGATGAAAAATTGCCAGTGGATTTTTGATATCTCAAACGGTTTGGCCGTGGCGAGGCAATGAATTTATGGCGAGAAAAGGGAGACAGGAAATGTGTTATAACTTTATCATACATTGATTGATTTTATGAAACTTCAGCTGTGTGTTTGTTGTACAAGGCTGATCACATGGATGTGACTATTGTGAGTCAAAGTTATAGCACCACCAACTGGCAGCAGGAAGTGCGTCACTTTCAACATACTTTGAGATCACCCTCTTATTTTTACCCGATTAGCTCCAAACTTCATCACAATAATGTCAAAACATGGCAGATGTAGACCTGTGAATGTATTTGTGATATTCTTAATAATATTATTAATCATATTTAATAATGTTATTTAATAATACTCTGGGGTGTTTCTGAGGCTCTTAGCATGCTTCAAATTGCATGAAACTCGACACACATGTCAGGATTGTCATCCAGTAGACATGGGCAAAGCCTTAGAAATGGATGGGGAGGAGGAGCTCTATAGCGCCACCTTTTGACAAAAGTAGGGGGTTAGTTTAACCAACAGCCACCAAACTCGGTACACATATTGTTCCCAGTAAGCCAGACAACATTCTAATTTACAGTCGTTAGCTCTGACCAACCGGAAGTCAGCTATTTTGGTTTGAATATGGATTTTTCTCTCTCTCTCTTTCTCTCTTTCTGTTTACCCATTTTAAATGCCCATTGCCTGCCGTGCACAGTTGCCCTGAAGCCACCGGGCTTGGGCCCGCCATCGCTGCTTGCAGCTATATTAAATTGTGTTTGACAAACGTACGGTTGTTTTATTACTAATTATGAAAAGTAAGTCCACGTAAGATCATTTGAATGATTTTTTAAGAAGGGCAAAAGCAGGGATTAAAACAGTATGAATAGAAAAGTGGCAGTAAAAAATAATGTGGGGTATGAATTAACTTGAATTAACTTAAAATGCTCTTTTTTTTTTTTTTTTTCATTCTACCAAAAATGTGCTGGGAGCCCACTGTTGCTTTAGTAACAAACTACACTTTAACGTGCATCTGACTGACAGATAAGTCATGCAATCTTATGTTGTTGCTGCTAATGTTGAGGTTATTTCAGCTTCGTACATTTAGTTTAACCGTAGTGTTAAAGAAGGCAAGCTTTACTATTTAACTGAACTGTGTGCATGCATTTTACACACTTACATTGTTCTTGCTCCATCCCTGCAATAACTGCATCCTTGTATGAGCCGAGTTTTCTATTTACTTCGACTGCTCAGTGCTCTGGTAATATCAATGGTATGACCCATTTCAGGAGCTGCCAAAGTTACAATTTAAAATCAGAATATGAGCATAGCTCACTTACATTCACTAAAATATTGAAATGTTAGCGATACTGACTCAAAATGCTTTGTTTTCATTGGTTCATCACCAGAGTCAGACCTGTCTGTTATTGGCTGAAGCGCAGAGCTCCTCCGCAGTAGTTTGAAAAGTGTCAGCTCGCCCTGTTGCTCCGTCAGCACCTTTCTCAAAGTACTTTGTACTTTTGGTGAAAAATAAATGTAGCGAAGTTGAATACTTTTTTTTTTTTTTCAACTCAAGTAAAAGTACCACAATTTAATTATACTCAAAGTAGAAAAAACTGAAAAATGTTCTTTAACAAAAGTATTTGTAATTAGTTACTTTCCACCTCTGCATGCATGCTAATAAACAACTAGTTCATAGTGAGAATTGGACCCTAAACTAAAGTGTTACCACATGTGCTAATGTTTTGAGAACATCATTAAAGGTCAGATCACTTTGAATGAACGTTCTATTAACATTACTGGTTGAACGTTTGTTTATCACTTTGAGAGAACCTTTCCAGAACGTTCCCTGTTAGCTGGGCTACTGCTAGCGTAGATCTGGCACAAATATACACGAAGTAGAAGAAGAAGAAGAAATCAGCTTCATTCTTTACATATGAAAGTTTCACAAGGTCGTTGAAAAAGTCAGGCCACCACACAACACCTGCATACAAATCCGCTTCCTTGTTCCACGAGTCGCAGCACGGCGGCTCTTAAAGCCATCATTATTACCATACAAATAGACAGATCTATTTAACAACTACCTTTTTATCACAGAGCACTTATTCTTTAGTGTTGCTCTCTGAAAGCCATTGAAATGCAGCCGCCAAGCGTCTTGCGCTTGATAAAGGCCGGGAGCAATAGATGGAGCATGGCTGACATCTTCTTAAGAGATGATAGGAGAGCCAAATCAAATAGGATGGAGCAGTCACTCTCGCGGCAGATAGGTGTTTCATTTCTGCCGGGCCGCGTTGGCATCCCCAGTGACTTCCTGCCCGGGGAAGATATAGCTCCCTTGGACTTTATCCATTATTCCAGCCGCTACGCTCTCAGCGCTTCTCCACACTCCTGTTTTTGTTCCAGGCCGAGTAGTATTTTCCCTACTTTGATGTCAATCTTGGAATTTGCTCTGGCTTTCATTATCGATAGCCTCTTTCCTGTGTGTGGAAGTCAATTATGGTTTTTTTATTAAACATAATTGATTGCGAGTGAATGAGATGCGAGTCGTGTATTTTGAAATGATGAATCTCTGGTTCTGGTTAAAAGTTTCTCACCCCATGAGGCTCTTAAACTCTTTCCCATGTTGCCAAAAACTTCACATTTGAAGACTTAAATAAGTGATATAGTCACACCTGTGACCACACATCAGTTCTGTATTAAGACTATGAAGTCTATACACAAAATGATCAACATGATCTGTCGCACACAATCTCCTACAGTCCTTCTGTCGTCTGATTGATAGTTTAGACTGTTTTATCAAGTACACAGTCTTTCTTCACATGTCTTTCTGCTGTGAAATCTGCACTGATTTTATCAAGTAAACCTAAGAATAACTTTGATATTGTTAGTAATATTGCATTAAATGCATTATATGTTTAAAACTACAGAGATTTTAGTTATGGCTCAATTAAATAATTATGCCAGTTAACTTTGTCTCAGATGTTTCTCCTCAAATAAAAATGTCACAAATGAGCCAATAGTTGTCATACAGTAAGAGTACAGAGCTATGAATGAAATGAAGCTCAGATCATTTGAACTTGAAATGTTTGAGTTCATTTTGACTTTTGGTGTCCTGGTAAATCTGAGCACAGTTTGAGACAATGTTTAGCGGAGATGCATGTGAGAAGCAGGAGGTTAGGAGTTTTCCTTCCTATGGGATATTAGATTTTATGTGAAATTATGAAATATTAGTGGTTGTACATATTAAGTATATCTTCTCATCTCTGGCCAAAGCAGATTCTCCGTCTGTCAGAAAAACCACAGACGAATGCTGATAACTACAGAAATGAACCCCTCGAAACAAACGTCCCCATGAGAAGAGTCATGAATGGCAGAATAAATGAAAATGAACCAGAATCCAGACAATACAATGCAGAGAAATTGCCAGGACGGAACAAAGAATGAATTTTAAGTGTCTTAAGACACATTTCCTGAAACTGTATGTCCTGAGGGGGTCCGGTTTCTAAACTGTTAATTGTTAGCGTTGAAAGAGACACTTTTCTGATACGTTTGGTTATGAATCGCTTGTTCTGAGTGCTTGTCCCTCAGTGTTTTAAGTCAGGCGTCTGCCTTGGTGCTCCAGCTTCCCTGAACAATGAGGGGCCCCGGACCCCACGTGTCCCTCAGGCTTTGGTGAGCGGCGGCCTGAGGCCGGGTACTGAGGGAGCCGCGCCGCGCTGCTAAATGTGGAGGGGACAGATAAGAGCTCAGCTGCGCTGTGAGGCCTTTCCCCAGGAGCCCAGAGGGAAATTTGCGAATATTAAGAGGAAGATGAGACCGATTAAATGTGCTTTGTGCTCTTGTTAACCACTCTGCTTTACTTAATTTTTTTCTGTGCTTTCAGTTGCGTTGTATTATTATTATTATTATTTTCTCTCTCTCTCTTTAAAATCTTTATTTTTTGTTGAACGGTGCACATTTTAGTATCATTCATATATTAGAGTTTTTGTTCATATTTTGAATTAGATTTAAAAAAAAAATTCTATTGTTATTTTAATTTTAAAGTTTTAGTCATTCCTCTTCATTTTATTATTATTTTTAATATATTTATATTAAAGTCCCTCTGTGGTGAAAATAAAGTTTTTAATGTTGTTTATATGTCTATGTGGTGTTTTTAGTATGCTTTAAGACGAACCATGTGCAGATTCATAAGTCGACACCATTGCTGAGTATTTTCTCTTTAAAACTGCAGCGATCTAAAGATAGTCTCGAAAACATGATTTGAAATCGCTGGTGTTTCTGACGTCACAAATTACCTGTCACGCCAATGTGTGGGCGGGCTTTAGCATATCATTAACTATGCCCGCTCTGAAGCAGGGGGTTCTCAAGACAAGGTTATCCTGGTATATTTTTCTGTTGATATGAAAAATCGGGTAGATTTAGCAATATAGCGGGTGTATGATTTATATATTACGGTGTCACGATGAACTGCATGCCTTTCTCAAGTCGTTCCTAAGGATACTGATTGTTAGAAGACCGCTGTCTGACTCGAGAAGGGGAACATGGTTTGTGTAACATTAGCAACACATTATTAGCTGTTTGATAATGTTCTCAAGCAAAAGGCTAATCATATTAATTAGCGTTATGTGTCCAGCGTTGTAAAAAGCAATACCATTTTGCAGCGTTTACCTCAGGAAGTTGACCGAGTGGATCTCTGAGCTGGCGCGAGCGAGTGGAGGCAAGGTGACTGGAGGCGGGGCTAATTAGCATATTCATAGATCCCCATATACTAAATGAAGCAAGGGTGTTGAGTTACATTCAAGCTATTTTAAGTCATGAAGAAATTTTTTTCACAGGAAAAAACTTTTCAATATGTCATTTTGGTGATCAAAGATGAGTTTTAAGGGATAAAATTATTGACCACAGGGGGACTTTAGGTTTAGTTTTAGTTTAAAGCTGCAGTCCAGAACTTTTTTTGGTTAAAAATTATCCAAAATAAATTTTTAAGCAAGTACATTACCAGCCAGTGTTCAAAACTATCTCCTTATCTTAGCCCGATTCACAACAGTAAGCTTGTAATAATGTTTTATAATAAGAGCGACCTGGTGGATTTCCGCGGGAAATTCGAGCATGCAGCAGTTCGTCTTTGCGTCATTACGTCACGTCTGTAAACAGAAAGGAAGGCGTCCCAGCTAGTAGCTATATCATGTGAGGATGCTGCTTGTAGCGGGTCATTTAAAGCCTTTTCTCACAGCAGCTGAAATAGCTAAACTTATCATTTTGATGGCGGATTGTAATCCAGAAAGGTCCAAATGACAATCATCAGTAACAACTGGAGATTCACCCGTAGTCAAAAGCAAAAGACTTCGGACTGTGGAGTGGCTACAGACATTGAAATCTATAGGTAACGCTAATACACAATGCTGATGCTGTTAACATTAACAATTTGAGAACAAACTATAACAATAATAATAATATGCATGTTTTTTGACGTGATCGTTAGATTTAATCAACCTTGGCAGCACGATTTATTGTAGGCCTAATGCTTTTTTCCTCAGTTGGTCAGAACAAAAGTGTGAGAAATGTTACTTGTTCAGCTGATATTTTTCCAGTGAAATTCTTATATTGTTCATACTTTCAAGATGTAGAATCTGTGATTTTGAAGTACAGTATCCACACCAGTGTGGTGACTGACAGCAAGCATTAGATTCATTCGCTAAGGAGTCGTGCCGATGCACAACGCACGTGATGATAACAATTCTGCATATGACTGCAATTGCAGGTTTCAAACAGAGATGGCGACAAAGAGGAAAAATGCCGGAAACAACTTTTCTCCAGTGTTGTGACGTATTTCCAAGTGAAACGGATTTTATTTTAGCGCTCCTCCTCTCCATCTCTCGCTCATAGCAGACTAACAGTCGGAGGGGGAGTGGTTTAAGCGTTTTCAACCCAAGCCGTCAAACTGATGTCATTAGAAAAGGGGGGAGCATTTTCAGATTTTGATTAAATATTACGAAGCCAAACAATTTTTTTGTGTGTGGATTGACTTGCACGGATGAATTGTTCATCACAAAACTAGCAATTTGAGCTAACAAAATCAATAAGGTCAATTTTGATTTCATGTGTACTTTAAGCTAAATGTTGACTTGGCAACTATAGCTGAAATAAAGTAAGTTTAATCTTATTTTAGTTAATGTTTAATTTATTTCAAGTAATAATAATTTATGGTTTTAGTTGACAATAATAACCCTGCAGGGGTTCATAATTTTATTCATAAATTACAATTCACCCTAGTAAACACCCCCATGTTTCTTCTCTTTCTACAGCCTGCCATTGGTCGGTCAAACAGATAGTCCCGCCCCAAGCTCACGCCATTGGTTGAGTCAGAAGTTGACATATCAGATCTTGTTCAAAATAATCTTGAGTCACTGGTTTTATAATGTTGAGTGATCTGAAGAGCAGCAGCTGCAACAGAAGAGACGACAAGCTTTCACACATTTAACTCTTATCATTATTTCTTCTGTTGTTTTGGAATAAGAGTATCTATCCTCCTCATTATTACCTCACTGAGACTGACCCTTGACCTGTAAACTTGGGCACTCGGAAATGTGTTCATCCTAATGATCATGAAGCAAATTGAGTATGTCTGTTCCATGATATGAGTCCTTTAACAACAAGCAAGCATAGGAGGTAATCAGTAAAGTTCTTCTGAATAAGTGATGTTCCCGCTGCCGTGTTGTTGTTAGGATCTCTGCTACTGCATTTAGAACGAGCTGAAGGGGATTTAGTCTGAGTCGCGCATTACAATAATCAATTCTACTAACAAGCACATGGACAAGTGCTTTTGCTTCACCTTGAGATGAAAAAGGTCTAACTTTCACAGTGTTTCTGAAATGAATGTGCATGAGTTTTGTTATGGACTTGTCAATATTTCAGCCTTTTTTCTGCTTTCAATTGTAAAAACATTTTTAATTACAAAATGTCTAAAATCATTTGCATCAATTTGAAAAAATACTTCTTGATTGCATTACCGTCCGCAACAGAAGATGATACACAAAGGTAATTTTAAAAACAGTGGTGCACTAGCGATAGCAGCAGGAGATTAATGGTATTCTGAGGATCACTAACAACTTAACTTGAATAATAAGTCCTTTTGTGATGCAGGTACAACAGGGAACAATGAAGATGACATGAAAACAGGACAATCCACAGGTAAGTTCAAACAGGGTAGCGTAAAACGAGTCAGCAGCAGGTGTGGTGATGGCTGAATGAGTGCAGGTGGGGACCAGGAGGGATGCTGGGAAATGTAGTTCCGTGACTGGAGAATGTGACAATGTCTGCACTTCAGAAGACCCCTCTGTTAAACTCTTTTGCAGATGACGCCACAGTCATCGGCCTCATTCATGATTCATAAATGTGTTCATAATCTGACTAAACCTGTGTCTTTATACCTTTATATTTTATTTCTTAAATGTTATTACTATGTCTCTTGTTGTGTTTGTATGTGTGCGCTGGAAGCTTCAGTTCCAAGAAAAAGTCCTTGTGTGTGCAAACACACTTGGCAATAAAGCTCTTTCTGAATCTATATTGTGTGTAAAGAGCAGAGGCCCTATAACAGAGCCCTGTGGTGCGCCACAAGAAATGTCAACATTCATGTTCAATCCCCAGGGAATGCATAATAATAATAATAATAATTTTAAAATGAACTCATAAAATGTACAGTATACATGCAATGCAAGTCGCTTTAAAAAAAAAAAAACGTATCTGCAACGTATGAATAAATGAAATTTTTTTTGGCCCTTTTTGGAGCAATTGTATTTTTCTTTTAATCATGTTTTAATGAAGGGCTTGTGCTTTTTAGTCAAATTTGTTTTCATCCATCAGAGAACTGAACAAAAGACAACATGATAATACCTACACTGTAAAAAATGCTGGGTTAAAAGCAACTCAAGTTGGGCTGAAAATGGACAAACTCAGCAATTGGGTTGTTTTAACCCAGCGGTTGGGTTAAATGTTTGCTCAACGTGCTGGGTAGTTTTAATTAACTATTCTTTAAAAACAAAGTATGTCTGGCTTAAAATGAACCCAAAATATGTTGGATCAGACACATAATTACTAGAGGCAACAATAATAATCAAAAGGTGAACATTTATTAATAAGCAATTTAATAAATGTTTATTGTTTTATTATTATTAATGAAACTTATTAATAAATGTTAATTTCCAACATATTTTGGGTTCATATTTAAGCAAGAAATACAGTCATTTGTAAACAATAGTTGAGTTAATTAAAACTACCCAGCACGTTGGACAAACATTTAACCCAACCGCTGTGTCAAACCAACCCAATCACTGGGTTTGTCCATTTTCAACCCAACTTGGGTTGTTTTTAACCCAGCATTTTTTAGAGTGTACTTACAGTAGTGGCCAAAAGTGATGTCCGGGGGGATATATGTTTTTAATGAACCTACAGGTTCGATTAAATCATCAAAATATGAGGAAATTGTTCTATATTTTTAAAATAATTTAAATATGAGAGAAGAACAAAATAGTAAACTTGGTTTAGATATTTATCTGACAAGATTATTTGGCAAATAAAAAGGCAAACCCGAGCTACAGGCTTTATTTTATTATGAAAAAAAGTTTTCGGATGTGTGTTTATAATTCATTTGTATGACAGCCTGGCCAAACATCGTCTGCACAATTTGTCATGTTTCATTATGTTATCAAAAAAGGGGTGAATATGTCAATTTTCCAAGACCAGACATCACTTTTGGCCACTAAAGTACATTTTGTTAAGCTTCTCCTGAGAGCCACAGCACAGTTGGAGTTTAAATATTAAAAAAGTTTATGTTTAAATTTATGTTTATGTTTTAAAAAAAGTGACATATGTACTACTGGATGTGCAGTACTAATACAAGAACAGCTGATTCCAGTTTGTAGTTAGAGCATATTTATATTGATTTCAAAATATCCCCATTAACACCAACCTACAACCTTTACTGTGCCTGAATAACAGTAGAAAGAAGCAAAAACAAAAAGCTAAAATCACGATAAATAGACATGGTTTTTGGTTATGCAGTAAGAAGAGAATAAATTTCTCTGTGATATTCTCTTGACTTGTCACCTTAAGTAACCAGTCCTGCAATATAAGTTTGGCAGCCACAGTTAAATAGGGTGACATTTAAAATGATCTAGCAGCTAGCCTTAATCTTGTCGTAAGTATTCAGCGTGGCCTTATCATAAAGTGATTCATATAGGTCATAATTCACTTATTAACTTGGTATTAAACATGAATGATTCTGCTGTTGCTGTGCAGATCAGCAGGGGAAATTCATTGTTACTTGTTGCCTTTAGGCAGTAATCAACTCGCATCAAAAACTACTAAAAAGAAATTGATGCCGATCAGTTATGAGTACAGGAGGTTCAGTCAATCATAATTAATCAGAATGACGTAATTTAGTATCGTGGTGTGTGTGTGTGTGTGTGTTGGACGGTGACCTGGTGGTTTGTACATGTGACATGCTCTGACATGCTGATCTTTATGTCACTTTTAAAAAAACGAAGAAAAAAAACAAAAAAAAATTTTCTTTCATTTTTAATGTTTTACAAAATTTTAGTTTTGCATTTCTCAGATATTTAGTATTTGCATCTATTCATGATATTGTCCAATGTAATAAAATATATAAATATTAATTTTATCAATAAAAAAATCAATAAATTATTTTAATATCTAAAATGTTATATTTATGTCTTTTCCCTTTGTCTTTTCGAAGATTGTTGAAAGATTATTGCCGTACGTTTTACAAGAAAATACTATTTAGTGCAGAAATGTTCTCTGTCACTAATTATTGATAATCTTAATTGATAATTAAATAACTGATTAGTTGAAATTTTGATTCACGGTTGATATGGGGCACCAAAACATTTGCAATGGGAAGGGCCACTTGAACTCAAATGGCTGTAACTCTTGAATGGAATGAGATATTTTCACCAAACTTGGTACACATGTGTAGGGGCTCAGTCTGTGGTTACATTAAAAAAATCACAGCAATTGAACACTTGGTGGCGCTATAACATGAAAAAAAAAGCTCTAACTACGCAACCGACTAACTACGTTAGTTCGATCAACTTGAAACTCGGCATGCAGTGTCTTGGTCTAAGTTGCCATGACTGTCTATGAGGACACTGGATTATCTCGAAAAACATGGCTGCCATCGGCCAATGAAATTTGAGCACCTTTTAGACAAAGTTAACGGAGGCCAATCGGAAAGAAACTCGGTATGGGTCATCGGCATTATGATGCCCTGAAGGAGCCTGAGAAGTTTCAAGCCAGCGCCACCTAGTGGTAAAATAAAATTTTTAAATGCTTATAACTTTGGGTGTGGTTGAATTATTTTCACAGGCCTTAGACTCCTGAATCCTTGCCAAGTCCAACAATACTAAACATGCTATGGTTTGTGCAACGTTGTGATTTAGCAACTTTTGCAAATATCTTCGAAACCGAAACGAAACCGAGACGAAACCACTGTAGGAAATAAGAAACCATAGGTCGGTAACTATACGTCACTGCCGAAATGTCAAAATTTTGATAGGAAGTGGCAAAAAATTCGCTCATGGGTCATTTTTTATGACCCAAAAAAAGATCAGGCAATAGGTGGTGCCATATTTTTCCTCAGTAAATTGCCTGTATTTGCTGTAAATGGTCTTTTCCATGCTTGCTAAATAAAATATAATACATTCTTATGTGCTTAAAGCCTTAAAGTGCTTAAACCCCCGATAACTGCTGCTCGCAGTAATTTGTATTTTAATTGCAATTTCTGAGTGAAATTTTTTTTTTTTCATTGCATTAAATGAGTCAACGGACAGGTTGAGGTTTTTGATTTGATCAGCATTCATAGCATTGAGAAAAACGACTAAAGGCTTTGATTAATAGAAATCTGTGTGTTTACATGCCGTCCCGTCAGTCTCCTCAAACAGCCTGCAATCCAACAGCTGGCCATCTTTCTCTCTCCTTTAGCTCTATGATGATCAAATTATGTGCTGTTTGAAAGAGAGCGAGGCCTCGTCAGCTGTAGCCAGTGATGGGCCGACAGGGGGCTTTACATCTTCAGCTTTAATTTGTGCTGACCTGGCACGGCCCCTCAACCACGCTTGTTTTCTTACTTTATGGAAAAATCAATACGCTCTCTGACAGAAAACAGCTCCAGAGAAGAAATAAATGGGAACACTGTGGCACTCTGTCAATCATTTCTCACTTGTGGCCCATGTGCCTGATTGTTGCATGCTGGGATTGGAGAGTGACTCAATCAATTGTTGGCTTTATTATTTAAGATTTAAACCTGTTTAAATGCACTGCTGAGGAGAAAGCATTCAGCGATAAATCCTCAATAATACACTGACAAAAAAAAAAAACTGGAACAATTTTCACTCAGAAATTGCTAGCAAAATTTACAAATAATCACAGAAAATGGCAAGTAACACACTGAATTAAACATAAATTGTAAAGCAATTTCTTATAAAATTGGTGTAGAAACAATTTTCACTCATAAATTGCTAGCAAATGTCACCAAAAAAAAAAAAAAAAAAAAATCACAAAGAAACAGCAAGTAACGCACTGAATTAAATCTGATATTTTGAAGTAGAAAGACTGAAATAGTATTTTCTTGACAAAAAATTGTATGTAAATTTCACAAATAATTACAAATAAACGGCAAGTAACATTAAATTAAACATAAATTTTGAAGTAGGAAGACTGAAACATTTTCTTGAAAACGATGGTGCACTGTAAAAAATATTTAATCACAACATTTTTTCTTTTGTCAAATCAACTTAGATAATTAATGTGGTTCAGATAACATAATATTTAGAGTTTCTGTTGATTAAACCAATCGCCTTCATTGTATTAACTCAAATGTTTAATTTCAATGAACTCAAAATTTTAAGGCAACCAGGTAACTTACTTTTTTAAGTTAAACCAACAATTCTTTTTTTTTTTACAGTGTCTAGAAACAATTTTTACTCAAAAATTGCTAGCAAAATTCACAAATATTTACAAAAAAAAAAAAAAGAGGCAAGTAATATAATGAATTAAGCTTAAAAAAATTGGTGTAGAAATAATTTTCACACATAAATTGCTAGTAAAAAAAAATCACAAAGAAACAGGAAGTAACGCAATTAATTAAATGTGAAATTTTGAAGTAGAAAGACTAAAATAGTATTTTTTTGACAAAAAAAAAAATCACTCAAAAATTGGTAGTAAATTTCACAAATAAATGACAAGTAACATTGATTAAGCTAACATATTTTGAAGTAAAAAGACAAAATATTTTCTTGAAAAAAAAAAGTTGTAGAAACTATTTTCACTTATAAACAAGCAAATTGCTTATACATTTTTGGCAAGCAACACATTAAAATTTTTGAACTTAATTTTTTTTAAGTAGAGTGACTGTAATAGTAATAGCAAATAGTAATAGTCTTGTAAAACATGCTCTTTGTTTGATTTACAACTTGGAAAAATAATTTTTACAGTGTAGCGGAGGACAAAGATGTGTGTCATATGGCTGAAGTCCATCAGGACAGTCAGTGGGTTTTAAAAACGCCGGGGACCGGCTCCACCCCCGGGCCGTAACACACACACACACACACATGCAGTGAGTCCAGATGTTCTTTCGAACGTACCGGCGGCTGTACGGCACACCCATCAGCCCGTCTTTAGCCAACCCAAGTGTGTGAAGCAGCTGCTGGCAGCTCCAGCTGGGCCGCACATCCTTGATTAGACCTGCTCTTGGCCTGATGGCGGCCGCACCACCTGGCCTTCAGTCTGCTCTCGCTGAGGGTCCTCACCTGCGCTCGCAACAACCTTCCCCTTACCTGCAATCGCTGGCCATCTTCACCCTTACAAACACACTTTAGGACAGGATGTGCTGGAAGTTTAGTGAAAAAATTATCTTTATGAAGTCAGTCGGCCTGTTCTGAAATCTAGTAAGCCTAGTAACACAAGATTTATTCATTTTCATTTCCGTTTTAGTTATTTTAGCACATCAAGTTATATGTAGTGTATGAGCTTTATAAGGTTATTTTGTCATTCAACATCAGAGTCTGATGATTGTTTTTCAGTTAATTAAGTGTATCATTCAGGTCTTTTTCTAATTGCATTGTTAGCTTAGCAACATTTGTGCATTTAAACAAACTCACAAGAATGTACTCAAGTATCCACTGCTGTGTGTTTAACAGCCTCTCAACTTCATAATCTTCATTCGAAGAAGTAGGCAAAGAGTTTTGGAAGCTGCTCGCCTAAATTCGTTTCCCTAAATCCCTGCAAATAATCCAATTAGCCGAGATGAGGGAGGCTGGAATAACCTTTTAATCGCACCCATTGAAGAGGGCAGGGGCTCAGAATGGGGCGGCGTGTTATCAGCCGCAATCCTCCTCCTTCATTTCATTGCCCTCCGCCGCCTTTGTTCTGGAATCGGGAATAATCCAGCGCTCACTAACTCTCCGTTGGCCAGTAATCTAGCCACAAACTTGCTACTAGTCTCAAAACGGCAGGATTATATCCTAATGGTTAGATCCTGTTTAAGAAGACGGTTTTACCTCTCAGAACGCGTGTAAACAATGGAGCGAGAGCGAGAGAGATTAGCTCACACAAGGAAAGTCATTTATCCAGAGGTCTTCTGATTTAGATAATGTTAATACCGACTTAATTAATTAAAAGCAGGAACTTTACCAAGTCATTGTGACATAAATGCATGTAACTATAATGGGTTAAATTTTGACATCTCTAAAATAAGTTGTCATCCTTTGTGCAGATGTGGGCTCTGTTCCAAAACCTAGCAAAAATATGATTGTAATGCAGAAAAATACCTATAAATAAACAGGCTTTATTACTTTATTTTTATGTTTACAAAGCCTTGTTCAGACTGTCAGTCCAAATATTACTGGAATCTGATCATATTTAGCAAGTGTGAATGGGAAAAAAATCGCATTAAATACATTCATGTGTGGTTTGAAATCCTCTCAGTTCTGGAAATCTGTTTCAGTCTGACCACTCTGATATAGCTTTTTAACCTAATGTTATGTCTTCATCTTCCTATTTCTATGTGAATTTTGGGATATTGCATAATAACACTGGATGGAAATGCCAAGATGTGCATAAATTGTACAAATGTGCATAAGAATCATATGCGCTCAACTGATCCAATAAGAAGACGTGCGCATAAACTACATTTACTGAATGAATCCCTCAATAAACTCATGTGACTTTGCCTCATCAGAGGCTGTGATTGGATAACTGGACTAACCAGCGAACCAATGGCGTCGCAGCATCTCAAATGTTGGTTTGGTGGTTCTGAGTGATTTGGTTTAATTCCCTCCAGAAGCGTCTCACACGATTGCGTTCCCAAACACCAGCATCCGAACGCAAGATCACATGACAGCGTTTATTGTGTTTCGCCTGACGCTCTGAGACCAACTCGTTTATGATGGAGAGAAAAAAAGCCGATTGCAGCAACTTCCAATTTTAGTACTGATATTTTGCGTCAATTTCCCAGGAAGTGACGATTTTGTTCTCTTGAACACATGGGATGGAAACGTGCTCACAAATGTTTTCCACTTTCGTGCACAAGTTGAATTCTCAGCTTGGATTGAAACATAGCTTATGAAACTCTCTCACGTTGTAGAAATGCTGAATGTCTTTGCAGAAACAAGGTTGTGATTGCTATCATTACATTAGTAAGAAGTTTTACTCAAGTCAATCCTGGATGAAAGCAGCAGGTTTAAGGTTTCTTGAAAGTCAGGGCAAACAGACAACGGTGACTCCTGCAAGTTGAACGAAAAATCTTGGTGTCAATAATGCATGGCATTAATTAGATCGTACTTAATGGAAACGGTTTCATATTGGCTCCGAGTCTCTCCAGGCACAATGCACCTTTAATACAGATGAATACTTAATGTGTGCCTCTAATTAATTGTTTATACAATACGATCATCCCTTTTCAAACTTAACACGCCTCCTCGAGTCTCTTGACACTCGAACACAATAAAGATTCAATTTCACCTGATTTCTCTAGATACAGATGTCACTCTAATGTAGTTTGATACAATTCGACTACTTTTGATTATTGCTCGATTCCAGGGTGTGTGCAGAAGCTTTCTGGCATCCTAAACCAGTGATCATATGATGCCATCAAAAATGGGCAAACACACTCAATACACTTGACTTCCACTTTACGTGATGTAAACATGTTTCACCACAGACACGGACTTCTCAATCTCGAATATGAAGTTCTGATGGGAGATGATTGTGAAGACATCATTCATCAGCGTCTGAAGGGCCTCCAGGAGTGCAGATGTGCTGCAGTACGCAGTATGTGTGTGAGTTTGTCCAGAAGTGCTGGTCTAAGCTGCTGTATTCCCTGGAGCTGTCCGCTCACATCTGTTTGGTGGGTGTGTGCGGGCGTGGCCGTGTGCGGCCCATCTGCTGCCAGCGCCGCATTGTGAGACAGGCGGCTCCCAATATGGCCATGTCCTGCATCAGCGCGCGTCTGACCCCGGCCGTCCTCACGGTCAAGGTCATCTGTGATCAGAGGAAACTGCAGTGCAGACGAGACCGGCCGACTGCAGCCTGTCAATTACACTCACTGACCAAGAGAAAGCTGAGTTCAGCCCGTCTGCTGTGGTTAATCGTCTGAAGGGGCTTTTATAGAGATCCTAGTAAAAGTCGAAGTTTTGTTGGTGATAAGTAAGGCTTTGCAGTTTGGTGATAGGTGCTGTGCAACCGTAGAAATGTGTCAACCAGTAGAGAATGTGCCATAATGTAGGGCTGCACAATTCATTCTTAAATATTCAATTTTTAGTTTACAGTCAAATATTACTCTCACTCTCTTTTTCTTTTGGCTGCTTCCGTTACGGGTCGCCACAGCAAAATTATCCGCACATCATGTACTATTTCACTGTAAATAATAATGATTTGTTTTTAAATAAAACTGTTTAAATGACATCAGTTAAAGCACTTATAATGTAATAAGATGGTTTATAACTTCTAAACAGTAGTTTTTAATTAAAATTCAATATGGCAGACAGTAAGTATGTTAGAATATGGCAAATTTTATATCGTAGGACTCGGCATAAGCCGACAAATCTAATGATGTAAGTTAAATGACAATATGTTGAATTTTCATAAGTTATGAGCATTTTCATAAATTTCTTTATATCTCTTGACCACTAGGGGGCGCTGACCTAAAACTTTACAGGTCCTCTCAGAACATGTCCTCAATGAATCACACCGAGTTTCGTAACGATACATTCATGCATTCGTAAAACACAGAGTTTTATGACCAAATTCAAAATGGCGGCCGCCCAAAATGGCTGACCAAAGAAAAATGGATATCGTTCAACTCGGCATGCCTCAAGGAATCTCAGACCATCCTCATGATCATAGTCATATTGATAAATAATCACAAAATATTTGGTCAAATTATGCAAAGTTGTTAATGAATGACTGAATGATCTTTTGCATAGAGTCCATCAAGTTACAAATAAAAACTAATAAAATCGGCCACGTTATTTATAAAAAAATGACCATATATGGCCATTTTTTATATGCTTTTACTGTGATAATTGTTCAAACTGTGATATTTTGGTATTGTTTATATTCTATTATAGTATTTAATAATATTTAGAAGTAGCTTTCATTTTTAAATTTCCAGTATTTATTTTGATTCTAGTTTAAATCTTAGTAATTTGTTATGTGCTTTTTCATTATTTATTGGTTTCTTATTTTTTATATATATATATATATATTTCTGTTTAGCTTTAATTTATTTTTATTTCAGTGTTTTTTTGTTTTTTTTAGTACTTCAACTATTTCAGATGTGCAGCACTGCGTGTTGCCAGTTGTTGATCTGCAATAGCTACTTCAGCCGAGGCTCCGGGCCCCGGATACCCTCCCTACGGCCCTGGGCTCAAATATTAAAACACAAGCCGGTTATTGTAATCATTAACTCATGAATGCTCCACATGTGTCTTGTATGTGTAGCTGAAGTGGGCTGTGTCAGGACGGGCTGCACTGGTGCTGCAGGCAGGACAGCCTTCTGAGCAGATGCTTCCGTGGATCAACATCCCGAGGCGCCGTCCAATCCCGGCCTTCCCGGGGGACAGAGCAAGAGGAGGGAGTGTTCCTGTCATCCTGACGACCCTGATGGGAGGGATCGCTCATCTGTACCTGCTTGAATCTCACAAACCCATGCTATCTATCTATTTATTAGGTATAAAGAGAATGAAAAAAATTACTATGCTTCAAATATTTTTCTTCAGCATTAAAACAGTTAATACAAATATTGCACACATTCACTACATGTATAAATGACTTACGCATCAGAAACTACTCTTTTTTTTGTCAATTTAATGGTGCATACTACAATCTCAGTTCAAGGATATTGTTGAAACATGATGGCGTGTGGCGATGTTGATGATGTCACAGTGTCATGTGGTTGCTGAGGGCCCACACGCCGCTAATGAGAGGTTGTTACTAAGTGCTAATTAGCTCTGAAGGCTCTGCTAATCTCATTAACTGCAGTAGTGCTAGTCCACGTCCGATTTAACAGTTGTCACTATACCTTGTCTGTGAAACGCATGGCCTTCTGGGTGGGAGACTGACAGGTCCGTGGAGAACACGCCATCTGGGACCGTCAGAGCCGCGTTTGACTCCAGAACCGGAGGAATTACACCTCACTTAACACCATTTGACACACGGCCCACATGAGTGGGTAATTGAAATACTTTTTGATATGAGTCCTGATGTTATGCTGGTGACTGGATTATACCAGAACATCCAGACCTTTGCTGTACGAGTCTGGAATGTTTAAACATGAAGCTCGTTGTTAATTTGGAGTTAATTCGTTAATATGTGTGTCAATCTAAAGTCTTTCTGGGTGACGATCACTGTCAGCTAGAGAGATTCTTGTCATGTGATTCACACAGATGTCATTAACCAGTGTTATTATAGTTAACCAATATAAAATATTACCTAAAATAAAGCAAACTTTAACTGAAATAAAATATTTCATCATTTCGACATTTAAATTTAATTTAATTTGAAAAAAAAAAAAAAAGAGAGAGAGAGAGAGAGTAAAATACTGACATTTATAAATAAATAAATAAGGAAAAACAAAACTAAATGACTAAAATGAAAATGAAAACATAAAATATAAAAATAAAAAAGAACCCAAAATATTAATAAAAACTATAATTGTATCGCAATGATACTAAAATAACGCTAATCCAGGGAGAAAGTTTAGCCCTGTAAAGCTTGATATATGCAATAAAAGTCTTAATTTATCTAGATCGTAATCTATTAAACAAAATCTTTTTTGCTGAGTATCATATTTGATGCATCAGAAATTTCAACTTGTGAAAATTATATTGAAACAATTTTTTTTTTCCATTGTTATTTTTAAAAATATTTATATTATTTGGTGAAGTTAAAAAATATATTTATTTTATATTTTATTTTTAAATCATGAAACTTTATGTAAAAAAACGTGTCCGTCATGTTCACGTCACTACCGAAACAGTGCATGTTTGAGTCCATTGGCTGGGACTGATTTTAACACACTTCTACATTTCTGATCAGGAAATATTCCTGTGTCCCTCCCTCTCATAGCCTCTCTTTCACAGCAGATAGGTCCATCATTTTGAGTTAAACGTGTTCAAGTCTGAAAATCTGTGTGGAACTTTCAGGAACGTCAAAACCAAACACCTTGTTCTGCAATTAAGCAAACTTTTCTGGGTGTTACTCCATAAAATGTAGTTTTTACGTGTTCAACTGTTCAGAACTGTGCTAGCTAACCATTTAGCATCTTTGAGCTAGACTCAGAAGTATCGAAAACTGTCACTACCGAAACATGTCTTCATTGTTTTGGTAGTGACAAAAGGAACACAATCATTTATTTGGGGAAAATAAACAAAATTTCAGTACAGTTATGCAAATCATTAGTATTTTAATACGTTTTAGTGTTTTAGTATGCAAAGTATTGTGAAGTAGTCACTACCAACACATTACTGTCACTACTGAAAATGTGCCGTCACGACCGAAATGGGATGTTTTGTCAAAAATAAAGTATATTAAGATGTATAACTAAGATGTTATTATAGTGTTTGGTTCAGTGTATATTCAAACTAATGAATGAAATCAGTATAAAAAACTTTATGACTTTTACAAAGAAAGATTGGATTCAAAATACAACAAATCTCATAAATTACACTTCAAATATTGTTAAAATTGTTATTGATTTACCTGTGAGAATGTTTTTTTTAATAAATAAATAAATAAAAATATATATTTCCAAAGTAGATGTCTTATTAAATTATTTATTATTGTGTTTCAGTGACAAATTTGGAGAGAGGAAAAATATTCCAAAACTTTCTGAAAATACAATATGAGAATTAACTGCAGAATTACTAGAAATGTGTAGCTTGGACATTATATCATTTGCATACATACAAAATTTGTGGAAAAAGACATTTTTTTCAAGACGTTTCCAACTCTTCCATTCTGAAGAATGGCTCATATAGTAGAAAAAAAAAAAAACAGCTCAATTTTATTCAGAGGCCCGAAATAAACAAAAATATGCAATTTAGTGCAGATGCTGATATTATAATGAACAAAAAGTAAGGTGAAATTCTGAGATCTTTATATAGATCTTACATAAAATGCATATAAATAATATCTGCCAATAATATATATTAGTAAGATGATATTTAAATGCTTAGTTTTACGATCAAAGCTCAGGGGCCGTATTCACAAAACATTTTATCTTTTCACTAAGAGTTCTCCTAGTAAAAGTTCTTAGCTAAGAGTTTTCTCTTAAAACCGACTCACAAAGCTGCTGAGACAAACTTTTACTAAGGAATAGACAGAAGTCTTAAGAGTAAGGGCGGGGTTGACCTCGTTGCTATGGAGTATACGCACCGTGATTGGCTGATGGGGGAGGAGCCAGTGATTTAATCATAGAAATATTATAGAATGAGGTGTCATGTTGTTATCTTGGAGAATTGGAGAATTCAAGCGACAAATTATGTTTTATAAACAAAGTTTGGGAGGAGCACATTCAAACGGTCTTTCTAATCAGCACGAGAAGAGGAATAACTACACAGACGAGAGCCGACTAACCTATAGTTTCCTCAACAGTTTTCTGCATCCCTCCATCACTTTCGGCTGGGGATATGGGGAGGACTTTGGGTTTGGGCTAAATTCCAAGCTCGGAGCCCTCGATCCCCTTGGACAGTACACCAAATACGCTTATTATATATTTTATTACTCTATTCAATCATTTGTAAGTGTGAACCACTGCCACAGGTAATCTACAGGTATTTATTTATTTGTTAAAGATTTATTTTTGGCGCCTCATCGTAGATTTAAATCTATAAATCAAAATATGTATTGCATTTATGAAGAAAAGGTTCAGCACTTAAGGCTCTATCGCTATTGCCTCAATGGTGTACAATGTCTTTAGGTGGATTAGGATTGCTTGTGATTTGGTCTTAGTGATTTAGGAGTCCTCTTGACTACTCCTAACTTTTCACAGAGCTAGTTTTGCTTTGTGAAATACTCTTAGAGCAAAAAGTCCTAAAATTAGGACTGACACGCCCATTATTTTTAAGAGTTTCTCCTAAATCTGCAAATTAGGAGCTACTGTTTTGAGCTGATGTTTTGTGAATACGACCCCTGAAGTTTTAAAACATATAATGCAATGCAATATACAATGATGATTGACAGATTAAAAAAAAAAAACCTTCCTCAAAAGCCTGATGATTGATCATATTTGATACTCTATAAAATGATGTCTGGATAATCAAGTAAACTAAAGCTGCTTAAGTCCAGTTGAAATATTACGAACATTTTCAAAGTTATTCTTACGTTTACTAATAAAATATGTTATTGTGGCACATTCAGAACAGAGATATTCAACCTTGCCAAAACTGCATGTCCACTCAATTATTTCAAGGACTTCTGTGGAAATATTGAAACATGAAGTGTCAGTTACTGTGAGGTTTGTTTTATATTGATTCGAGTCCGTCGCACTAAAGACTCGCAGCGCTTTTATGTATTCAGACGGTTCAGTCTCGTAAATTATCATTGAGGTAAGTGGCAAGGTGAACGCCTATTGTATTTATGCCTCTCATATCACAAAACCCTCCGCCGCAGATGCCATCGAGATGATTATTGAAGGTTTTCGTGTCCCCTTGGTGTGTGGAAACGTCCATTGAACAGATTTGCTGTCAAAGATCAATATATCGACAGTCTAGCTTTTAGTTAACTCTTCAGATGAAGTGTGTCCTGAACGGCAGGCTGTAAAAGGTTAACCGATTTGACCTGCTTAAAAGTTTTCACCGAGGCGGCATGTGTTTTTGATATGCGTAGGACGGCAATATCCAACAGCTCCTTTGGGAATGGACACAAACTGTGACCTCTTGGACAACAGGGTTTGATCTGTCTTCTAACAAAGAACAACATACATGTACTAAATGTGCTTCATCTGCCAAGGGCTGAGAAGATGTCTACACCTATAACATTTACAATTGAACATCATCAAGTCAAACTTACTTAATTAGATTACACCAACAAAACCTCATTTAAGGGTTAGATGACTATAATTACCTTGTTTGTCCTTGTCTTTATTGGCATCAATGGTTCCACATAGAACCTTTAACATCCACAGACTCTTTCAATGCACAAAAGATTAACATGATAGTGCTAGTGGATGAGTTGAATCAACTCCACAGCAACTACATAAATTTATCCACTAACCATTCAGAAACGTCTAAAAGTTGTAACTTCTTCCTGAGTCTCTCCATCAGTGTCGACTCCGGTTTGAACAATGTAAGGCTGAACACTTTCGTCATTTTGGCTGCGTGAGATTCTCCAGCTTTGTTGTTGTTGAGCGACCGAAGCGTGAGCTGTTAAAGCTCCGCCTTCTTCTGGAAAGGGGGCCGGGAGCAGCAGTTCATTTGCATTTAAAGGGACACACACAAAAACTGCGTGTTTTTGCTCACACCCAAATAGGGGCAAATTTGACTAACTATAATAAATGATCTGTGGGGTATTTTGAGCTGAAACTTCACACACACATTCTGGGGACACCAGAGACTTATATTACATCTTGTGAAAGGGGCATTATAAGTCTCCTTTAAGTGAGTTTATGCTTAAAACAAGAACAAATATCTGTGAATGGGTTCAGAAAAATAATCTAAATTCCCAGGGAAAAGATTATTTTTCTGACCCCATTTACAGAAATTTGTTATTGTGTTAAGAATAAACTCAATTATTTCTTTTTTTTTTTTTTTTCATTTTCAATTTTTTATAAAACAAGACTTAATATTTTATGTAATGGTGCTTCTAAAGTAAATGCATCTTTATATAAGAATGTTTAGATATTTGTACTGGAAAAGGGTTAGGCAGAAAATACTTTTTGTGCAGTGCAGTGAAACTCATTTAGTTGCATTAAAGGCACAATATGTAATATTTTTGGATTAAAATATCCAAAAACCACTAGAACAGTGTTATATATTTTGTTGACTTGTGTACTTACATTATCCCAAATGTTTCCCAGAATGTTTAAATCCAGAGAAAAAAGCAATTTTAACCAGGACACGTGTGTCGCCTATCAATGATATCATACCTGTGTTACCCTCGATTTTTGATTTTGTAGAAACCATGGAAACACCAAAGACGCTTTAATATATTATGTTTTATTAGACAGGTGAGCATCTGTTTGGATACATTCATCGACAGAAAACTAATCATGTTATATAGCTCAACACTGTCAGTCTTATTGTTTGAATCTCATTTTCTTGATTTACCGCGGGTTTTACCATGACTAATATTGATAGCAGCTGCAGATCGAACGCAGAGTAGCACTATCACCATATTTAACAGTCAAATGTATCTAATATGGCCACATACGCTTGGCCAGAAGAAGCGGAAGCTGCGACTGCGGCATAATAAAAGTCCCGCTGCTCTCGAGGCGTGTGTCGCGCTCGTCTCTCATTAGCAATCGCTCCAGCGGCCTCGATCAGCTCCCACAACACTCGCTTCATATTTCAGTATGTTAATAATCTTATCCATGAATATGATTCTGCCCAACTGATGTGAAGACGACACCTCCCATGATTCCGTGAAATCAAGGCGTCTACGCCTTTGTATTGAATAAGCGACCTCTAGCGGCGAATATTACATATTGTGCCTTTAAATCAATCACCTATAAATGCAATCTGAAATATATCTTATTCATTTTAAATGGTTTTTGTTCAAAAATATTCCAAATCTAAAAAAAAAATTATTTCCAGGTTTGTAACGTTATTTTAAATCTCAGATTACTGACATTGTCTCAGACGCTTGACAGCATGTCAGTGTCTGAGGGAATGCGGCCTGTTTTCTCAGTGTATGTATCTGGATCTCCATCATCACCGAGAGTCTTAAGCCTCGTTTACACCACGTCTGCGGCGCCTTACGGCTGCGACGCGGCTACCGGAGCTGATACGTGGCCACTCTAGTCAATGCTCGTGTTTACATCAGCCGCACTGTGGTGCGTTTTAGAAGCGTCCCAGAAGCGGCTCGCCGCACCGCTTCGCTAAAGATAAGCACCTCGCCTATTTTTGATGGACGCCACATCCAAGACGTGCAGCTTAAATACAAAATAAAGTCAAAATAATCACCCTGTGTAAACTCCCGCTCATATTTCACATCACTAGGAGGCCAGAAACTGAAGACAAGAGAATAGAAGTTGGAAAACTTGACATTTTTTTGTTCTTGTCATCCATAACTGGACTTTTAAGTGTATTAACTTCGTCTGTAGGCTACAGCAAAATAAAGTATAGCATAGCAATAAACACAATTAAACCCGACAAAATATAACCATTTAGCCATTAAAAACACGAAAAAATCAAGGGAAAAAAAACCGTCAGAGAGGCAAATCTCGTGGTCTCGCGAATCCAGCCGCTTTGCTTCTGAAATGGTATGGTGTATTATAAAAAAAAAACTAAAGTAAACTAGCCAGAAAATGAGATATATAAACATTATTTTAGTTATTACACAGAGAGATATATAGTCTGCAGCATTCCCAAATCAAACCCGAGTTTGCTGTCTTGTAAACATGTGCACGCGGCAGATGATGTAAAACGCGAGGCTTTTATTTATTTCTTTTTATTTATTTAGGTTTATATGCGAATGTTGTACACCTCCCCATGTTAACAAACTTTCAAGACTATCAAGTTTATAAATGACCAACTTATAAAAACACATTTATAGCTGTCTTTGTAAAGAAATGCTCACTTTATATGTAGCTTCGAAACGCTTCCAGTGTGAATACTCACGCGTCTCTGCAGCTGCAGTGACGATGTAGTTACGCTCACGCGCCGCTAAAGCTTGCAGTGTGAAACGGGCGTAAGGTCTTTTTTTAATTAACCGGGCAGAGGTTGAAATTGGGAATCGGATATGCGTGTTTAGACGTAGGTCGCATGTCCAGAGATCGGATATGTATCTGATTTAAAACCACATTTGCAAGTGGCTCAGATCGGATGCAAAAAAATCGGATCTTGTGCGGATTTTTGTGTTTACACGTGTGCAACTAATTCCGATCTGTGTCAGATGTGAGCAAAAAATCTGATTTTTTGTGCCAGTGTAAACGCAGCCTAATTGCCTGAAGACTATAAACCTTCACTGCGTTTCGCCTTTGGTGAGTATTTACCGTGCATCGTTAATTCTCTCCCTCTCTCTCTCTCAGCCGCTCCAGAATGCGTTCCCTTTCCTTGATAAGCGGGCAGAAACACAACACGAGTGAAGTGAGCTGCACTTTTTAACGCTCGCTTTCATCCCGTCCTCTTTCTTCTGCACCTGAAAGCTTTCTTCACACTGGAGTTTGAAGCACGCTGAATACTAATTTCTGTCTATTAAAAGTGGCCGCTATTATCGGCGTGCTCTCATTAGAATGCCGGGCTCATGGGACGCCTCTTAATTCCTTTATAGAGGAATTCAAGACCCTTTCACTTCAAAAAGTATAAATCATACTCCCAAATGATCGTGGAAGAGAGGGGATTCGTACCAGGAGTCTCTGATGTGTCCCACCGGTTCGTGGCAGGCGAGTTGAGTTCCCAAAGCTGCTGAAATCCAGCCTCCGGAGAGAAGAGAAGTGTATTTCTGTGACCCGGCCTTTGGCTAAACCTCTCCAGCCCCATGATATACAGTAACACTTGTGCTTTTGGAAATATGTGTAGATGTAGCCAGTGCGTTACCTGTGCACTCATGAAATGGGTGTCTTGTTCACTGCTCACAAAATAAAGTATTTCTGTCTTGTTTTCCAATACGAACATCTAAACATTCTTAAATCAAGATACATTTACTTGAGAAGCAAAATGACTCTCCTGAATTTTTTCTAACCTGTACTAGTCAGCATCAAATGCCAGAAGAAGAAAAAAATCAACTTGAAGTTTCAATCTAGCTCATTTAAAGACACGATTTTACATTTATTTGTCTATTTATTTATTTATTTTTACTGTGAACTCAAACAGAACCTCCTGAAGTTTAGGTTTTTTTTCTTCTTCAGAAGGTTGTACTTGGATGTTTTAGACTTCCAAATAAAATTGTCTACATCTAACATTCCCAAAGCAAGTTATAACCATTTATTATAATAAGCGTTCTTAAGTGAAAACCAGGTGTATTTGATTTACTGACAATGTAGACAGGTGTCCCCAAAAATTTCAGAGAACAAAGTAAATAAAGATTACTATATATGAACAGAACACTGAAGCAAAAGTTACTTTTTTTCAGAGAAATATATTATCAACTGACCATGGACAACTAATGCAAACAGTGTGACAAATAAAAACTGTTTTGTGCAACAAAAATACAAACTCATATTCATAAAGTACACATATACATGACCACCTTCCTAATATTGTGTTGGACCCCTTTTGCTGCCAAAACATCCCTGATCTATTTTTGTTCTTTGTAGACAGTGATGAAAACTAACAAATAAAAGAAAAAGACTAAATACTTTCAATGAATGAATTGTAAAATGAACTGAGGATACCTCTTTGTAGCTTTCTCAGCACAAACAGTCTCTGGTGCGACTTTTTAATAATTGCATCAGAATTTTGGTCAAACTTCAACTTGTTATCAAAAATCGTTCCTAGGTACTTATATTCCTCCACAACATCCACTTGTGTACCATTAATGACCACAGGTTGAAGTCTCTTTTACTAAAATGAACAATCATCTCTTCGGATTTGACACATTGAGATCTAATTTCATACTACTACACCAAGAAATAAAATCGTGCAAAACCGAACCATATTCCTGATCTGAATGTGAAAGCAAGGAAAGAAGCACAGTATCATCTGCATATTTTACCAGATAGCTATTATCTTGTGAACTCTGACAATCATTTGTACAAAATAGGCAACCTTGTGGTGTATCTATAGAAATATTTACTATACCCCATTAACCCTAACCCTCTGTTGCCTGTTCATGATCCATGAGACTATACCATGATTAAAATTAAACTGATTAATACGTTTTTGCCCTAAAATAACAGGCTGCAGAAGATTAAATGCAGATGAGAAGTCCACAAACGACCCACTGTTTTCCATGTGACGACAAAGAGCATTTAACAAAAACAACTTTGCATCATCTACACCTCTTCCAGCGCGATATGCAAACTGCAACAGATCTAGGACTGGTCCAGCAACCGTCATTACATACTTCTTGATCTCTTTTTCAAAAGCCTTCATGACCAAGGAAGTCAAGGCAATAGGATGGTAGTCGTTCAGAGATTCTGGCTGACAATAATTGAACTTTTCCACAGATCAGGTACTAACCCTAGATCTAGGGAAGACTGAAAAAGTAAGTGGAGCTGTTAAGCACAGTGATTCAAGGTTCTGCCACATATACCGCCCGGCCCTGGGGCCTTATTAAGTGGTGTGGCCTTCAACTGTCTCAATATGTTAAATTGATTCATTTAAAAAGATTATTAGAAGGACTCAAATTGTTATTTCATCAACTGCAAATGATGTATCGAAACAAGAAAAAAAAAGTTTTATAATTATTTTTACTTCCCTATTTATCTGTTTTCCCTCATTAGTCCCTGCAAGAAATACTCTGTTCTTCATATTCAATATACTCTTTAACTCCTTTGTAAGGTTTATTATTAGGATACAAAATGATCTTTTTTGTAGGTACAGAATCAACACAGAAAGTAATATATTTAGTTTGTTCAGATCAGAACATGTGTTCAAAAATTCCAACAAATTCCAGTCGGTGCAATCAAAACAACCTTCAAAACTTCATTATAAGAAGGTGACCATTCTTTAACATATCATACTTCTCTCTTCACTTGCTTTACAATAGGAATGTCCACAGAAGACAATAAAACCAGATTATGATCAGCTGAACCGAGAGTCATGGAATATATATATATAACATCTGTCCAAGACTTTATCAGCGCGAGTAGCGCATGTAACATATTGATAGTAGCCTTTTAGATGTTTGTACACAATGCAGTTGTTAAAATCACCTAAAACAAATTTAGGTGCATCAGGGGATAAATTATCCAGTTTATCAAAGGTGTTTTTAACAGCCACGTCAAAGCTGGCCCGTGGGTGTATCCAGCGGAGGGAACTCACGAGGCAGATTAAAAGGACGTACAGAAACGGCAATAAGTTCAATGTCCGGATTACAAACATTATATTGTACTATTGCTGTATTACACCGACTCCTCCGCGTCTTTTCCCTGTAACATGACAACCAGTGGCGCATCTCCTCAACAACCGTCCATACCGGTGTGATGAATATGATCCTCAGCTGGATGGAACTGAATTAAATACTTTGAATGTTGCGATCGTATCTGACTTATGATAGCAACCTGAGTCGTAACAAAGCACTGTTTGCCAGAGGAGAACTGGCCCCCCGACTAAGCCTGGTTTCTCCCAAGGTTTTTTTTTTTTCTCCATTTTAACACCTGTTTGCCACCTGATGTCACCTGTTGGAGTTTGGGTTCCTTGCCGCTGTCGCCTTTGGCTTGCTTAGTTGGGGACACTTGACATTTGATATTCAACAGTGCTTTGCATCTGCCTGCATTGACACTATTATTTAAGAGCTGCTGTGCAGCCAAAATAATGTACCAGTTATCAATGTAAAGCTGCTTTGACACAATCTACATTGTAAAAAGCGCTATATAAATAAAGGTGACTTGACTTACATGTTTGTCTCTGTCCAGCCGGATAGGTGTTCCAAAACCCTCAATCCGTAAAGTGCAAGTCATCCAGTCAAGTTTCGGTGAATACCATCATGTGCGTGTTTCTGTATTCGTGCATAAAACTCACACTGGCTCGTAGTTCGTCAAGTTTGTGGCGAAGTGAGCGTACATTGCCTAGGAGTATTCCTGGCAGTGGGGTAAACCTTTGAGCTCTCTTTAGCCTGCGTTGAACTCCTCCTCGATTCCCGCGTTTTCTCCTTTTCAGGCCCAGAGTGCTCTCAGAAGGTCGAATTAATTCTTTAGGAATATCCCAAGCGGGATCGACAACACCAGCATTCGAACGCAGACCCAACAGGAACGCTCTCAGCCAAAACTCCGCCATTCGCCAAAGCTGAGGTCACATTTCCCCAGTTAATCAGCAGCATCAAAAACACTAACGTACACAGACTTGTCATCTTCGCTTAAAAAAACGTCTCGCACACAACATAAATATATGCGTAGACTGATAAAACAAATAAAAGACACTTAAAAAAACATGTTAACATTAGCATAGAAATGAAGCACACTCACGCAGCCCTGCGAGTCGCCGCACGAGCAGCGCCCCAAGTAACATCCACATGGATGGCAGGACCCAAGGTTTCCCAGCAGAACATTGCCCAAAGCATCACACTGCCTCCACCAGCTTGCCTTCTTCCCATAGTGCATCCTGGTGCCATGTGTTTCCCAGGTAAGCACACGGACATCCACGTGATGTAAAATAAAACGTGATTCATCAGACCAGGCCACCTTCTTCCATTGCTCCGTGGTCCAGTTCTGATGCTCACGTGTCCACTGTTGGCTCTTTCGGCGGTGGACTGGGGTTAGCATGACTGGTCTGCAGCTCCATACCCAACAAACTGTGATGCACTGTGTATTCTATCAGAACCAGCATTAACTTCTTGAGCAGTTTGAGCTACAGGAGCTCGTCTGTTAGATTGGACCACACGGGTCAGCCTTCGCTCCCCACGTGCATCAATGAGTCTCGGCCGCCCGTGACCCTGTCGCCGGTTCACCGCTGTTCCTTCCTAGGAGCATTTGATAGATACTGACCACTGCAGACCGGGAACACCCCACAAGAGCTGCAGTTTTGGAGATGCTCTGACCCAGTCGTCTAGCCATCACAATTTGGTCCTTGTCAAACTCGCTCAAATCCTTACGCTTGCCCATTTTTCCTGCTTCTAACACATCAACTTTGAGGACAAAATGTTCACTTGCTGCCTAATATATCCCACTCACTAACAGGTGCCGTGATGAAAAGATGATCAGTGTTATTTACTTCACCTGTCAGTGCTCATAATGTTATGCCTGATCAGTGTATGCTTTCAATGCTGGTTGAGTCTGTAATTGTAAACTGCTATTATATGAGTTGTTCTACACTCTTTCTAGTCAGTGTAAATGCCTTCAGTCTCTCTCCGGCCAACACTTCACTATCATCTCCCGTATTAAAATGCAGAAGTGTGCATCGCTTAAGGCCTCTACGCTCAAGTTTTCCTAATCGACTTCTTATTTCTAAACTCGAGAAATATCACAGTCCTGAAGCCCACCGCCTCCTGCTCTTCATTTTAATGGTGAGATCTTGATGTCAGCAGTTAGTATATTGGTGTGAGTGGCCTATTGATTATTGATTTGTGTTCATTGATTGAGGTCTCAGAGGAGCCTAATCCGTTTTGATGCATTTGAATACATCCATTCATCTTCAGATGTTCTCGCAGCTCCTGCGCCTACAGGCTAATGAAAATAGATGGTGATCTGAATGTGCAAGCCGCCTTTTTGATTTATTTTTTTAATTGATATATCTGCTTGGAATAGGTCGGCTGCCGAATGACAATTGACCGCGCTGTTTTTTTTTTTTTTTCCTGTGTTAAAGAGCATCTTCTTCTGACGGACTTAGAGGTTGTTTGGATCTGCCAGATATATATGTTTTATGTTGGGCTGTTTATAAATGGACATTTATGAAGATTACTTGAATATTGATGGGTTACATGGGAGCAGGAAGTCTTTATATTGCTGTCTTGTTTTTCAGCATGTATAATGCAATCATATGCTCTCATGAATGGATTTGTGTGTTCTCCTGGACTGATATAGTACCTTGATAGAAAACATCTCAATCAACAAGTTTTCATTTATTTTTATTCACTTTACTGTAATGCATTCATTGACATCAGGATTTTCTTTAAACCTGCTTTGAAACAATGTGTATTGTGAAAAATGCTATATAAGTACTTTATACTTGAATAACTGAATTAATCTGTATTCTTGATGAGTTTTTCCGGAGATAACATTGCTTTACAATTTTTGAGAAATCCCACCTGCAGACGTCACTGTGATTAGAGTTTATGCTCAGAATAAAGATAGCACCACTGTCATGTTATGTTGGGTTTGGTTTCGTGCACATGGACTTTTAGTTTGTATCACATTTTTTCCAGTGTTTCCTTCCATTTTCATGGTTTCCAGTTTGTGTTCAGTTGTTGTCATGGTGATTCATTGTTTTATTTATTAGTTCACACCGGTTTCATGTTTAGTTATTGTCTTGTGTTGGATGTGTATGGCGCACACTGTTTCATTTATTTATTGTTTTGGATTTCATTCTTTTGTTTTGTTGAATAATTAAGTTTTAAGCTGCATTTAGATCCGTTTCACCTCTCTGAAAGTCATCCTCATCATAACTTGACAACGACTTTCTTGTTGCATAGTATTTTTTTTTTTTTTACACACACAAAATATCTTACCTTTAGGATTTGTATTATTTAGAACATAAAATTAAGGATCCAAAAGCCAGATAAAGAATTCAGCAAGCCACGTAAGGAATAACTGATGAATTTCCCACTTAAACTATGGTTACCAGACATTGTTTAGATGTTGAAACAGTCCATTTTAAATGAGCCTTGGCCCACAGGACACGACGGCGCTTTTGGACCATGTTCACATATGGCTTCCTTTTTGCATGATAGCGCTTTAGTTGGCATCTGCAGATGGCACGGCGGATTGTGTTTACTGACAGTGGTTTCTGGAAGTATTCCTGGGCCTATTTAGTGATGTCATTGACACAAGACATTTGTCATGTTTTTGTCCTTAAAACACTCTTGTGTGTAGGAATACATTTTTACGTATCTCATCCCAAGCCTCCATTGCTAATTCCAAAACATAATTTTAGACCTAATAATGGAGGCTTTGAGCCACTGAATAATGCAGTTACAACAATTTTTTAAATTTGAATAAAATGAAAACTAAAAGACTTTCAAATCACACGAGCCAATATTTTATTCACAATAGAAAATGTATAACATAACAAATGTTTAAACTGAGAAATTTTAAAATTTTATGCACAAAATTAGCTCATTTTAAATTTAAATGTCTCAAAATAATTGGGACGGGGGCATGTTTACCATGGTGTAGCATCTCCTCTTCTTTTCAAAACAGCGTGAAGACATCTGGGCATCGAGGTTATGAGTTTCTGGAGTTTTGGTGTTGAAATTTGCCTGATATAGGTTTCCAGCTGCTAAAGAGTTTGTGGTCATCTTTGACGTATTTTTCTCTATAGGTGAAAGATCTGGACTGCAGTCAGGCCAATTCAGCACCCGGACTCTTCTACGACGAAGCCATGCTGTTGTAATAGCTGCAGTATGTGGTTTTGCATTGTCCTGCTGAAATACACAAGGCCTTCCCTGAAATAGACGTCGTCTGGAGGGGAGCACATGTTGCTCTAAAACCTTTATATACCTTTCAGCATTCATAGTGCCTTCCAAAACATGCAAGCTGCCCATACCGTATGCACATATACACCCCCATACCATCAGAGATGCTGGCTTTTAAACTGAACGCTGATCACACGCTGGAAGGTCTCCCTCCTCTTTATCCCGGAGGAAATGGCGTCCGTGATTTCCAACAAGAATGTCAAATTTGGACTCGTCTGACCATAGAACACTTTTCCACTTTGAAACAGTCCATTTTAAATGAGCCTTGGCCCACAGGACACGACGGCGCTTCTGGACCATGTTCACATATGGCTTCCTTTTTGCATGATAGCGTTTAGTTGGCATCTGCAGATGGCACGGCGGATTGTGTTTACTGACAGTGGTTTCTGGAAGTATTCCTGGGCCTATTTAGTGATGTCATTGACACAATCATGCCGATGAGTGATGCAGTGTCGTCTGAGGGCCCGAATCCCGATATCAAATATGCTTTTTCAGCAATTTGTTGCCCCTGTGCCAACTTTTTTGAGACCTGTAGCAGGCATCAAATTTGAAATGAGCTTATTTAGTGGATAAAAGTGTAAAATTTCTCTGTTTAAACATTTGTTATCTATGTTCTATTGTGAATAAAATATTGGCTCATGTGATTTGAAAGTCTTTTAGTTTTCATTTTATTCAAATTTTAAAAAATGTCCCAACATTCGGTTTATATATATATATATATATATATATATATATATATATGATTTTGAGATCCATCTTTTCACACTGAGGACAACTGAGGGACTCAAACACAACTATTAAAAAAGGTTCAAACATTCACTGATGCTCCAGAAGGAAACATGATGCATTGAGAGTCGGGGGTGAAAACTTTTGAACAAGAAGTTGATGTGCAAGTTTTTTTTAAATTTTGTTTAAAGAACATATTTTTTCATTTAGTTCTGCCCTTTGGAAGCTACAAAAGATACTTACATGTTTCCCAGAAGACAAAAAAAAGTACAATTTATTCTGTTCATCCAATTCAAAAAGTTTGCATCCCTGACTCTTAATGCGTCGTGTTTCCTTCTGGAGCATCAGTGAATGTTTGAACCTTTTTTAATAGTTGTGTTTGAGTCCCTCAGTCGTCCTCGGTGTGAAAAGACGGATCTCAGAATCATTCAGTCACTGCTGGAAAGGGTTCAAATATGCAGAAGATGCTGGAAAACTGAAGAATCTGCAGGATTTTTCTGAAGAACAGAGCTCAGTTTAACTGCTCAGAACAAACAAGAGACTCATGGACTCAGTTGTAGATCATCAGGTAACCACACACAGTATTAAGAACCAAGGGGATGTAAACTTTTGAACGGGGTCATTTTTTATAAATTCTTTATGTAAACAACTGTCATGTGAAATAGTTTATTAAGGACAGTACTAAATAAAAAATAACATGCAATTTTCATGATCCTTCTTATTTTGTTAAAATGATTAACATTTTTGCAGACTCTGCAAGGGGTATGCAAACTTTTGAGCTCAACTGTATATATGTAAACTTATTTTATTTCATTTTTATTTAGTTTAACTTGGTCCAGTCAAATAACTAAAAATCCAAACTATATATATATATATATATATATATATATATATATATATATATATATATATATATATATAAAAGACAAAAACACAACAAAAAAATTCTAAAACTTTAACTAAAATTAAAATGAAAACAGAAAATATGAGTCCAAATCAAAATATGAGTAAAAACTCTATAATAGCATCTCAGTGATCCTGAAATAAAGTGCAGAAAGAGAGAGAAAGGGAGAGACGGACAGATATTCTCCAGACCCCCGTGCATTAGCCACAAACGCATGTGGGTATTACTTTTAATACTGTTCTGGATAGAGGAGAGTGAAATAATGTGGCGTTTAAGCATCCATCGATTTTGGAATTAAAAAGTTAGTTTGCAAAGATTTACTGTGGGGGTTCGACGGCGGAGCTCTTTATCAGGGCAGCAAATGGGCGGTTATACGCTGTCCAACAGAGCTGCGATTGAGAGATCGATAGGTGCGTGATTTAGTAACTGGGCTACAGCTAATCAATAAGTATAAAAGTAAATGAAATATGCATTACAGGGATTTTATTAGAGGGGTTTAGCAGATGGAGAATAACCGTTGGGCCATTTATTTTATACCTATTGATTGTACAACATAGAGACTCGCCGTAGCTCAAGCGAACCCCTTCTCAAATTCAGCGTGAGTGTCGTGTGATTTATTGCTTTTGAGGTCAGGCGGCGCACAGACAGCTAAAGACGGCTCTGACGGGGTCCTATCTTAGCACGGCTGAAGCATTTATATGGCCGCTAGTGTTGACCTGAACATCAGGCATTTCTGACACAGTTACTGTAGGAAAACCCACTGGACACTGGCTTTGAACTTTCAATGCAAATGTTACAGACAGTTCAAACACTGGCATTAGCTTATACGATTAATGTTATTATTCGAGCCACAACTGACAGCCATTCACCCAGAAATGGATATTCTGTCATCATTTACACCTGTATTTACACCAAAAGGAGACATTTTGTGATACTTTTCCACACAAAAACAGCTTATAATGTCCAGTTCACTATTATTTACTCACCTTCATATCGTGTCAAACCCGTATGACTTTCTTTCTTCTTCAAAAGGACAAATTGAGCTGGATGATTTCTCATTGAGAGAATGCTATCAAGCTAAAAAAAAAAAAAAAATCATAGCGGTATATCTTTTGACCTACATTTAATTAGCTTTTTTGTTGTTGTTGTTGTCACCGTTCGATGCCATTGTTTTGTGTGTGTCGTAACCAGTTACAACATTTCTCTTTCTCACACAAAGCCACTGTCTGATTTCAAAAGAGTCTGACAATTATGATACTTTTATGATAGTTTTGTGGTGTTTTTTGTTTGTTTGTTTGTTTTTTGTTTTTTTGAGTTTGACAGCACTGATCCTTCATAGTCATCGTAAGGTAAAGAGCAGCTTGAACATTCTGATCAATTTCTCCTTTTGTGTTGCACCATTTAATTTCCTATTTGGAAGGGAATGACCACAAAAGAAAAGAGGGCTTTGTTGTTGTTGTTTTTGACAAACGGAAAATTAGATTTTGTCTCTTTTTTTTCTTTTTTGTTTGTAGTTTACAAATCTGATTATGGCTTCAATATTTCATTGGCACGTGTGGGCGGCACTGAAACGCCCCTTTCATCTGATTGGTCAAACCGTGCCGTCTTCTATACGGCATTAATTCACTGCCAATGTCTTTACAGTCTAATATTGTCAGGAAACACCACTCACTCTTAAAGGGATAGTTCTCCCAAAAATAAATATTCCGTCATTATTTACTCACCCTGGTAAATGCTGTATGACCTTCTTCCTTTTTCATAAATTGTAGATTTTTTTAAACCACAAATAAAAAAAGAGCCAAGTCTCATTTCTCATATGTCTTTCCAAAAAGGAAATTAAATGGTCAAAATGAACACACACTGTGAGAAATTACTTTAATCATGTTTTTTATTTTTTATTCCTGGAATAGTCACTGATATTTGTGTCAAAAAAAAAAAAAAAAAATTGTCTAGTGTTACTCTTCTGTTTCATCCTTATACAGTGATTGTAAATGACTGGAAAGGTTGTAGAAAAGTCATGAAAACTGATTGGTGAATTGATAGGAACTCTTCATTTATAGTTTCAATTTAAAGTTTTAGTGATGTTATTGAGTGTTTTCATCATTTTAAACATGTATATAGTTTAGTTAGTTGGTTATTTTAGTACTTAAACTAAATAAAAATGAAAAATGTTTCCTTGGAACTAACTGAAATAAAATAAATGTAAGCTTTTTTAACATTTTTTTTTTTTCAGTTAATGTTTATTTTATTTCAAGTAATGAAAATATTTTATGGTTTTAGTTTTAGTTAACAATAATGTCCCTTTATTTAAATAGTAAGAATTTAATTAACTCAGGAAACTCTTTATAAAATAAAAGTAACAACAAGGTCATGGGCTTGATTAATTTGGCTTGAAACTATGCTTAAGTTGTGAATTTAAATTGTGCACAAAATTGGAATATGGCATAAAACATTTACGGATAAAGCAGAGTTTCCATCCCATGTGTTCAAGAGAAGAAAATCGTAACTTCCTGTGAAATTGGTGCAAAATACTAATAATAAAAATGTAAGTTTCTGCAATCTGCTCTTTTTCCCTCCATCCTAAATGAAATGGTCTCAGAGCGTCAGATGAAACACTTGTTCTCTTGCGTTTGGATGCTGGTGTTTGGGAACAAAATCGTGTGAGACGCTTCTGGAGGAAATTAAACCAAATCATTCTGATGACAGACTATGACTCAGGCGTTTCAGAACCACCAAACCAACATTTGAGATGCTGCGACACCACTGGTCCACTGGTTAGTCCAGTTATCCAATCACAGCCTCTGATGAGGCAAAGTCGCATCGAGGGATTTATTAGTTATTTATGCAATACCCCAAAATTTGCATAAAATGAGGTGCATGGAAATAGCTTCTGATAAAGTGTAAGCCTTGAATGTAAGTTGCTTTGGATAAAAGCATCTTCCAAATGCATAAATGTTAAATATCTGTAGAGGTATAAAATTTTCTTCGACACATTAACGTCTACTTTAATCTTCATTATATCAGCGCTGCCGTGCACAGGATCTGTCTCCAGCACAGAGCCAAACTGTCAGCACCACGTGTGCCTTAATGCACATTTGAAGACAGAACGTTTAGCATAGCATCTGAATCCATGAATCATAAACGTGATGATTTGTTTACAGCCTTCTGAGCATGCAAAGTAATTCACAGAGGACGAGCGCGCTCTTATAGAGAGAAGTGTTTGCATAACCCTCCGTACGTACAGTCAGATCACGCTGACAAGAGCATGCGGGTATTAGAAATGACACCAGACATCAGTCCTTCGGCCCGTTCGGACCGGCCCGCCTGCCCCTCTTCATTACTCTGAGTGTTTCGGGCCCTTTTGCTTTCAGGATTGAAATCTGAATTGGTTTGTCCACCTTCCCTCAGCGGCATCCGCTGTCTGCACCTCTTCCCTGCGCCGGGTTTGTCATGTAAATAACAAATGCACTCAGTGTGGTGATTTACCGTGGGCCGCTGGCCTCTGATGTATATTAATATTGCTGCACGTTTCACTGTACTACAGTCCATCATTCATTTGGATAAAAGAGGAGGAATTTAAAAATGGCCAATGCGGTACAATGGGGATACAGATTGCATCCATTTATTGTGCTGAGTGATGGAGCGGCTGCCCACTCTGTCCTTCACCTTCCCGAGATCCGTGCAGCTTCCCATAAAACCTAAAAAAAGAGACGCCCTTTGCCCCTCGCTCTCCCTCTGCCAGTGGGATACGAACCGAGTATTTCTACTGGACACCACCTGCACAGGAAGATGTGGTTTCATTAAAATAAAAAAGACATTATTAAAAACTACCATGCAAAACATTTGACCTTTGACTCCTGGCAACAAGTCTGGTGCACACTGCAACATATTCTGTAAAAGAACCGCCCACTTAGACAGGAAGAGACCGTCTGACTGACATGTAAAGTGACCAATCATAGTTTGTTCTGTTCATCGGGAGGCCTGTTTATCTGAACTAATTAAATATACTACAAAGTAAGTCATAATCTCTGTAAAAAGTCATACACATTTTAAAAAATGAATTCATTAACCTTATTTAATTTAAGAACGTTTTTATACAATTTTTTTTTTTTTTGTTTCATTGAAATTTAGTTGGGATTAAGTCATATTAATGTACTATAATATGTTTACCTTAACTTTATTCCTTTACACTTAATTAAATTACTAAGGTTTAATTTATTTTATGTTTTATTATGTTAGTGTTACTAAATTTATCTAATTATTTCTGTTTTAGTAATTTTCTTATGTTTGTCCAGTATAAGTTTATTTATTTACTATTGTTTGATTCATTGCTTAATGTAGTTTCAACTAAATGTATTAATTGTCTTATGGTGGTCTAAATTAAATTAAGCAGTATATGTAATCAAATAAACATTCATACTAATTGTCTTTTTATAAATGAATGAATTCATTTGGATTCACATGGATTCTTTTAAGACAGTGTGCAAGAGAAGTCTAATGCAAGATATGACAAAAGACAAATTATTGGAAAATAGTGGAAACGTGTACAGACTTTGTGATTGTCAAAAACAGTTGCACAAACATGAGGAGAAGGATTTAGTTGCAGCAGTGTCAATATATTTATTAAACAAAACAGAACAACATGACAAGAACTGACAGAAACACAAGGTTTAAATACACAGAACAAACCAATCAACGAAATGAAGAACAGGTGTAACTGATAATTAAACAATGAAAATCTCTGGAAAAACTGGAAACTCAGGAAACTGAACTAAGCTAGTGAAAACCCACCCCAATATACAAAGATTACAGATCCCCCGTAACACCCCCCCCCCCCCCCCCCCCAATCAAGGAGCCGCGTCCTCTCGCCTTAATAACATCAATAAAAATAAACAAAATAATCCAACAGAGGAGGGTGGGAGGGGACTTTAACATAAGGGCTAGGTGGGGCTGAAGCCCCAGGGCCTGAGCATTGGCCGAGGCAAGGACTGGTAGCCCATTGGGAGCACCTGAACTTTTCTTGGTGGAAACCCCACCACGGCCTCACATATTACGCATTGTTACTTACTGGAGTGCTGCGAGTGCATGGGAAACAAACACCACAAGCCAAGTAATGAAATGGCGCTACTTGATAAAACCACACACGAATCCCGCAGTTACCCGGAGGGAAGGCGGAGCCTGACGGAGCGCATCTGAAAGCCCGGAAGTCTGTGGCACAGGCAGAACAATGACTGACCAAGGCGGAGCCAGAGGGATAAGGGTCCCAGGTGGAGCCGAGGGGGTGAGGAGCCACGGGAAATGAGGGGCCATGGTGGGTGTTCTGCACGGAGCAAAGGGGTCGACTGTCCAGGGCTGGACTGGCCAACCAAATTTATAGTGCACCAACCAGGAAAAGTTCAGGTGCTCCCGATGGGCAGGAGATGAAGGGCTGAGGAGAGGCAGTGCAGACGGGCTGAAGAACTGGGCAGGGATTCACAGAACGGTTTCCTAGCCAATACAGGGCAAACAAACTTCTCTGGAATGGCCTCCTTGGCCAACACGGAACTGAAATCTACTAGCAATTTCTTTTTTTCAGTGTACTTCTGTTTTATCATATGGAAGCACATGTGTAGCAATATTCAATTTAAAATGTAATATGCAAAATGGCAATGCATTTCTGTACTGCATTTTCCATACTATATGTGCAATGTTTGGAGCAAAATGATAACTCAAATTTAATAATATAATTTACATTTGCTATTTCCAACACTAGATTTAAAATATAATTTAAACATATATTTTAATGCTTTATAAGTTGCAAAATGAAAATGAAAATGTATTGCAGAAGTGTTTATATATGTTTAAAATATTAAATCAAAAATTGTAGCAAAATGACCATTTAAATGTTATTTTTTAAATTGCAGTTTGATAAAACAACGTGTAGTCCATCTGTATGCTAATGAGTGTTATGAATAATAATCATAATAATAATTTATATGACCAAAAATAATGAAAAACACTAGAAAGCACCCCATCCAGCCCATGTCTAATGCTTCTGAAATTGACTCTGGTCTGGTGATGTCGAAATTTCTCTCTTCTCTATTTTAGAAATATTTTGGACAGCTACACAGCCTAGATTAGGCTGTTAAGTTAGTCCTGACTTTTCTAAATTTCTCATTAATGTGATTTGACATCCAGTGTTGGCACACTCTTCCAGTTGCTCCTGATTGCTATAATAATTTTTTGTTACAAAGAGCATCTATATTATTTTAAGATTTTTTGAGGCCATTTTTAAAATGATGTGATATGTCCAAGTTTTCCATGACTGTGGGAACCCATATCAAAGACTTCAGATGTGCTCGAGTCGTTTTATAAAAATTCCTGCCTTCTAAATAAAGGAACCATTTTCCAGTTGGACATGCGCTTAGGACTGCACATGTGCATTGGCTCATTCAGGCTGAAATATTAAAGCTTTTTACTATTATGTGAGCATAAGAAACAACATTTACTGTATGGGACAGTTCAGATTTTGTGGCTGATTTGAAATGTATTATTTAAATGTAAGTGTGGCAAACAGTTTTTGAGATTTCAGGATTTCCCCATTTAAATAAACAGGACTTGGTCTTGGATGCCCGAAATAGCTGCCTGGAGGCGTTGCAAATATGGCCGCAGAGTGAACAGACTTTCCTTTAAAGGGACTTTTCCCATATATCATACATTTCTAAATACATTTCAAACACACAGTTGGTTGTTTTGGTTGTGAAGCTCATTGTTCACATGGTCTTATGTGTATTGCCACACTCGGTGTGATTATTATGCGACATCTCTCGTCCCGACGTCAGTTTTTCCGGCTGTATATGCTCTGTATAAATCTTTACTTTAGCGTCTCACAGGAGCGGGGTCGCTTACTCTGAGAGATGGTGGGTTTGATTGTTTAAATGGTAATTAGTGTCCTGCTATTAATTTGTGTTTGTGCACGCTCAGACTATCGGCTGAATCCCTCCGAGAAAGAGAGAGCGGATGGTGGGAGAGCCGCTGAGAGAGTTTGAGACTGGAGACAGTTTGATTTCCAGTGTTATTGTGTGTCTGCCGCTGTGTCGCTGTACCCAGCTGCGCTTCAGCCGCGTCTCTTTATCTCTTTAGCACTCGCAGGCATTGTGTTGAAGCTAGCTGTGAAAGAACTCATCAAACAGCCTCTCTGTTTGGGCTGGACAAACGCTCCATTTTACAGCCTCAAATTGGCTGTCAAGAGCAAATCTCACTGTCACCAACCCAATAATACACATACACCAGCCTGAGCGTCCCGTATAACACAGTTCCCAGCATGCTGAGACTATTATTCAACAGGCAAACTTGTGTTTGACTTGTATAATTCTGCTGAAAAGAACATTTTGACCCTGTGTTGTTTTACTGGAAGAACGTCTGAGCAACTCTTTTTCATCTAATGAAAGTGGAAGGTTATTTATACTGCCACACGTCAGAAAGGACAAAAAAAAACCACAATAAAAGTATCATAAAAATACATATGAGAAGTCATATGACGTGCACAAACCAATTAAGTTTTTTGTCTGTTTTTTGTCAAGTGACAAAACATTTTAACACAAATGAGGTTTGAGAGCTGCGGCTGAGGGGAAAATATCAAGTGAACTTAACTCACACAAACCATCACATGACTTCAGAACACTTGTAATATAGCACACAAGTATTTGCTCCAACTATTATGATGCTTTTTTGTCCTTTTTGCATTTTTTTGTTTTCGGAGTGACAACTGCACTTAAATGTAGGACCCTTGTGAAAAAGAAGTACACAACCATACATTTAAAAATAGTACTTACTATGGAAATAATATACTTTAAAAGAATACACTATGTGCAAACTGAGTAATGTTTTCGGGCACTTAATTTAAATATAGTTTAATTTTATATTAAATGCAATAAGCTGAACTGGAATTTTGCAATAAGCTGGCCTTTTATGTCATTATTTTATTATCTGCTAAAAATGTACTTTTTTGAAGTACTCTACAATTGCACATTAAATATATTTAAGTGCACTTCTTTATCACACTTCTTTAGTGCGGTTGAAACGAGATGAAACACTCAGAAGAGGAGAGATGACAGTGTAAACATGGCCTAAATCATTTGATATTTGCCTAGTACAGTTATAGTACTGAAGTTCAGTTCTGTTGAAATGCAGAATAAACCTACTAGCAAGGGCACTTAAAGCACCACAGTGGCTTTGGTTTCTATTTTTGGATTGATGTTGACTCTTTCTGGCTCCCATGCTGCCCTTTCCTGCCTCTCCAACTCCTGTTTTCCTGTTCTCTCATCCTCCAGTCTTTCTCTTCAATCTCCATCACCTCCATTTTGCCTCCATCCTTCTTTCTGGCCCTTGCACAACACCCTCCCCGCGGTGACAGATCACCTGCATCTAAAGTCCTGGTGTTCTCACCCGGCGGTCCGTCCCCCCTCTCATTAATGCCCACACCGGCGTGAGGGCCATATGGCAGTGCAAGACAAATAACGCCAGCGCTCAGCCATTGCTTCTGCTGACAGAATTGCAGCCCACCGCAGTATTTTGCCCTCAGCCGCTTCACTCCACGTACTTGCCTCTCCTCGCGTGTCCTTCAAAAGCCCACCGCTGAGACGCCTGTTGCGCTAAGCTTGACTCGCACCGGCCTGCGCTCTTGTGTGTGGTCTGAGCTTTGGACAAGAGCGTTCATGGTGGTTTAGCTGAGCCATGGCTCTACAGTTCAAATATTTGTGACTGAAAATTACTGTGTGCTGCTGTGAATTAAAAAAAAAAAGTTCAATAATACAACCGGAATAAAAATTACAACTCAAAAAATGCATCTACACTGCAACAGTTATGCTCAGTAGATTGAATATTAAGCTTTTGTGTGTTTATGAGGTGATATAGGTGAAATAGGTTATGATTAGCTGTTGTTTCTTTGCAGCCCGTCAAATTAAATTTGGATTATCAAAAGTACAATCAAATTAATTTGGGGGGGGGGTTCCTTGTATGAATTCTTGTTTTTAATATTTATATCATATGATTTAGTTAATCAGTATCATACAAGCAAGAGCACTGTTTTCTCAGAATATCTGCACCATTGCAAATGTGATATTGATTTTATACAATAGTTCAATGAACAAAAACTAACGTGTAAAGTTGTAGCAATCCAAGAGAGCAAGTAAGAAGACATAGGGAAACCAAGCACTACATACTCCAACACAATGTTAACACTAGGCAAACAAACTCAGGAAAACCAAGGGCTTAAAAACACTAGGGAAGGTAATCAACAGAACGCCCCGGGTTACTTCACTGTAACCCTGAAATTGACCTATATTTATAGCCTGCGTGACGTCATTGAAATGCAACGTAGGCGAGGCTATAATTAGATGTGCCGCAGGTGCATCTGCAGATATTTTGTCTGAAGAGCAGTCCTGGGACATCCCAGTGCAGTAATGAAGCGCAGCTTCTTGTTCCCGCTTTTTCAGGGAACAGGGTTACAGTGAAGTAACCCAGGGCGTTCCCTTTCAAAAGCTACACTCAAGCTGTGCTTTATCAGCTCTACGGGAACGAGAATACCCATGCCGCCACACTGTATGTCCGGATCCCCAGGCTGTGAAATGTGTCACAAAGCTTAGAGAGCCTCAGATACTAGCTTGCAATGTTGACTCAAGAGCCCGGAGTAACATGAACATCCAAACTATAAAACCTTGTGTGTGGAGAGGACCAACCTGCCACATCACAAACATTTTGTAACGGGGCGCCCCCCACCAAAGCTCTAGAAGAAGCAACCCCCCTGGTGGAATGAGCCCTGATGCCTGCTGGCAAAGTGTGACCACGCACCTCATAGGCAAGAGCAATAGCATCTCTCACCCAATGTGGCATGGACCGTTTCGTGGTGGCCACACCCCTGTTACTGCCGCCATGACAAACGAATAGTTGCCCTGACTTACGCTACTGGCTAGTGCGGTGGACGTAGGTCTGAAGAGCATGGAATGGACACAGTCTGTGAAGTCTCTCCTGATCCAGTGTAGTGAATGGCGGAGGGCAGAAGGCTTCAAAAGTGACCGGATGCAAGTTTGAAAAAGGAACCTTAGGCAGATGGAGGATGCAAAATAGCTTTCAGCATTCCTGGGGAAAAGTCTAAACTGGATGGCAGAATGGACAGAGCCTGCAAGTCCCCAATTTTTTTTAGAGAAACAGGGGGCCTCAGCTGCCTAGCTCCTCGAACAAAGCGAGAGAGCACCCCGTCAATCGGAGCATGGCAAGCCGAGAGGCCACATAAACCCTGAGAGTGGTGGGGCATGTACCTGTTGATAATTTTTTCCTGCAGGAAGTCCAGAACTGAAGCAATCTGGCAATTAGCTGGATCTGCATTGTGTGCAGTACACCATCTTTCAAAGACACCCCATTTGTTGGCATAACTTGATCTAGTGGAGAGAGCCCTAGCATTTAAAATGGTCTCAATAACATCAGGTGAAATCCCTGTGTCCCTCAACTGGTTCCCCTCAGGGGCCAAACATGAAGGTTTCCACATCTCCGGCCGGGGATGAAATATTGTCCCCTGCACCTGAGACAGACGGCAAGCCGTCAAGGAGAGATATTATCTCTGAGAAACATATTCTGTTCAGCCAACACGGCGCTATCAGTAAGAGGCAAGTCCCTTGTTGGTGAACTTTGGCTAGAACTCCTGGGGCATACAGGCGCATTCTGGGCCATGTATGCGCATTACATCCAGACCCAGGGGGAGCTGGGTGACTCAGAAAGAAGTAGAATGGACATTGCTGTTTCATAAAATCTTTACCAGATTTGTTTCACTACCTTTGTTTCTACTCCCACGTTGGTATGCTGGTCTGGACAGTAGATCTGCTCCCACATTGAGATAACTGGGGATATAAATTGCCCTGAGGGACAGGAACTTGTCCTGAGCCCAGAGCAGAATGCGCTGCACTAGCCTGTCTAGACGTCGCAAACGCAGTCCATCCTGGCGATTTGTATTAGAGGCTACCGCAGTAATGTTTACCTGCACTAGGACATGGTAACCCCTTAACTGCTGGAGGAAGTACTTCAGGGCCAGAAATACAACCATCAGTTCGAGGCAGTTGATGTGCCAATCGAGATGATGACCTCACCATCCCTTTGGACTGAACGGCCACCTAAGTCCGCTCCCCAGCCCGTACCGGAAGCGTCTGTTGTTAGCATCTTGCAATATCAATGCATATAGAGTGGGACCCAAGGTGAAGAACCGGGGTCTGAGCCACATAGAAAGGGAATGAAACCGCAGCACGTAACCCTTACCATAAACATGGATTTTAGAAAGGGCACGAAGCCCTTGCCCTTATTTGCTGTGGGGAATTACTTGGACAAAATCTCCTGGCTCTGAGCCACAACTGAAACGGTCTCATATGCAAAAGGCCCATAGGAATCACAGAGGACGCTGACGCCATGAGACCTAACATTTCTTGATACTGCAGAACAGTGCAATCTTGGCCTAGCCTGACATTGTTCAGGGTGGTAGAATGGTCTCGATTCAAGCGGGAGACAATTGTGCCCGCATCATGGTCGCATCCCATATGACCCCTAAATATATCGTTCTCTGGGTAGGACAGAGAACACTTTTCTTCTCGTTTAGACTCAACCCTAGAGAAACTAGATGACCTAGTACGACATCTCTGTGTTGTAACGCCATCTGTGCTAGTATTAGCCAGTCGTCTATGTAATTCAAAATGCGAATGCTCTGGAGTCGCAATGGAGCCAGTGCTGCATCCATGCATTTTGTGCGGGGTGATAGGGCTAGGCCGAATGGAAGAACCTGATATTGGTAAGCTTCAACCCCGAAAGCGAACCTCAGAAACCTTCTGTGTTGTGGCAATATTTCTATGTGAAAATATGCGCCTTTGAGATCGATCGTGATGAACCAATAGTGATGTTGGATTGCGACACAATCATCTTTAAGGTTAACATCTTGAACTGGAGAGCTTTGACTGAATGGTTTAAGCCTCGAAGATCTAAGACTGGACACAGCCCCTCACAGTCCTTTTTGGGAGCTAAGAAGTATCTGCTGTAGTAACCTGACTCTCTCTCTACATTTTACATTTAGTTATTTAGCAGACACTTTTCTCCAAAATGACTTAAAAATGAGAATAGTAGAAGCAATCAAATCAACATGAGTACAACAGTATGTAAGTGCCGTGTCAAGCCACAGTTTCATCAGTAAAGTGCTTGTAGCAAGTTTTTTTTATACAAATAAATGGAGAAAAAGAATAGAAATCGAAAAAAGAAAAGTAAGCTATAAATAAAAAGTAAGTGCTAATATTACTGGGTCAAGTGTTGACGAAAAAGATATGTCTTTAGCAGTTTTTTTTAAAATGGCTACAGACTCAGCTGCTCGGATAGAGCGTGGTAGGTCATTCCACCAGCCAGGAACAGACCAGGAGAAGGTCCGTGAGAGTGATTTTGTGCCCCTTTGGGATGGCACCACAAGGCGCCGTTCACTTGCAGACGCAAGCTTCTGGAGGGTGCATAAGTCTGAAGTAGTGAGTTTAGGTATAGTGGTGCATAGCCAGTGGTTGTTCTGTAGGCAAACATTAGAGCCTTGAATTGGATGCGAGCAGCTATTGGCAGCCAATGCAAACTGATGAAGAGAGGTGTGACATGCGCTCTCTTCGGTTCATTAAAGACCAGTCTTGCTGCAGCATTTTGGATCACAGGCTTGACAGTGCATGCTGGAAGGCCTGCCACGAGAGAATTACAGAGCTTGGACAAGAATTTGTGTGGGATGCTCCGATAGGAAGGGTCTAATCTTCCTAATGTTTTACAAGGCAAATCTGCAGGACCGGGCTGTTGTAGCGATATAATCTGTGAAGTTTAAACAATTATCCATCACCACTCCAAGGTTCCTGGCTGTCCTGGAAGGAGTTATGGTTGATGACCCAAGTTGAATGGAAAGGTTATCATCAAGCATTGGGTTGGTACCGACCACAAGCGGTTCCGTTTTTGCAAGGTTGTGTTGAAGGTGGTGGTCCTTCATCCAGGTAGAAATGGCTGTCAGGCAGGCTGCAATGTGACCAGCAACCATTGGATCATCTGGTTGGAATGAGAGGTAGAGTTGTGTCATCAGCATAACAGTGATAGGAAAAAACATGTTCCTGAATGACGGATCCTAGTGATGACATATAGATGGAGAAGAGAAGTGGTCCAAGCACTGAGCCCTGAGGTACCCCAGTAGAAAGATGATGCGACTTGGACACCTCACCTCTCCAAGATACCCTGAAGGACCTACCTGAGATGTAAGACTTGAAGCACTGGAGTTTGGTTCCTGAGATGCCCTTCGACATGATATTTGACAGGAGGATCTGGTGGTTTACTGTGTCAAAAGCAGCAGACAGATCCAGTAAGATGAGTACTGATGGTTTCAGTAACTGAGAGCAGGGCAGTCTCAGTTGAGTGGCCACTCTTGAAGCCAGACTGGTTGCTGCAAGGAGGTTGTTCTGTGTAAGATAAGTGGACAGTTGGTTGAACACAACTCTCTCAAGTGTCTTTGCAGTGAATGGAAGAAGAGATACCGGTCTATAGTTTTCTAAAAGTGCTGGATTCAGAATGGGTTTCTTAAGCAGTGGGGTAATCCTAGCCTGCTTAAAAGCTGTGGGGAATGTAACGGTGTGAAGAGAAGAAATGATAATGTGAGTGCAGATACAACTGAGGGGGAGATGACCTGAAGAAGATGAGTGGGGATAGGGTCAAGCGGACAGGTAGTAGGGTGATTGGAAAGGATGAGTTTGGAAACATCTGCCTCAGAAAGCATAGAGAAGGAGGGGAGAATTTGTATGTTTTCCGTTAAGATGTTATTGTCAGTATGTGGTGTGGAGAATTGGCCGCTGATGGTTGTTAATTTATCAATATTTTATCTAAAGGGGAAACATGCTCTATGGCCCCTTTCTCCAAAAGAGATTGCAGCTCTTGTGACAGTAAAGTCACTTGCCCCAGCTTCACGGTAGTGGAGATCACGCTGTTGAAACGCAGAGAACGACGAATAAATTGGATTCTGTATCCTTTTTCTACTGTCTTTAGAACCCACACAGAAATCCCTGGCAGTAGTTTCCACGCTGCCAAGTTCTCTGAAATGGGCACTAATTTTGTTAGATGTTCCGCATCCTGATGTGTTACAGGAATCAACAGAACACCTAACATTTAGCTGAAAACCGCTGCCCCCCGAAGCACCAGAGGTGGCGGGGAAGGAGGGTTTATGTGAAGATATTGAGAAGGGGTGGGTGTTAGATACTATGAGGCTGCTGAATATGACGAGCCGGTCCCCAGCTTTTACAGTTGGAAGCGCAACTTGCCACAGTCTGCCTTGAGCCTTTCTTCAGCAGGTCAGCATGGTCCACCTGCAACACTTCCATAGTGTGCAGAGCAGTACCAGTCTGACACACTGATCAAAACGCCTTCCCACCAGCATGGATGTTATTATGCATAGCTTGGTGGGAAGTGTTTTCTCTTTAAGTGACGATGAGATCCAGAGAAGAGATAGCTTGCAAGCGTCTCTTCGAATTCATCCCAAAATGCTGTTGTCATGTAAATGAACGGCCAAAACGCATAAAACGTTTTCAGTTTTTAGTTGAAAATGGTGTTGTGTAAATGGCCCATAAAACACAATTGAACTCACAGAACTACACATAACCCTAACAGAAGTTAACATTAATCAACTTACATGTAATACATTTATTTAATTGAAGTCAATATTAATTGACATTTTAGACACTTTTTTTTTTCTCCAAGCAAAACACTGTGTTTTATTGGGTTGATAAATGAATCTGTGTTTTTGAATAAACGGAGTAAAATTAATTTATTGTTTTATTTAAAATGTTTTAAACACGTTTATAAATTTAACATCTCCTTTTGTGAAAGAAAAAAGTAATGTGGTTTAGAGCTACATGAGATGTAAATAATGAAAGCATTTTCATTATTAACTTTTGCAAAGCTACTTCCCCTCAGTGCAACAGCACCATCTATATGTTCAAGTTAAACATCCTCATTTTGATTGGGACCTTTAAGAGCTCGCTGTTTTGACTTTGCTCAGCCGAGCAGGATCGGGCAGTTTTTCCATTCGCTGTTCCTGCGTCCCCTTATAAGCGCTCGAGTGGATGCTGGTTTGCCACACAAAAGGCTAATCATTAAACAGTCATTTAGTCGTGTTCTTTTAAGTATATGAATCAGCCGCCTCATTACTGTCAATGTGTAATTAGCTGATTAATAAACAGGGGCCGGCCGGGCCAGTGGGAAGCGCTTGTGAAGTAATTGTTTCTGGAGAGCCCGAACACAAGGGCCCATTAAGACATAAAGAAGCATGCATTCATCCCAAATCATTACTTTACAAAACGCGCCACTCATCTCGGGGCTGTTGATGTGTAATGGTTCCTTTATGGCCGGCTCTTCTCTTAATCAGCTATGGTCGGCAGGTGTAGAGTGCTGCGGATGTACAATAGCACTAAAATTAGACAAACACACTTGCCTTTTTAATCACTGTCAAACTGTGGATTCCTAATGGCGTACATCGTGTTTAATACAGAGTTATTTTTCTGTGATTAATTTTAATGTAATGTCAACTTGGTTTTCTGAGCACGTTTTGACCTTTGGCTGCAATCTGAAGGCCGTTTCTCATGGTCATGTGCTGTTTTGAAATCCCTCAATGTGTAAACCCAAAACTGCAGGGTTTTGTTTTAAACACATCTTGCGGTTAGCCATCATTCCCTCCAGAAATATTAATCAATTATCCTGCCTTGCTCCCGGTGCAGGATCCGTATGGAGAGGAATTCATCTGGAAAGAGGCACAAGCAGATATAATAGGACTGAGCAAAAAGCCCGTGCGCTGAGTGCTGTGCTGTCTAATCCTGAGAGACAGCCTAGAGCCACAATGTCACTTTTAGTTCCCCCCTTAGTCCCTCAGTGCGGCGCCCATCTCAAAATGGCCGTGTAACGTGGATAAACTTCCGAAGTGATGGACACAGACAGCACACACTGGAAGACACTTGCATTTCTGTTTTGATGAAGATCTGAAAGTGTCTGCGAGGCTCGTGGCTCGTGGCTCTCACATATGGAAGCTTTTACTCAGCCTTGCTCAGTATGTTTATTACTTTTGTTTATGCTTAATGATTTCAATAATCCCCTAACCCGAAGTATTGAACTTTGGTGCATGATTCCTCAAATCATGCGTGCTGTTGAGGAGAGGTGTGATCAGATGCATAAAACAGAACAAAAACAGGTGAAAAATATCCCACAGACTTACATTAAAACAGGAAACAGAGGCACATTTACAGACCAGAAGATCACAGAGATGAGTGGGTGCAGGACTCCTGTTACTTGAGAGCAACCACCCAGTAACACAACTTAGCAGCCACATAGCAACAGTTTAATGACACCTAGCAACCATTCAAAACACCTCAGCAACCACATAGCAACACTTTATTTCTGTCATGACAACTCTCAGAGTGTTCGGCATGGTAATGGATCTGACAATGTTGACATGTTTGGTCTTGGCGGAATAGATCTGCTACGCTGCTGCTGATATTTCTGCTTCTGTTATTACTGCTGTTGGTTATTGCTGCTACACTGCTGCTGCTGTTATTGTTGCTGCTGCTGTTATTAGTGCTACTGTTGGTTATTGCTGCTGTTTTTATTGGTGCTGCAGCTGTTATTGTTGCTGCTGTTGGTTATTGCTGCTGCTTGTTATTGCTGTTGCTGCTGTTATTGGTGCTGTTGGTTACTGCTGCTGCTGTTATTGGTGCTGCTGCTTGTTATTGCTGCTACTGTTATTGCTGTTGCTCCTGTTATTGGTGCTGCTGTTATTGTTACTATTGGTAATTGCCGCTGCCGTTATTGCTGTTGCTGCTGTTATTGTTGCTGCTGTTGGTTATTGCCGCTGCTGTTATTGCTGCTGCTTGTTATTGCTGCTGCTGTTATTGCTGTTATGCTGTTATTGGTGCTGTTGGTTATTGCTGCTGCTGCTGCTGTCATTGTTGCTGCTGTTTGTTATTGCTGCTGTTTTTATTGGTGCTGCTGCTGTTATTGTTGCTGATGTTGGTTATTGCTGCTGCTGCTGTTATTGCTGTTGCTGCTGTTATTGGTGCTGTTGGCTACTGCTGCTGCTGCTGTTATTGGTGCTGCTGCTTGTTATTGCTGCTGCTGTTATTGTTATTGTTGCTGCTGCTGCTGCTGCTGCTGTTATTGCTGTTATGCTCTTATTGGTGCTGTTGGTTATTGCTGCTGCTGTTATTGTTGCTGCTGTTGGTTATTGCTACTGTTTTTATTGGTGCTGCTGCTGTTATTGTTGCTGATGTTGGTTACTGCTGCTGCTGCTGTTATTGGTGCTGCTGTTATTGTTACTATTGGTTATTGCTGCTGCTGCTGTTATTGTTGCTGCTGTTGGTTATTGGTGCTGCTGTTGGTTATTGCTGCTGCTGCTGTTATTGTTGCTGCTGCTGTTATTGCTGTTGCTGCTGTTATTGGTGCTGTTGGTTATTGCTGCTGCTGTTATAGTTGCTGCTGCTGTTATTGGTGCTGTTGGTTATTGCTGCTGCTGCTGTTATTGGTGCTGTTGGTTATTGCTGCTGCTGCTGTTATTGTTGTTGCTGCTGTTATTGCTGTTGCTGCTGTTATTGGTGCTGTTGGTTATTGCTGCTGCTGTTATTGTTGCTGCTGCTGTTATTGCTGTTGCTGCTGTTATTGGTGCTGTTGGTTATTGCTGCTGCTGCTGCTGCTGTTATTGTTGCTGCTGTTGGTTATTGCTGCTGCTTGTTATTGCTGCTGCCGTTATTGTTGCTGCTGCTATTGGTGCTGTTGGTTATTGTTGCTGCTGCTATTGGTGCTGCCGTTATTGCTACTACGGCTGCTGTTATTGCAGCTGCTGCTGTTGGTTATTGCTGCTGCCGTTATTGTTGCTGCTGCTATTGGTGCTGTTGGTTATGGTTGCTGCTGCTATTGGTGCTGCCGTTATTGCTACTACGGCTGCTGTTATTGCAGCTGCTGCTGTTGGTTATTGCTGTTGCTGCAGAGCAAGTACAGGACTTGCTACTACTAATACATACACAACACATGATGTTTTATTAACAGAATTCGGGAGGAGCACATTTTTAAATGATCCTTTCAATCATCACGTCATTCCAACCAGCTGTCAGCAATCAGTAATAAACATGTCTACCCAATCAGCATAAGTGGAGAACACCATAAATACGCAATCAACTCACCCATGTTCCTAGACAGTTTTCAGCATCTTCCTCACACTCGCACAGTTATTTTCCTAACCAAATCTCACACTCGCCTGGTTATCTTCCTTAACCAGAATACGGGAGGAGTACTCAGGGTTCGGGCCAAATACCAAGCTTGGAGCCCTCTCCTCGGACAGCACGCCAAATATGCATACTATTTATTTATCTGACTTATTTGCAAGTGTGAACTCATGAAACTGCTGTGAGCAAGTAAGACATGCTGCTGCTGTACAGGTAGAGGGATTCTAAAAAGGGCTCTGCAAACTGCTACAGCAAATACTGGCCAAGTATTTGAAGGTTGAGCAGCAAGCTCATTGGCTACTGATACAGCAAGAACCAATCAGCTGTGCACTATAGAGAATGATGTGATTGCAAGCAGACTGAGATAAGGACCTATCAGCCTGCACCATCTATACTTTCATGACAGAATTTTGTATTAAGCAACGCTTTATTAACTATCCAGAACATTGTAAAAAATTACCCAGAACACCCTAGAAATGACAGCAATCCCATAGCAACCAGCTAGAACATGTCAGCATCTGCATAGCAATGCCTTAGCAACCACCTAGAACATGTCAGCAAACGCATAGCAGGACACCCGAGAAACGACATATCAACACCTTAGCAACCACCCAGAACATGTCAGAAACCACAATCAAAATGCCAAAGCAAACACCCCTGCACCCTCTTGAAAATGCAATGTTGAGTCTGTTGTGCAATGGATTTTATGATGTATATTGTGTATTGTGAGTCAATCTCAGTGTCCACTGCCAGTGAAGCAGTATCTGCTCTGCTGGGATACAAAATGACATCATCAGTCGCAAAATTGTGGAAGAATTTAGAAAATAATGTTCGAACCGAAATTACTTGGAAAATGTATAAACGAGAAGGCTTTGAATCACGAGTCTTTAGCCCATCCGTGGATGGAAATGCTAATGCAATCAAGCCTGTTAATCACCGTCCACTGGCCTTTTTTTTTTAGGGAGGAGGTTTGTGTAAAAGCTGCCTTTAAAGAAACATTTGACACATGAGTGAACATTCTGTTATTCACTCACCCTGTCCAGATCCAAAAGAACCATGAAAACAACAAGCCAAAGAAGCCTTAGTAACTACCCAGAACATGTCAGAAACCACATATCAATAGCTTAGTAACCACAAAAATGTCATATACATATCATAATGGCTGTCCATATAAATTCTTCTTTTGTGTTTCACATAAACAAAAGAAAGTTGTATGATCTTTAGAGTGACATGAATGTGAGTAAATGATACTTTTGAATTTTTTGGGTGAACTACCCATTTAACTGTTCCATCTGACCTTTGACTTTAGGCACACAGGTAAAATCATTAACTATAATTTAAAGTTTAATGTGAGGTTTTATTATCTGTGCCAATTAAAGAAATCAGTATGTAGAAGCAGATTTAGTGGCATCAGAAATCTCGTTGACCTCACGCAGTTCTGTTGGATATGAAACACACTCATTAGCACAACAGAGACTCTGTGTTTCTGTGGCCTCCAGCGGATTCCCTTCTATCTTCAAATGTTCGTACATGAAAGTTTGCTTCAGTCGAAACCATAAAAGGACTTTTTAATTGTCAATCATTTATCAGATTGTGTGGACCGCCGTGCAGTGTCATGATACAACTGTTTACAATCCACTCAAAACGTGCCTGTGGCAACATTTCTGCTAAACGATGTTACGTTGCTTATTGTATGTTTCACAACACTTTCAAAGCGAAATGTCCAGTGGTTGGCACTAAAAGCTTGATCAATTTTTAACAAAAACAGATGAATGTGAATCTGGCAATGTTTTATTACGCTGGTTGTATGTATCACGGCAGTTCGCGAATCAGATGTTAATGGGAATCCGTTAGCTGAACATCTGATGCGAAGGCAAAAATTTCAGAATGGGGGGGGGGGGGGGGGGGGGGGGGGAATTCTCAATGGGAAATTCAGAATTTATTTTAATTTTTTGTCATTTCGTCATATTTTTATTTCAGTTTTTGTTTTTGTTAGTTTTAGGGTATGTTTAAACGACAGCGATGTTCTAAAAATGGTTAAAGTTTTTCCTTCGCATTTTTCACATACAGACGACAGTGTTGTCAAAATGATCCCCGTTCACACGGATCTGCAAAAATGTCTAAAAACTATGTATTCTGCAGTGTTGTACCAGGTGAGCTAATGAGCAAGTTTACCCTATCAGAAAAGGCACATATATGGAGCTGGTTATGTGACGCAATGTGATGTATTACTTATGCGCTATGGTAAATGTGTTTTAATGTCGTAACATTGTAACGATCAGCCTTATTGGTTGAGTTACATGAATTGAAAAAGGGTCAGATTATATTGATTAGACTGAAACACTGATCAAGCATAACATTATGACCACCTTCCTAATATTGTGTTGGTCCCCCTTTTGCTGGCAAAACAGCCCTGACCCGTCGAGGCATGGACTCCTCTAGAAGGTGTGCTGTGGTATCTGCACCAAGATGTTAGCAGCAGATCCTTTAAGTCCTGGAAGTTGTGAGGTGGAGCCTCACTTGTTTGTTCAGCACATCCCACAGATGCTCGACTGGATTGAGATCTGGGGAATTTGGAGGCCAAGTCAACACCTCAAACTCATTGTTGTGCTCCTCAAACCATTCCTGAACCATTTTTGCTTTGTGGCAGGAGCATTATCCTGCTGAAAGAGCCACAGCCACCAGGGAATACCTGGTGAGCTACAGTAGCTCGTCTGTTGGATCGGACCACACGGGTCAGCCTTCGCTCCCCACGTGCATCAATGAGTCTTGGCCACCCATGACCCTGTCACCGGTTCACCACTGTTCCTTCCTTGGAGCACTTTTGATAGATACTGACCACTGCAGACCGGGAACACCCCACAAGAGCTGCAGTTTTGGAGATGCTCTGACCCAGTTGCCTAGCCATCACAATTTGGCCCTTGTCAAACTCGCTCAAATCCTTATGCTTAAAAATAAGTACTTAGTCTTTATTAATCAATAATGTGAAAAGGAATAAAAGTTGGGTGTTTTACTGACACTAGTGTTCATTTCCGCTGGAGTGTAGTGAATCGTACAGGGATGTTTTTGGAGCAAAAATGCACATTTTTCCAATGAGTGCTTCAATTTACTCTTTTGGTAGTGTTATGGTTTTGAGTCTGAATTATTATCTTACAGATGAACTGATATCTTGCCTTACAGGGTCAGTTCACTGAGAAATGTTCATTCTTTCTTTCATTATTTACTCATCTTTTTGGTTTTTCAGACATATACACGTTAAAAATAAATAAATAAATTTAAAAAAAAAAGGATTGTTGCCATTAGTTATCACAGCTCAAAATTTAGTGTTATAACTCAAATATGACTTGGTGACTTTGGTGACACTTTACTTAAAGACTTAATATATAATATATATTATTATATATAATAATATAATGCATTAATTATGTCTTGTAATGAACCTTAATGGTCTCATGAGTAACTGTAACCACAGTTTTAATACATTGTAATACTTAGCTATTCAGTGTTACACCTTTAGAAAGTATAATGCATTAAAACACGTGACAAACAACCACTTCCGGATAGAACAATAAATCTTTCTTTGCGTTCTTTTTCAGCTCATTTTCTCCTTTTGGAGCTTGACAGGTGTGGCCCCAACATGTAAAAGTGAGTACATTTGTCCATGAATTTTTCTTTTAATTGCCCACTCAAAACATCCAAGCTTTTCCACACGCTGACAAAGACGTTCAGTCACATCCTCTTATACCTTTCTGTAGCACGTCAAAGAGATTTGTCCACTCGCTGTAATTAGTCGTTACCATGACGACTTCCTTCCATGGGAACAGCCCCTCCCAGCCATAAAGCCCCAGCCATCCTCGATGGGCCGAAATGAATTTCCTCACTGGGGCAGGAAAGGAAAGGAGGGCGGTGTGTGTGCGCCCAGTCAATCGGCCCACTCCAGTACAGGAATCCAGCGGCTGATGCTGCTCATATTTCAGCCTTGGTAAAGATTAGCTGTCAGCCCCAGAGGAGATGTATTGATCTGTTTTCCTTTTTTTTTCTGCCAGCAATCACCTGACAAAGGCAGCGAGGAGGGCTTCCGTGAGTGATGCCCGTTCCCGTCTCCACCTCCTGCGCTGGATATGGGGGTTCCGGTGACCGCTAATGCCGGGATATAATTAAACCATAAACTTTACGTGAACTTGCACTCTGAGCCAAGTGTGCTTCGTTCATTAGGGTGAAAAGGCCAAATGAAACATTATGCGTGAAATCAAACAAAACAACATTTGTTAATCAAGAGCTTTTTCTTGTTTTACAGTAATGCACGAGTTTGACTTGGGTTAATTACATACATTAGGTTAATGACTTAGCCTTTATATATCATAATCATATGCTGTTTTTTTTGTTTTTTTTTTCATAGAAAGACGCTATGTATATAAAAACATTGTGCTTTACAATAACATGTCAGAAGTAGTTGAATCTGCTGAACTCTTTAAAAGGAAATGTTCACCTAAAGGAACATTAAGCGCGATTCACTTTGTGTGTGCGCTGTTGGGTACTACAGCAAATAGTTTCAAGTTTATTTGTCACATGCACAAGATGTCAGTGACAATTTGTACATTGAAATGCTTGTTGTGAGGCTCAGGCAGTCTACAGATACAGATACACAAAAGATAAAATACAGATGCTCATGTAAACCGTGGAATTATGTATGAGAGTAACAGAATAAATGGTAAAATATGCATGATTTAGTACAACATTCCGCTCTTGACTCATGTTAAACTGTGTTTTTGATCCAGAAACAGACTGTAAATGAACAGTTTATATCCAAAAGAACTTGATGCATAACGTATTATGTTTAAAGCAAGAAACCATGAAGTTTACTGCTCAGCTTTCAAGAAATCATGTTTTTCCAAGTTCCAGTGAAACAAGTATGGATTTTCTGTGGTTAATTTGTAAACCGTTACTCATAATACTAAATATGTGCGTACAATTATTTAAATGAGTGCCTTCAATACCCATGAATGTGTCTTTCACGTGTTTTGCACCAGCCCTGTTTCATTGAAAATGTTTTGGATTTGAAGGCCAGTGGAAAAATGTCTAAAATCAGATTTCACCATAACACACTATCCACAGCCAGCTTTGAACCAGGTCATACTTTATATTAGGGGTCTTTTTTCTACATTATAAAATTAAGCATTTAATACAACGTACTTATTGTGTACATACATACAACTCTTGCCAGATTTGCATTTGCTTATAACTCCAAATTGGCTAACCTTCAGATGAAAGATAATCATTGGAAAAATGTTTTACTGTAAACATTTGTATTGGCATGAACTAAACAGTGAAATCTGTAAAAAACAATATAAGTTCAGCAGTGTTGGGGAAAGTTACTTTTAAAAGTAATGCATTACTCCCTAAAAAGTAACTAATTATGTTACGTAGTTCATGAAAAGCAGACATAGTTCATAGTTTCATGGAAAGGAATGTCGTGTTACATTTGTGTTACTTTTTCTAACCTGTGCTGGGCTTGCTTTGTTTTTAGTAACAAAAATAAACAAAAAAAGTTTTATTTTTGGCAAATGTAAAGCCCTTTCACACCAAAAGGCTGAAGGAAATGCATATTCACACCTGTACAGTAGAGGGCGCTGCTCAAACAAACCTTTCAGCTGTGCTGCCATCCTGGATTAAAGAAGAATAGGATACAGGAGAAGGAAGTTTAACACTCTTCAGCAATAAAAGCAAAATATTTAAACACAAATGTGATGTTTATTTAAAGTCATTTTTGCTTGTTGGTATGGTTGAATTGGATCACCGAGGATCAGCGCGTGTGACGCAAATTTCGTCATCAGAAAAGTATGCGCACCACTGGATTTTTATAACCATGTGTACTTTGTAATCTCAGGTCGCACATGCGCATTTAATTTTTTTGCAGTATTTACATGGGTTGTAACTCGTGGCAAGAGATTGAATGCCTGTGCACCCGTATAAGTCAATACTGTATACTTTGCAAGGATGTGTGTTAGACTGTGGATGTATGCTTGCGTACATGTAAAAAAAAAAAAAAGGGCTTTGGGCTTTACTCATGATTCTCTCAACATGAGGACAGAAGAGCTGTCAGTCAATACATGAAAAAACTAATTATATTTGAAAAAGTTTTTGTTGTAAATTTAAAAGTAATGCGTTTAGGGAAAAAGTCATTTGATTAGGTAGCTCACGTTACTTGTAATGCATTACCCACAACACTGAAGTTCAGTGTGCCGTTAATTAAATGAGCAGTAAGATACAGGAATGTGCGGCAGCGTTTCTTGAGAATCTGCGGAGCCCCACACATGATATTCAGGAAACAAATAGTAGGCTAAATCATGTGCACGATTTATAAATCGAGGGAACTAATTAGTAAATCGTGCACACTATGTACTTTTTTCCTGCATGTCTCCATAAGAATCACCCTCCTGGTTAGTAATGTATGGTTTCTGAATGCACTGAATATATTCAAGGATTCAAGGTTCCCTTTCAAAAAGGGAACGTCACACGTGAACCGATGTCTGAAAGCAAGAATCAAACCACTCCAATCCTATTGGCCGGTGACAGCCTATGACATCATCATAGCGTGACCCGGAAGTATAAAAGGAGCGCCTAGAGAATCAGTCAGTATCTTTTCATCTTTCAGGACTGTTTTGTCTGATCGTGATTGTAATCGAATCCAGTAAGGGAATCTTATATTATGCCTTACAAACGTTTCAAGAGAGTGTGTTCATCCGTGTCTCAGATTTTGACACTTGATATAGACATTTCTGGGCGTTTTCTGTCTGGGAGTGGAGTGTGCATAGACAGTGCTTGAGTGTGCTGTCTGTGTTTTTTCTGTTATTTACTGTGAGCGTCTCCCTGTCGGGACGCTCCGTTATCGTTTGGCACTCTTCTCGAGGGAAGAGGTGTCCGCATCTGTGCCTGGTGATTCTGGCCCCGTTTGTGCTGAGGCAAAACGACGGCTGCAATCATGGGGTTTGCGGGTGAGCTCGTTGGGAAGTTTGAGAGAGGTGTATTCTCTCTCAGCCCCCCGGGGCTGACGAGGATGAGTTGTTGGATAACGATGACGTCCGTGTTTGATGTCATCACGTCAAAATATGACGACCTTGTTTTTCCTGTATAGTTCTTTCTGAGCATGTAGACAGCCAGGAGGTCCGTCTCAAGCTGAGGCTCCGAGACAGGGCCAGAAGTCCAGTATGGCCGCTTGGGCACCTCCTCTTTTTTGAAGCAAGTCGCAGAAACGGCGGGACTCAAGGAGGAAGAAGTAGGTTTTAGGGGAGGTGATCGATCACATACGCCAGTAGCGTTGGTAATCGATTCCCTCTTGTTGCCCTCGCCCCTTCTTCCTCCGCCTCCTGGGTTTTTGGAATTCATTTAACATACTCAGGCACTTCTTTAACAGTCAGGCTGACGGCTGGGACTTTGTGGGCCTTTGCTGGGCCTTTTTCTAAGGGCCCGCCTTCTGGCTTGATAGTGGAAGAGGCTCTTTTAGGTTCTAAAAAAACCTTAGATTCCATTATTCCTTGTTAAAGAAAAGAGAAAGAGGAGTCTTTGGTCTTCGAGCCACAGGAAAGTGAGCTGGGTCTATATTTATGTTTCTAAATATGTTGACCTTGTGTTCCTGTATAGTTTTTCCTGAGTATGTAATCAGAAAAAGTAAAAGGGGTTTTTGGGCAAACTGAAGTTTGATAGGTTGGCTAGAACGATATTTGTGCAGGCCACAAAATGGCCGCCTCTTAGGCACCTGTTGTTTAGAGTAGCTTCTCATCTGGTGTTTGCTAAAGTAAGTTTGAGTTAGCACTCGTCCCTTCAGTTAGTATCTATGTCTAGGTCGGCCGTAATCGTAATCTTGTTGAGTTTCGCTTTATTTCCTCTTATCTATGGAGATTCAGAGGTGAAGCCCAGGCATTCCTGTGCGTGTGGCCCCTTAGGCCCACAGCTTAGCGGCCCAGGCTAGGACTAGGTTTAGGTGTTTATTGTTATAAACCACCCTTTGTATTACTATTCCTTATTAGGTTGTATAGTTCCTAGTTCTGGCCTCCTCCTGAGGGAGTTGTTAGGCCATATGCCCATCTTTCCCCTTGCTTATGTAGGTGCAATGGTTGAGGTTAACAGCTAAGGTAGCAGGCTGTTATTAGCCTCCCTGGTGCTGTTTTCTCAGGTGATAGGCCCTTATCTTTTGCGTAGATAAGTGTATGCAGTGTATGCTAGGCCCCACTCGTTAGAACTTTATCCATACTATGAATTTGTCTTTCCCCTGAGCCTCTTGAATTTACATTCAAGTTTGAGTTACGGTGCTAGCTTTTTAGCTTCCGTTTCTCTAGGGTACAGTACAGATTTGTAATAATCTGTTTGGTGAGAGCGTTTATCCTTTTCAGGATAGCATGTATTTACAAAGCATTATGTTTGCTTTGGGTTCTAGCTTTTGCCCTACATGTATGTGAGCTTTACTCTAATGCTGCCACAGGTTAGCACCTGTTCATAGTAGTAGGCTTGTGTTAGCCTCTATTTAAGAGCATGGTGACTTTTGTACTCCCCGGTTAGGGTTTGTGGTGTTTCGGTGAGTGCATCAGCTGTTGGATTGCAAACTCAGGTTGAGTGTAGAGAACATCACTTTCAGTTTGGTTTCTGTTAGCTCCCGCTGGTCTGATCATTGCCACAACAGCTATATTGCATATACTATAGGAGTACTATAGGAGTTGTAGGCTCTAAAGGGATTTAGCCTCCTTCTAGTTTAGCAGCTTGTGTTTACAAGTGTTGTTGGTATATGGTCATGAGTTTTGCTCACTTAGTTTAGCACTGCCACAGGTTTATGCTCGTGTCTGTTTGAGGTAGGAGGCCTTTTTAGGCCTCCCTTAGACCATGTTGGCATTTCATTGTACCCCTGTGATTGTAGGCTATTATGGTACATTGCCTGTTGGAATGTGTAGACTTAGCTCAGGTGTGTTAAGCTTCCCACAACTGTTGGTTGGGTCTAGAGCTGGTCCCTTTTTGAGCTTGGTCCCCTTTAAAGACCACTAGCTGGCGCTACGTGTTGCTGAAGTTGTAGGCCCCGCTAAGGCCTCCTTTCAGATTACATGTTGACACAGTTCTGTGTTGGTCTTGCAGGACCCATTACCGCCATCGGCCACACACACCCTACGTCAGGCCTCTCGTAGAGTATTCTGGCGGAGTGTGTACTCCTCTTGCTTTAAGAGTAAAAGGTGTTTTTACTGAGTACATGGCCTGCTGGCTGGTTGGGTCATGATGTCCACTAGCTGACGCCACGTGTTGTTGAGGTTTAAGGCCCCCCTAGGCCTCCTTTCATATTACATGTTGGTACAGTTTTGTGTGGTTACCATCGCTGCCATTGGCCACGCCCGTCTCTAACTAGGAGTAGGCCTTAGGTCAGGCCTCTCGTAGAGTATGGTGGCGGTATATGCACTCCTCTTGCTTTAAAGAGTAAAAAGGTGTTGTTACTGAGTGCATGGCCTGCTGGTGTGGTCGTGATTGCCGCTAGCTGACGCCACGTGTTTGCAAGTTGTAGGGTAAAAGGTGCTTTTACTGAGTACGTTTCTGAGTGCCTTTCAGGTGAGTTTTTGTGTTAAACCACATTGTTGTTCGGTTTTTCTGCATTTGCTTCCTTAAGCATGGTTTTTCCTTTAGCTCTAGTTGAGCTAAGTAGCTACCTCGTAAGTAACTTGGTTCTATTTTTGCTCCTAGAACTTTAGTGGCCACTAGACTAGCGCCGCGTATTGACAGGTAGGCCCTTGGGCCTCCTTTGAGAACATGCTGGTGTATGTTAGAGTGTACTCCTCTCGCTGAGAGAGTTAGAGGTGCTTTACTGAGTATGCTACTGGTTGGCCAGGGCCCCAGGTGACATATTTACCTCCTTGTAGTTCAGTTATTTGTCCCTCCCAGAGCTTGAAACACTGCCACGGGCTGATGCCACGTGTCTGACTGAGGTTATAGGCCCGTTTTTGGGCCTTCCTTAGTTCATGATGGCGTATGCTGTACTCCTTTTGCTTTAAAGAGTAAAAGGTTCTTTTACCGAGTGCACTGCTCGCTGGATGGTGTTGGATGGACTGTTATGTGGGCACTCACAGTCTTTTCTGCTGTTACTGAAGTCATGTGGTTTGTTCTTGCTTCCAGCAAGTTTGATGTTCAAGTGTGCGGCCTTGTCAGGCTGCCCTTGGACTTCCCACTGTTGTGACTTAGTATATTAGCATAAATATGTAGTTTCTACTTCACATAGAACTTTTGTCATGTTGTAGGCCCCTCTGGCCTCCATGATTATGTGCTTACAGTATGGTCTATCTGGTAGGTTGAGCTTTGTACTCCCCTGCTAGGGTTGTTTTTGTAATAGTGCTTAGCTCCCTAAGCTGCTAATTGGTTGAAGGCTTCCATGTGGCCTCCCATTTAAGGTCAGCCCCAGGCTGGTTTGTGCTCCCCTTTCTCAGCGCACCGCCTCATCAGTGCAATTAATTAAGTGCTTAGTAGATTCTAGGGTTGAGCAGAGTATACTCCCCTCAATAAGAGGGTTTATAGCATTCAGCTGAGTTCTGCTCTCCAGGATGCCTATCTCTACGCGTGGGTTTGAGTTGCTTACTGCCCCTTCTGCAGTCGCTCTTACTTGCTGTCTTCTCTGAAGAATGCGTTGTTGAGATTCTGTATTCAGACAGGGTTTGCCAAGACTAAGTTTGTCCTTCATCAGACCAGGTCGGCCTCCCTGGTGGCATTGGGGTAACTCCGTTCCCCCTTCTAGTGGCTGGCTGTGGTTCTTTTCGGTTCCCTGGCCACATTACCTTAAAGGGACCTTCTTTTCGGAAGATTTGGTCCCAGAAGCCTTGGAGCAGCCTTGGTAGGCTTTCTATGGAAGGCCTCTTTGAGGTATAGCTTGGGCTGTTGGCCGTAGGGGATGCTGTCACTGACAGCCTTTGTGTGACCCAAGAGTGAGTTGCTTTCTGGCGTTTCATTCGAAACCGCTTGACATTTGTCTAGCCATCTTGGCATGCACTCTTCTCAAGCATGGCGGCGTGGGTATATCGTTCCCCATATGCGGTAAAACGCATATGAGACGTTCTCTTTCGAAAGGGAATAACTCAGGTTATGTATGTAACCATGGTTCCCTGAGAACAGGGAACGAGACTCTGCGTTGCTTTGCCATGCTATGGGGCTGCCTGCTGAACAGTCCCTCAAGACAATAAGATACTGACTGATTCTCTAGGCGCTCCGGGTCGCGCTATGATGATGTCATAGGCTGTCGCCAGTCAATAGGATTGGAGTGGTTTGATTCTTGCTTTCAGACATCGGTTCACGTGTGACGTTCCCCATATGCGGTAAAAACGCAGAGTCTCGTTCCCTGTTCTCAGGGAACCATGGTTACATATGTAACCTGACACGATTTTTATTGTCATTGCCTACACGGATACATGAAGGAACAAAACTAAGTACGGAGGTTTATTACTGTCAATTTATTTAAAATGCATTTTTATATTGGTCGAATGAAAAGTCATGGTTTAAACCTGCTTTGCAAGCAAATAACACTCACCATATGAATAAATTAAAAGACAAAAAAGTTAGATAATATTTTTTTTTACTGAACACTGAGTGTTGATGTGCAGAACACATACTGCTAGCTTTACTGACCGCAGATTTATTTATTTAAAAATATTTTCAAAATTATCTTTATTTATAATAAGTCAACTAAATTAAACATTGACTAACAAAATATTTTTAGATTTATCTTAAGTCAAAATTATACTTTCATATTATACACTGTAAAAACGTTTTTTAAGAAGTTGTAAATAAAGGTTATTGAAGTACTTTTTATACTATATCAGTCTTTACTTTAAAATTTCAAATGTCAATTTTCTTCCTTTGTAATAAAGTGTAAAATGTACAAGCAATTTCTGAGAGAAAATAGTTTCAAAGTAAATCCATTTTTCCTTTTTCAGTGTAGCTAATGTAGCTTTTGTTTATGGTGAAATTGACTTGTAAAAAAAAAAAAAGTAAATATAATAATACTAAAATATTATTTAGTAACAATTTGGATTGTGTCTCAACAAAATATATTGATTAAATATGGTCTTAATAATAAATAACCTTTTTACTATGTATGAATGTTTTTGTGTTTGGGAAAATATTTTTTTTTTTTCCATTAATATTAAATCAAAATGTAAGGCTTGTGTAACATGTATATAAATTACACTGTTAAATATATATGTGTTGAGTATAATTCACACACAATTGTTTATTTATACATCTTATGTGGTTACCTGATCAAAATGAGTGCTTCTCCTTTAAGTGTTGTGTGACCACAAGATGACTTAACTTCCTGTTCTGTCTCCTCATCTTCCCTTTTGTAATGTAATCTAATGGGAAAGGTAGGTTTCTTTTGATTTCCTGATAATCTTATGTAATCCTTATCTTAATTATTGCTTTTATATCTATATTTTCACTCAAACCTATGCGTATAATGTTATTTTACTTATTTGTGTAATTATATTTGTCATTTTGTACTTTTTGAGTTATATTTTTTATATTTGGAAATGAGCAAATGGTGATGAATGTACAACACATTTGTTTTATAGAGCACAATAAGGGCCATTTAATCTGAGAGGCTGCTTATTTGTTCTGTGTCGATCAGGTATGTTTTCTGTTTGATCTCCTTTATAATTTTTCTCAGTTTTCTCATGTTCATTTTTTTCATTATTTACCTTTTTGTAATGTAATCTAATGGGAGAGAGCACAATAAGACCCATTTAATCTCAGAGGCTGCTTATTTGTTTAAATGATCCAGCGAAACTGCTGCCTGCTGTCCTGTGTCTGTGTGTCAATCCTCACGACGCAGGAAAGTTTTTAATAACTGGTGTCGCTGGTCGCTGGGCATCGAGAGCCACTGGTTACACTTGAACTAAAAGCATAAATATAACTTGAGAAAAATGTAGTTGTAACAAAAGAAACAGTGTGTCAGACATTTGTATGTGAATATGTGGACAGCATGTCCATCATAAATCAAAGGCCGGCGGTGTGCGTGTGTTGATGTCACATCAGTCGGCCCCTGCGGTGAAGCCCTCTGTTACAGTGCTCTGACGCCGGGCGACTGCAGGAGTTTAGCCTGAACTTAATCACGAGCCGCTCCACTGTTAATCTCACAGACTGGAAAAACACTAAAGATGTCCGCCGCCACTTCGCTTTGCGTCAAGAGTCAGGTAATTCTCTCTACAGCGTGCCCGAGTAACAAATCACATCTTCAGCTGTCTGTCTTTCCATCTGTCTATCCCTCCCCCTCTCACAGAGCACAAGATTGATGGAGAGATGGAGGGGAAAATCAATGCTTTCCTGCGAGCTGTGTCATGTTTAGGGACGGCTGATGCGTAGACGGCAGCTTTTCCTGGTCTGTCCGCCCTGATTCACTCCATCTTTTCCCCTTTCTCTCTGACCTGATTTCCCTGCGTTTGGGTGTCAGCAGGTGGTAGATGAAACCGAATCTCTTAGCTTGTTTTCCTTAGGACGGCGGTGATTTTCAGCCGATCTGTTTCCGTGAATATGACTTTCATCCCTATTTGTCATTTTATGGTTAATTATACGCTTACACAGTGCCTGTCGCACTTGATGTCATTCATCTTTTCTTTAATCAACGACTTGATGCCATGCTCATTTGTTCATGTGTACAGTCAGGCTGCAAATTTAACTCCTGCCACACGCCAAATGAGGGTAAAAATGGGCTTTGGTCAGAAAAACAAAATGTACCATCGCCACTGAGCGGTTTAGGTTGAACTGCTACAGTACATGCCCATTAGGACAGAAGATATAACATTCTCCAGAAATTGCGCCGCTGTCAATCCCGTATTGTAAGAAGAGCATTGTGATTTTTCCATTGGCTTTTGGATTATTGCAGTAAATAAGCTCTATGGCCCACAAAAGTTTTGTTCATGACAGTCTTCACAAATGAACACAACTTTTGAAGCCTAAATAAAATCAGAAACGTTGACTATAAACGAACTACACCACGATCACGTGACTTTAAAGTCATGACCATTAAGCTTCAACAACTCTTTCAGTCTTTATTTATAAACCCTGAATGTTTGAGTTAGAATAGTCCACAAGATTATGAACACAGAGTCTGTAAAAGTGACTAGTGAGTAGATGAGTTTATCTCTTTGGCCTGATGATGTTTAAAAAATTTATGTAATTTTATGTTCGTCACAGACCTTACTTCAAGCATTTAACCAAAAACCCATTAAAAAAAAACCCATTGACTTCAGGACGATGGACCCGGAAGTGCTAAAATGCAACTTTTCTCTGGAACTTACACATACTCTATGTGAAATATTCCTTACATGAACCCACCAAAATGAAAATAAGCAGAACAAAATCAAGATGGGTCTTTTCTAACAGGTGTTGCTGTATAGAGGAGAGTAGCTTGTAAAAGACACTACTTGTTACACAATGACCTGTCGCTAACAGACAACAAACTATGAGTAACTTTGCAACTACATGTCAACATATTCTACTAACCTGAATCCTTATTCTCTAATGACTGCTAGTTTACATGTAGATTTACTTATAGTTCGTAGAATGTCTAAAGTGAACCATCAAACTAAAGTGTAACCAATAAAGGCATAGATGGAATCTTTTATTGCACTAAAGGTTCTTTATAATGGAAAAAGGTTCTTTAGATTATTAAAATGTTCTTCAAAGTTTTTTTTCAAAGAGTGTAAAAGTAAAGATTCCAAAAGGGTGTTTTCGCAGTGATGCCATAGAAGAATCATTTTTGTTTCCCCAAAGAACCTTTCAGCCATCAATTCTTAAAAGAATTAAGGTTTTTGAGGAATTTTTCTCCATATAGTGGACTTCAACGGTTACCAACAGGTCATGCGTGACCTTTCCAACGTGATTACGTAATGCACTGCTCTGCGATGCGCCATGCAAGACGAGCATTTGTGGTTAAAAAGTATATCATTTTTTTTTTTTTTTAGAAAATGGCCGATGGTTTCTCTAGATAAGACTCTTATTCCTCGTCTGGGATCGTGTAGAGCTCTTTGAAGCTGAAACTGACATTTGGACCAGTCCACTATATGGAGAAAAATCCTGGAATGTTTTCCTCAAAACCCTTCATTTCTTTTCGACTGAAGAAAGAAAGACATGAACATCTTGGATGACATGGGGGTGAGTAAATTATCAGGGAATTTAAATTCTGAACTAATCCTTTAAAGGTTCTTCATGGAACCATCGATGCCAATAAAGAACCTTTATTTTTAAGAGTGAAGCTACTCAGAGCGTCCGTCCCATTTCTTCTCATTCTTTCTGGCACTCTAATCAGAACACTACGAGCTCCAGCGGGTGAAGTACGCCAAAAGCTGCCTTTCCTGACAGCCAATAAAACCCCAATAATCTCCCCCATTCAAGTGGCCCTATTTTAAAAAACACTAACTAGTGCTATTACTCAGGTGCTGGGCGCCGCTGGCTCTCTGCTCTCTTCCCTTAATGCTCTTTTTATTTAATATATAGCCCATGAAAAATGACACACTCCCGTCTCGGTGTGTAGATATTTTGTTGCTGATGATGCGAGACGAATTTCCATCACGGCTTTGTTTCCAGCAGGCGAGCAGATAATCTTTTACAGCGCAGAGGGAGTACGCCATGTCCATCAATCTAGTGTGCTTATGGCTGCCGCCCGCCCACCGCCGACCGGCTCTCACGCACACGGGCGAGTCAAGGGTGCAGGTCCACCGTGCTCAAACGGTATGTTGATTAACAAATCATCTGCATCTGAAAAACTCACTCCTTCAGAATATAACGTATGCCATATTATATAGGTTGTATAATATAATTGTTATCATTTGAACAGATATCTAAGTACATATATTGTATAAAACAGTCATAAAAGTCTAATTTTAACATCAAATTGTTATATTTAAAGGGAGAAATGTCACAGCATTGTAGAGAGTGAATGTACAAAGTCACATTTTCCGGGAAGATGCATACTGTAAAGCAATTATACAGTCCATCTGACAGAATCGGGAGCATTTCTGAGAATGTGTTTAAAACTCTTTAGATCCTTTCTAAGGGCACTTAAATGTGATCATTACATCAGCGAGATTCAGGAATCATTTCTATCCCAATTCCCACTGATTTTGTTCAGTCCTGGATAGAGAGCGCAAACAGGAAGTGTGTGTTGGCGGTGTCCGGCAGGCCTCAGTCGTGGTCCAGTGGCATTGAGGCGTCTCTGAATCATGGAGGAGCAGCATTCATGACTTTCCGCGGCTCTTTTCCGCCCAGATGCAGAATGCCTGATTGACAATAATAGGAAGTGGCAAGATCGATGGGAAACAAGCGAGGGGGAACGTGCGCACGAGTGTGTGTTCTCTCCGGTTGGGAAGAGTCCGCGAGCTCGGGACAGGAGATGCGGGAAGGCTCTTAGGTGGCAGAGCTGTCAGTCTCCTTGTTATTCCGGCTTCACAGATAAATGGGAAGGTTCTGGAAGAGTGATGATCTGAGCGTCACTGTCACACTAATGCTGTACCTCCACGGATCTGATGTGTGCCAGTGTTGAATCATCGTTTATTCAGACTTCTGTTGTTTTCCAAAAGAAGATGTTAAGCAAAATGTTCATGTTGCTCTTTTCCCATACAATGAACATAGATGGTGACCAGCAGCGATCGTGCTCCAAAAAGCACAGTAAAATTAGGTAATATAAGTTGTGCACTATATTATTCTTTAATATGCTGTACAGGGTAAATGTCAGAAATTTGGAATAATTAAGCATTTCTTTATGTCAGATAAATGTTGAAACATTCTTATATATTTTATATATATATATGTTAAAATTACGTTAGGTTCCTGTGACGGGTAGGTTTAGGTATATTGTAGAGAAAGGCCATACTATAGCAACTTTTAAGATTTTGTCAAACATTCTTATATATGATTTTTAAGATGTTGTCTTTGTGGGGTCCGACTAAAGGATGTTGTAAATTCCTCATCTTACTATATTAGTGGGGTGATTTGGACGTTTGTGTGTGTGTGTGTTTGAAAATGGTGCTAAAGTGGTGAATCCTCGAAAGTGTGATCAAGTGAAAAGCAGGATTAGACCCCGGTGAGATGTCACGAGTTCAGCCCACTCTCTAATTGATTGGTGTGAGATGCACATGAAGAAGACGTTAAAGTGAAATGAAGTCATAACAGTGAATAGAGACATTTATTAGGTCAGACACGGAACCCACCAAAACGTTGAGATTGTTTATTGATTTTTGTGTTTTGGCTGACTGCTCCTGTGTAATCGCTTGTGCTGTTGCGGCGACCCGGACCCTGAAGCCCCCGACCGCAGACAGGAGCTCAGCACGCTGTCATCTGATGCGCTTCCAAACGGGCCGCTGTATATCTGAGAATCAGCCTCATTTAAGGAATATTCCTGGTTAAATATAACTGCATCTGAGGTATGATGAAAATCATTTTGACTCATCGCTCCGATTGTAAAGACAAATAGACAGTCCACATTTACAGTAATACAGTGGTTTTAAAATGAGAAGCTGATATTTTGGTTAAAGCACTTACAAGAGTTATACAAGCAATGTTTGTTATTTAGGTGAATTTGTGGTTGTGACATCAGTATAAAATTCTGTCATGGAACTCTAGATGGCGCAGGCTGATAGGTCCTTAACTCAATCTGCTTGCAATCACTTCATTCTCTATAAGGCACAGCTGATTGGTTCTTGCTGTATCAGTAGCCAATGAGCTTGCTGCTTAACCTTCAAATACTTGGTCAGCATTTGCTGTAGCAGTTGCAGCGCGCTTCAGAAATCCTCCACCTTCCCCAGCTCCACCTGTATAGATCTTCCACAGGTAACTTATGATAAATTGAACAGCAGCAGCATGTCTGTCTTGTTCACAGCAGTGTGTTGTGTATGTATTGGCAGTAGCAAGTCCTGTACTTGCTCTGCCACAGCAGCAGCAGAAATAACCAACAGCAGCAACATAGCAGATCTATTCGGCCAAGACCAAATGTGTCAACATCATATCCATTACCATGCCAAACACTCAGAGAGTTATCATGACAGATGCGTTTTCATGGACCGTAATAATCGGTAGTAGCACAGTAGGAATAAAAAAGTCACAAATTGGTATTAATTGCACAAATCCAATTTAAATTTCTTTCAGATTATAAGGGGTGGTTTAAACCTTTTCTAATCCATTCAATGGGACATGTAAACATGGACTGAAAATCAAAACTGGAACGTTTTGCGCAAAGTTTTGTTCAGTTTCATCAGTTGGAATGGTTTTCAAAAGGTGTCCATGTAAACGTAGCTAATGTAACTGTTGTAAAGACCCTTGTGAAAAAGAAGTACACTTTAGCGTACTTTTAAAAAAAGCACTTATTACAGAAATAACATTCTTTAAAAGAATATACTTAAATGTGAAAGTGCATGTTATTTTCAAATTAATTAAAATGTATTATAGTTTAAATTTATATAAAATGTAATTAGTTGAACTTTAGAGTGATTTCTGACACACTTCAGTAGGACTTAAGTACCCATCAAATTAAGTGTACTTATTTAAAGCATGTTAAAACTAAATTGATGTTGATGTGAATAGGTTTAAACTGTTGCATACATCAGTGTGTTCTCACGTCCAGTTTACAGTTAGAGGCATTGAGTCAGACCATGCCTAGAAGTTTTAAGGCCCAAGGAAAACGGCGCTTTAGAAATGAAATGGCTAACCTCTGATGGCCACCTCATCCCACAGTTGTTGAGTGTAGTACTACACACATATAAAGAGCCGCCACTGGCTGAAGGTTGCTATGAATCTGCTGGCGGTTTATTAGACGGGGCAGTGAGCTGTGACTGACGGTATTGTCCACAGATGGACTGAAGTCCACGGCACACAGGACCCTGCGCGGCCTCGCTGACAATACAATCAATAACCACACGCTTATTACATGACCTCTTTCTCTCCTGGAGCGCTCAAATGCCTCTCTTCCTCTGGTTCCGCTTCTCCTGCTTCATTTTTAACCCCTTTTATTTCCCTTGTAACCTGATTGGTCTCTTAGGCCAGAATCAAGCACACACATGCAAACGAAAACCAATGCAAGCACATGATCCCACTGTAAATATGTGCACTTTTAAAAACCTCAGTAATACAGGGGGCGAAAGAGCTCCCTTCACATGTCTGTCATTAAATTCAAGGTTTGCCTAGTTAGTATGATGGCCGAGAGAGCTCAATGCGCCGCAACTGAAGAAAACAAATGCAAATAGAAAAAACACCAGCAAATTAAGAAAACATCAGTTTGACAGCACGTGCTGCAAATAATCACAATGCAACCAAACACAGAAAGATACTGCAAATGGCACAGACGACAAAGGAAATGTTCCAAGGGGACCCCAACAAGTGACGAATCTGGCTGGGACAGCTTATTGTTCAATGTGTACTCGTCAGTGATGTCGCTTACCTGAAAGGTGAGTTTTTTTTTGTTTATTTTAACATCCTGATTGAATGTGCATTGTGAGTATTTGCAGTGCATTTCTATATTTGGTTGCATTGTGAGTATTTGCAGCACGTTTCTGTATTTGGTTGCATTGTGAGTATTTGCAGTGCGTTTCTGTATGTGTGCATTTGAGTATTTTCTACATTTCTGTATTTAGTTGCGTTGTGAGTATCTGCAGTGTGTTTCTGTATTTGGTTGCGTTGTGAGTATTTGCAGCACGTTTCTGTATTTGGTTGCGTTGTGAGTATTTGCAGCACGTTTCTATATTTGGATGTGGTGTGAGTATTTGCAGCATGTTTCTGTATTTCTGCATTTGAGTATTTTCTATGTTTCTGTACTTGGTTGCGTTGTGAGTATTTGCAGCACGTTTCTGTATTTGGTTGTGTTGTGAGTATTTGCAGTGCGTTTCTGTATGTGTGCATTTGAGTATTTTCTACATTTCTGTATTTAGTTGCGTTGTAAGTATCTGCAGTGTGTTTCTGTATTTGGTTGTGTTGTGAGTATTTGCAGCATGTTTCTGTATTTGGTTGCGTTGTGAGTATTTGCAGCACGTTTCTATATTTGGATGTGGTGTGAGTATTTTCAGCGTGTTTCTGTATTTGGTTGCATTGTGAGTATTTGCAGCACATTTCTGTATTTGGATATGGTGTAAGTATTTTCAGCGTGTTTCTGTATTTGGTTGCGTTGTGAGTATTTGCAGCATGTTTCTGTATTTGGTTGCGTTGTGAGTATTTGCAGCACGTTTCTGTATTTGGTTGTATTGTGAGTATTTGCAGTGCGTTTCTGTATGTGTGCATTTGAGTATTTTCTACATTTCTGTATTTAGTTGCGTTGTGAGTATCTGCAGTGTGTTTCTGTATTTGGTTGCGTTGTGAGTATTTGCAGCACGTTTCTATATTTGGATGTGGTGTGAGTATTTTCAGTGTGTTTCTGTATTTGGATATGGTGTAAGTATTTTCAGCGTGTTTCTGTATTTGGTTGCGTTGTGAGTATTTGCAGCACGTTTCTGTATTTGGTTGCGTTGTAAGTATTTGCAGCACGTTTCTGTATTTGGTTGTATTGTGAGTATTTGCAGTGCGTTTCTGTATGTGTGCATTTGAGTATTTTCTACATTTCTGTATTTAGTTGCGTTGTGAGTATCTGCAGTGTGTTTCTGTATTTGGTTGCGTTGTAAGTATTTGCAGCACGTTTCTATATTTGGATGTGGTGTGAGTATTTGCAGCGTGTTTCTGTATTTGGTTGCGTTGTGAGTATTTGCAGCACGTTTCTGTATTTGTGCATTTGAGTATTTTCTATGTTTCTGTATTTAGTTGCGTTGTGAGTATTTGCAGCATGTTGTGAGTATTTGCAGTGCGTTTCTGTATGTGTGCATTTGAGTATTTTCCACGTTTCGTATTTAGTTGCGTTGTGAGTATCTGCAGTGTGTTTCTGTACTCGGTTGTGTTGTGAGTATTTGCAGCACGTTTCTGTATTTGGTTGCGTTTGAGTATTTGCAGCGTGTTTCTGTATTTGTGCATCTGAGTATTTTCTATGTTTCTGTATTTAGTTGCGTTGTGAGTATTTGCAGCGTGTTTCTGTATTTGTGCATTTGAGTATTTTCTATGTTTCTGTATTTAGTTGCAGCGTGTTTCTGTACTTGGTTGCGTTGTGAGTATTTGCAGCACATGTGTTGTCAAACTGATGAAGATGTTTTCTTAATTTGCTGGTGTTTTTTTCTATTTGCATGTATTGTCTTTAGTTGCAGCGCATTGAGCTCTCTCAGCTACGGCTAATTAGGCCCCGCTGGTAGATATTGTAACTACACCATTATGTGGACAACAATCGTCTCAGCTGTTCAAAAGTAGCCACTTGCTCTGACTAAATAACTCATTTTCAAGCAACACATAAATCACAATATTCCATTTAGTGATGCACCGAAATTCATTTTTAACTGAAAAGCAATGTATGTAACAGTGTATAAATTTATCAAAATGTTAATTTTGTAATGTTAGAAACAAGTCAAATCAACTTTTTCTATAGCACTTTATACAATACCGACTGTTTCAAAGCAGCTTCATAGTAATAAACAGCAAAATATCAGAATTTATGACAAACTTCAACAAATATAAGACAAATTCATATTCTGCTGTAAAGCAGCTCTAAAAACAGAGCGATTACATGAGACATGATATGGATTTCAGTAAGTTGTACTGTATTTTTTTAACACACCTTCTGATGTTCATTCATGTTTATTTTATGCTATAACTATTAGTAAAAAGGAAGTGATAATCCGTTCACATGGGGCCATTTTTTTCATGTGAGCATTTTGGTTGCTGAAATTTCACTAATTCCATTGTATTAGATGTTTCGGCAATGACTAATATTTTTGGTGGCTTGATGACAATTTTTTTTTTTGCATGATTTTTGTTGTCATAAAGTTCCTGCAGTTTCAGAATAATTAGTCAGATAGCATTTAATTCTCAGATGATTGACTTAAAAAAGGATGCCGTCTGCTCTATTTCATATTTTTGTCTCTACATCTCGTTCTTTCAGCATCGTATGGCATGAGCGTTGTAAAGTTAAAACTTTTGAAAAATGTGTCTTGAGGCCACTGTGCTCTGTTTGCTCTTGTTTTTGAACACTAGAACACATCCTGACTCTCTCTTTCTCGCAGTCATGTGCAGCTCTATGTTCCCACTGTGGACCCCACGGCCCATAAATGCTAATGTCCTCCACTTGCCTCTCTCATAAAGCCCAATAAAAGAGAGCCATAAATCCTGCCAATTAGCATCATCTATCAGTGCTGTTAATTGGAGAATGGAGACTCATTGGTGGGTGACCTTGCGTGTCAGAGATGATACTGATGGCTGATGGAGATCAGTCTGTGGTTGGAGCTCAGGATTGACAGTTTGGACAGTAGTCTACAAGAGAACAACTCAGATCACTGTTGTGATCACTGTACAGTGTTATTTGATCAGTAAATTACAGTACATCAAACAATCTGCTTTCATTGTGTCTAAGAACACAACAGCTCCTTTGAAGTATTACTTTAATAAATAGCAATGTTTTAATCAAACAATTTTTAAAATATTTTTTAAATCTTTAACCCTAAAAGCTGGAACTACTTCATAGTTATAGAAGATTAATAAACTCCATCTCTGCATGGGAGTTTAATGTGCATTTGGGAACACAAATGCACACATTTCCAATGTTTTTGTTGGTAGAAGTTTACATCATAATAATAACCTAAGACATAAATATTAGTATTGTAAATTGCAGTGTAAAATAAAATTATAAGATTTTTTATTTTACAGTACAATTGTAATTTACAATACTAATAACTTAAAGTCCACCTATAAACCTTTTTACCTGCATGTCATGTGACCATTAACTGTCATCAGAGATCCATGTGTTTTGTTAAATGATTTACTTATATCTTAGAGTAGTTTTGGCTGACAAAACAAGTTAGGGAACCTCTGATTTATATTATTTACCCACCTATATGTGCAAAACATGTGACTTTTTTCTGTGGAACACAAAAGGAGACATTTTGAAGAATTACAGGGTTAGTTTGCTCAAAAATGATCTTTCTGTCATCCTTTACTCTATCACTTCCACTGTATGGATCAAAAAAAAAAAAAAAAAAAAAAGGAAAGAGGAAGGAAGAAGAAGCAATGTCATACAGTTTGAAATTTTGTCGAACTCTTTCTTTTTTTGTATAAACAACATATAGGTTTGGAACATCATGGAAATAAGTGAATAATGCTGAAATTGTCATTTTCAGCAGAACAGTTCCTTTAAGTGTATATGAACTGTTTCAGCACATCAGACTGTGATATCTGTGTGGCCCATCCTGCCCTGGTCAGAAAAGGGACACTGCTTTCATCTGCAACACTCATTTGAGTCTCTGATACAGCCTGAAGGATATAAAGAGTGAGAGGGAGAAATAAAAGCCTGGAGTGAGTGAGTCTCTCCTTCTCTCTATCAATCTCTCTTCATGTGGATTAGAAGCAAAGGCCGCTTTAAGCTGCAGTTGTGCCGCCCACCGCACTGACACGTTGACATGCACTTCCTGTCACAGATAATTCACTCATCAGCCTTTGAACTGCAGTTGAGCATGAGGAGGACGAACTGCTCTCTGAGGATGTGTGTGTGTGTGTTCAACTGCAGGGAGAAGGTTGACAGACCAGCTCTGTTCCAAAACCTGCTGCGCTCCCCACCTAGACAGCACTGCAAGGGTACCCTTGTGAAGAATAAATAATATACTTCTAAACATGCATTGCATCGCCAGCAGCCTCAAGGGGGGCATACATTTTTATAATCTGAGAAACAGACGTTCGCCAAAATAATAATGTCCTGTATTTATTGTTTATGAAATAGACTTCTATAATGAAATAAAGTTCTATACTACCACAAAAACACAAGATAGTTGATCCTAATTAGATCAAACTACACCAAAAACTAAACCCCTTTGCATTATGGCAATATACTTTGCAAACACGAGGCACAAAAGCTTTTTAATTCCTCGAACAACACAATAATAAAAACGATACATACCTGTGACGAGGGCGGGCGAGAGCCGTGAGGGAACGGCGCGTGAGTGATAATGAGCGTCAGCTGCATGTTGCACCGGTCTCGAATCTCTCACGGAGGAGCTCCGGAAGCATAAAAGGAGGAGCGACGACAGTGAAGGACGAGAGAGGACCAGGCCTGGATTTATTTTATGTTTTATTATGTTTGTGTGGCCGGCAGTTGTCCGTGTGGAACTGCTGGCATTTTACTTTCGTTTTGTATTTGTTTATTTTGTATTAAAGTTGTGTTGAACGTTCGCCAGTTCCCATCTCCTTCTTCCCGTATCTGCGAACTGTGTTACAATACCAAATAGCAATAAAAATATGTAGGCTAGCCTACATCTGTAGCGCATTGATGTGTAACAAAGACTTTGAGTATACTTACCATTAAAATGGTTGACTCTGCGGGTCTCCGAGTCATTTATAAATAAGGCCTAATTATGTTTCAAGTTCTGTTTTGTGTAATAACGCGTTAAATATGAATATAAATATGAACAGCTAAAATTATGGTCATGTACTTTACCTATGCTGTAGTATGTTAGTTAACACATCAAAATGTGTACTTCTTTAGAGCATGACAAAAGATTATTAAAACAATGTTTTTTTTAAAGTATAATGTCTAATCTTACAATTGCAAAGTTCATGTTTTAAAAGTGTGTTAAAGGGGACCTATAATGCCCCTTTCACAAGATGTAATATAAGTCTCTGGTGTCCCAGAATGTGTCTGTGAAGTTTCAGCTCAAAATACCCCACAGATCATTTATTATAACTTGTCAAATTTGCCCCCATTTGGGTGTGAGCAAAAACACGCCGTTTTTGTGTGTGTCCCTTTAAATGCAAATGAGCTGCTGCTCCCGGCCCCCTTTCCAGAAGAGGGCGGAGCTTTAACAGCTCGCGCTTCGGTTGCTCAACAACAACAAAGCTGGAGAATGAAAGAAGTTACAACTTTTAGATGTTTCTGAATGGTTAGTGGATAAATTTATGTAGTTGCTGTGGAGTTGATTCAACTCATCCACTAGCATGTGCCGTCATGTTCATCTTTTGTGCAAATTCAGCGTTGGATTGACCCTCATACAAGTCCGGCGTAAAATGACGGCATATCAACAACACTCGACTACAACAACTCTTCCTCTTCTCTAAAGAGGCCCAACATGGCCACACCCCCTTTGTTGTGTGTTCTCGGGGGCGGGGTTTATGTAAATTTCTGGGTTTGTGATGTCACTAACCCAGGAAGAAGCTTGTTGTAGTCCCTACCAGCTATTTGTTGTAGTCCTTAAAAAGCGATTTCTGTAAAAAAAAAAAAAAAAAAAATCTCCCTTTGGATTGAACTTTGAGCATCGTAAGAATCTCTTTAAGTGCACTAAAGTGGCCTTTTATTTCTTTAATATTATATTATTTGCAAGTACAGTTTGATAAAAATATACTTTTAAGATTTGAAGTACAGTACAAGTGCACATTCAATACAATGAAGTATACATAAACCAACAATTAAAAAACTGAGCTATTGATGCCATTTGAAACAATTTAAGCAAAATGTGTTATTTTAGTATCATTTGATATATTATTATAGTTTTTGTTCATATTTTAAATTAGACTTTTCCTTTCATTCTTCATCCTCCTCCTCCTTCTATGAAAGCAGAAAGTGGAGCGGATGATCAGCGAGAGAAAAGAATCATTTGCAATAAACGTCGGTACAGAGCGTCTTTTGTTTGCGCTCGTGGCACGTGGTGAGCCGTACCTGCCAGGTGTGTGAGCCGTGACCCGCGCTCCTCAGTTCTGGGCCGGGCCGAGACCGTTGAGAGACGAGGGTCTGCCCATCAAAAGCCCCATTCAGATCGAGTCACGGGCAGCACAGTGGAGGACAGTGTCGGCCCTCGAAACGTGACACCCGTGACAGCGGCACGGCAAGACCCCGTTCCACAGCTGCTGAAAGCTGCCGGAGACCAGCGGAAGATGGGACACTGCGGCTATTGGGCCTTTTGGATATCCTCAGTCCCGAAAAAAAGAGTCCCAGGCCGAGCAGGAGGTGATAATAAGAGCGTGTTTGAATGTCTGATCATCAGAGGAAAGGCTGCGGAAATGGATTGGCACTTCAAGCATCGGATCGGTTGCACACAGGAACAGGTGTGTCTGAAGTCCACACATAGGCTACGCTGTTAAAGCCTTTATGTTCTGATCTGTGATTTTACACAGTTTACTGGTAATGTGAGTCCAGAAGCCACAGTGTTGCTGATGAATATGAGATATAAAGAGCCATTTCTGACGGACACATGACCCCGCTGTGAATCAAACCAATAGATTCAGTTCAGGTCACTTCAGGTCACTTCAAGCTGAACTGGTCAAATAATTATAATTTTGGTCTTTTATTTAGGGCAAATATAAACTAATCAATAACCCCAAACTAATTGATTCCTATACTGAAAAAAAAAAAAATGGTGTAGGATTTACTTACTCATTTTCAGTAGTAATTATCACAAATAATTACAGAGAATTAACATAACGAATTAACGGTGAAATTTTAAAGTAGAAAGACTGAAATGGAAACACTTTAGTTACCAATTCTCACTACACTCTAAAAAATGCTGGGTTAAAAACAAAGGCTGGGTTGAAAATGGACAATAACATAAACAATTGCTGGGTTTGTCCATTTTCAACCCAACTTGGGTTGTTTTAACCCAGTGGTTGGGTTCAAGGTTTTCCCAACCTGCTGGGTAGTTTTATTTAACTCAACTATTGTTTAAAAATTACTGTATTGCATGCTTTAAATGAACAATTATTAATAAGTTTTAATGAATAATAAACTGTTTAATAAAATATTTAATGAAATATAAACATTTATTAATTTGCTTATTGATAAATGTTCAAATTGGCCCTAATTGGATTCAATACAATTCCCCCCCCCAAAAAAACACTAATGCTTAAATAATTAACTTTTAATATCAATACTTTTTACACATTACAAAGAATAAATATCTGAATTTATGATTTATAAAAATGTTTTTAACCATTATTTTTAAGACGGAATGGGACGTTCAACACAATAATATCCAAACCTAAAGTAATCTTGACAAACTATATATTGTTTGAATGCTTTCAGACTCTAGTTTTCATATTTGGTGACTGATTTTCAAAAGAAATGATAAATAGCTGTAGATTCTTCATCTGTGGTGCGGTGCCAAACTATAACACACGCTCTGATTCTTTCTGTATGTTTTTTATGTGTGTTTTAGGGATCGAATTCAAATCAAATATTAACATTACTGCCCAAACTTTTTCTGAATAGGATGTCTACTTCAAAAATTTTTTGAAAAGTATGGACAAATATGGTTCAGATCATTCAAACCATATACAGAAAACGAAGAGTCACCGGTGGAGTCTGGATGTCATTGTTTTTTTTTGTTTTGTTTTTTGAGATATCAACCTAAAATTCGGCACAGAATTTCAGATATTTAACTTTGATTTTCTTGACGTTTTAGAACTGAACATGTTTTGTAAAATATATATTTTATATAAAATGTTCATAAACAAACTTCTATAACTTTTTTTAACTTTACTTTTACAACCAATCTGTGAAGTGTGCCCTTTAAAAAGATACCAAACTTAAATATTCTCTGAAATATTCAAGATTTTTAACAATTTAAGTTAGAAAAGTCATTTTCATATCTAAGCTCAAAAATTGGGATAGACAATTAACAGGTAAAACAACTTTATATTTCCACAAACTTTGAAAATAAAAGGTTGTTAGACTCAGTAAGACACTGGCACTTCAGTACTAGAGTTGAAGAGCTCTGACATACAACACAGAAGCACAGTTGATTTTGAATGGGTCTTTATGGGTCAAATTGACCCACCAACAGTACGAACGTATACAGTTTCTGTATGCACATTTCACAACACATCAGCATGTTGAAACTTTGCATGCATGTTCATGACCCTAAATGAGAAAAAGTCACAAAATTTCAAGAAAATTTCAAGGTTAGATAGTATTTCAGACAGATTGAAAAAAGAAATGATAGCTCATTTTTACCATATGTGGCGGACAAAATATCTTTTTTTGTATTAAAATAAGTGAGGAAAAGCTCTTTTTTTTAGCTTCGTAGGATTGTAAAAATCTAAAATATCAAAATATAACCAAGACATGGTGTTATTTTGGGTCTGTACAGTTGCCTTAGAGCATTAAAATATGCGGGACAAATTGACCCACGAACATCACCAAAGGAACCAAAATTTTGTGCGTATGTCAAAACACATGACATACGCGTGTTGAAACTTTGCATGCATGTTCATGACACTAAATGAGAAAAAATTTCGAGAAAAAAAAAAACATAGGTTAACTGATGTTTCTGACAACTCAAAAAACAAAATTGACCCGCAACAGTACACGAGGGTTAAACAATAGTTGGGTTAAATAAAACTACCCAGCAGGTTGGGCAAACATTCAACCCCATCACGTTTTTTAGAGTGCGTACTCCAATAGTGACATAGGCTATTCAAGGTTGAGTCTATTCTGGCCAGATCCTGAAAAACGGCTCCATTATGCATCCATCATGTGATTCCTTTGGTTTCGACCAAACAAAGGAGTTTAACTGCACTAACTTCAGCTGTGAATCTACATACATGTGCGTGCACTCAAATGATGTTTCAATATTGATCTGTTCTGAAAACACAAACCATTTCATTCTGGAGACGCAAACAAAGGCTTAACGGCATCTTGTTGGTTTCTTTCGGAGTTGTGATCATGAGCTCGTTAATCTAATTTCCCTTTGCTGTGATTGAATGCTGCGCTCTGCACTTACTTTATAACCCAGATAAATCTGCGGCCCGTCGTCAGAGAAAATGTAATCTGTCACGCGTCAAAGCGACGCTCGCTCGCCTGATGGTAGTTAATGATGATGTCGAAGGGCACGAGCGCCTCTCCATCTCCACAGCTTTGTTTGCCTTCACCAACACCTGATGCTGCTGAATTAATTAATTGCCTCCAATTAGCCTGTGCGCGGCCGTGCCAGGTGAGTATCTTAAAGAGAGTTATGGGATATTAAAAAGCGGGGAGGGACTACATTAGGGCTGACCTTTTCCTTTAAATTACTGATATTTGAGAGTTAATTCCATATTCAACGAAAAGCAGGGGGCCTTTTTAGCCCTTGCGTTAAAACGGGACGCTCCTCTGCCAGGAGGTCATTAATTATCATCTTTATAAATTAAATGAAGAAGATGTCAGTGCTTGAATCGCACTATTTTTAATCTACTATCATGATCACATATTAGTGAACATTACAAGCCATATAGAGACCCTGTTTATGACCTTTCCATGAATTAACTGTGCATCTTCAATGAGAAAACGTCTTTCAGGCAGAACTGCAGAGAAATGTTGCTTGTGCAGGTCAGTGGTTCTTAAGCCCGGGATACACTGCACGATTTTTGGCTGTCCCAAGATTGCCATCGTGGCGATTTCTGTGATCGTGGTCTCATGTGAGAGAGGTTCAAAGACGGCCGTTTTCCCGGTCTTGAGACCAAAGATAGCCTACGATCAGTGTCAGAAATTCAGCCTGATCAACACACAGTGTGTTTGCTGCTACGACCTACGTCTACTGACCAGCCAATAAAAATGCGACATGAAAAATTTAAAACTGCTTACCTCCTTCTTTCGCCGCTTCCCTTTTTCCCCCCAGCACACATAAAAACTACAACTGCCAAAGTGTGATTCAACATAGTGTTTGTTAACCACTAGCGCATGCTAATGACGTTTTTTTCTTCTATAGAAACTTGCATCGTAGCCTACGAGTCAACAGGTGTCATGATCGTACAGTCTACATGCAAGTTTAATAGATCCATGTCGCACTGTGTGAGAAAGTAATGATCTTATAGGATTGCTAAAATCGTGCAATGAACTATTAACAATGGGAAAACAACGCAAATAATGAAATGCTTTTATATTTAATAAACACGTAGTGATTAACTCAACTCATCTGGACGCTTTGGACTGACTTTTTAACGTGTCATTCGACATGCAGGTACTCGATTAAGCATCCGATACATTTAATTCTTTGCATGCATTTGTAAAAGTAGAAATTATTTTATAAATATTCATACTTTCATACTTAACCGCATCCCTCCTCTAAACCCACCTACTTCTCAGCAATATAAAACACATAACAGGCAAGTACAGTTACAGGTATTTATACCATGGTCTGTCTGAATACTCAATTCTGATTGGCTGGAAGGTGTGCAATAAAACCGTTTAATGCACAGGTAGTGCATTAAGTCAGTTTAATCACTGTTTTATATTAATGCACTGTTTTCATTGAAGCGCACACATTCGTCACTCTGAGATCACACACACAGAAACATTTTTTAAATACAATAGCGTCGCAACTGAATCGCTACCTTATATTTCTCAGCAATGAGACACACACACACACACACAATCTCTTTCTCTCAATAATTAATTTAAATAGATGCTATAATTCATTCATTGAAATAAATGTGATCTTACGCTATCTCTATGTCTGATTCAAAGTGGGCAGAATACTAGATCTAACAAGCCATAACTGAAGAAAATAACCGTCATTTTTACCCTTTTTTACCCAATTTTTAAATGTGTGTGCAGGAACTGAGCTTGAACGTGGATTGAGACGGTGACAATTTTGGGTCTGTTCCTCAGACAAATCAATCATTTGGCCTTGGAACACATAAATTATGACTGTAGTTGTTTCTGCCTGTTATGTCCTGTGTTTTATATTATATAATAAAATGTCTAAGTAGTGTAATGTAAATAAAATTGTGTATTGTTTAAAGGGGATCTATAATGCACACAGTCGGACACTGATGGAGTCGGACAACTTTTAGAATGAAACTGGACGTTTCTGAATGGTTAGTGGATAAATTTATGTAGTTGCTGTGGAGTTGATTCAACTCATCCACTAGCATGTGCCGTCATGTTCATCTTTTGTGTTGAATTGACCCTCGTTTGTGAAGCAGTCCGACGTAAAATGACGGCATGTCAACAACACTCGACTACAACAACTCTTCCTCTTCTCTAAAGCAGCCCAACATGGCCACGCCCCCTTTGTTGTGTGTTCTCGGGGGAGGGGTTTATGTAAATTTTAGAGTTAGTGATGTCACTAACCCAGGAAGAAGCTCGTTGTAGTCCCTGCCAGCCATTTGTTGTAGTCCTAAAACAGTGAAAATATCTCCCTTTGCATTGAACTTTGAGCATTGTAACTTTGCAGATGTTGTTTATGCTCAAACAGCAACATTACACACTAACTAAAGTTAAACAAGTGAAATCATAAAAAACATAGCCCAACATCATAATGGCAAAATTATACCCCAATAAATAATTTCATCATGACAATAAAATGTATTAAAATAAATAGACCTGCCTTTTTTACACTTATTACTAAAATGTTATGTCAAAGGCCGAGTCATTTTCGCAAAGGATCAATGACGTAATGTGCATTGTTTTGGTCTGGATATAAATGAAATATATAAAATATATTAAAAATGCAATTGATATATACAATGACTACACATCTTTAATAATCATGTTTTTATTATATACATTAATTTCCATTTTGATATTGTTGGGGGTTGGCATAAAATCAAAAACTGACAAGAAATGGAGTAGTTTGGCATAATCTAATCAATAAAAATTAAATTCAGCCCATGCCATGTTAATAACTTGCATGTTTGATCACTTTTAATTTTAGCGCTTGATGTCCAATGTGAAATCTGGATGGTGAAGCAAAACCATATTGCTGAATTTTATTAAAAGCTCTGGTCACATTCAGGCACTCGGACACCCATGAGAGCGGCTCTCGCACACGTCTGCCCACGCATCCTGACCGGCATGCATTTATTTATCTCTTATGTTTCCTTATTCAGTTTTGACGAATGAGTGACAGGTTGACACCTCATTCGGCAAGATTAATAGAACGACACAATATTTACGTCGCCGAGACAGCCAATTATCCCACCATCTATCACCAAGATTATCTTTCTGATTGAAAACTACTCGTCCATGTAATCAGAATTATTTGGAATTAGTAGGAAATTTACGGCTTCGTGTGTCATTTTTTTTTTTTTCTGGCTGGTGGTAAATTAGAAATATTAGATACATAAAAAGAATGCAAGATGGGGAGTAGCCTATATAACAGGCCAAAACGAGGTTTTATTTCATTGTGTCTAGAAGAGAGTCTGTATGAAACACGCAGCTTGACGAGCGAAGCAGACACAGAAACTAATTGCTGGCTCATATTGACTTTTGGATGACATTAAAAGGGTGATGATTTGTTTATTGTCTTTAATTCCTCATTAGTCTTTTATCAGAGGAGATTACAAACAAGAGATGCAAAAATACTGAATACATTCCTGATATGTTTATTTCATTATTAGTTAATCCGGTGAATTTTCTCTTCTTCTTTTTTCCCCCCCGTTTTAATTATACACCACTTTTTGAGGTTCATTGTTGGTGTTCAGATAAAACACAACACTCTTGTAAAACGTTAAGGGCCTAGAAGCATTTCATTAAATTACTTGGTAAAAGTATTGATCTGATAGCAAAATATATATATATAGAAAATTGAGTTTTTAAGCCATCTCTACTGTGTTCCTATATTAGATGAACTTCTTATACAGCCTTTTGTAATATGATTTTAATTGTGACGTTTTATCCCCTTAGGCGCTCTGGCACCAGAAACCTTTTGGCGTTAAGTGTAGCTTGCTTTTAAAAATAGCAAAAATTGTCACATGTAAGCATGTCCGCATGGTTCAGTATCGACGCCAGAGATCTGTAAATAGGATTAGCTCATCCCGATATAGAGCTTTCACAACTAGTTTGTTTATTTTTATCTTCTTAATAGGAAGGTTGTCTCCTTAAAGGGTGCCAAAATTATCCTGCAAATCGCTGACAATGAAAAATGAAAGGTCTCTAACGGTTATTATAAGCAATCTGTCTGCATTGTGCCACAACGTGACTGCTGCGCTTGCGATACCAATGGGGTGACCTCACCGAGATGTGAGTTGAAAGTCAGCATTTCATCTCGAGGCCCAGAGAATCACGGGCTTTGGATTGTTCAAGAAAGACTCACAAATCAATCTCAGTTATTTGTTTATGTATACTTTAGGCTTGTGAAACTTTAATCAGTGTCAGTGACGGATCTTCGTATGACAATATGTGTCCATCCACATATTTTTAAGCAAATTTTTGGTTATAAAAAACATGTAAATGCAAAGAAAAAATGTGCATAAAAAAAAACAAAAAAACGTATGTTCTCAATTGAGGTGGATAGTTTGAAAAAATATATTAATCAATGCGACTTTGCCTCAACGGAGGCTGTGATTCAAATGCATCTCAAATGTTGGTTTGGTGCTTCTGAAACGCCTCAAAAAGTCAAAGTCTGTCATCAGAATGATTTGGTTTAATTCCCTCCAGAAGCGTCTTAAACGTTTGCGTTCCCAAACACCAGCATCCGACATGACAGCGTTTGTTGCATTTAATGTCCATTGTTCAATTATTCCATAATTCAACAAACAAGACATGGTTACCTTTAAATGGGCTTTAATGGAAGATAAAACCGTATGTCATTAATGTAATAGAGGTTACATTAAAAAAAGATTTTTTAAAAATTGAATATGGCCCAAGACAGAACCATGGTGTACACCACAGTCACAACAGGAGAAGGTCTGTCTTTGAGCCACCTTTCATTTGCCATGCTTAAGATCATGATTAGCATGATGACAGTGTCAAAACTGGCAATAACATCTAGCAAAACTGAACAGTTTAGATTTAAAGGGATAAAAAGGGAAAGATTAAGGGAAAAGAGAAACATTTAATCTGCCATATAAAGAAATTGTGTCTTCAGACGTCTTAGAATAAACAGCTTGATTCATATGGATTACTTTTACAATGTCATTATGTGCTATTTTGAAAGCTTGAAAATGTTGATGGACAAAAATGACATGATATGAAAGTAAAATTAAAAAATGAAAATGAAAAATATCATACAGTTTTGGAATGACAGATTATGGTAACCAGGTTATGGTTACGCTTAGTAGAATAAGTTGGCTTGTACTTGCAAATTGACTTTATTTCAGTAGAAATTTAGTCAGTAGAATGTGGACTATGTTACCATAAGTAGTTATTTAAAAATAATAATTTGTGAATACATGCAATTATATCTTTTTTCAACACATGTTGTGTTTTCAGTCGCAATAACTTGTTAGTCTTCCAAGTGATGAAACATTATATATACACATTATAAACATACGAATGCACACACTGTATATGAATATTGTCTTTTGAGCTGCATTGTTATTCCACTCCGTCCACTCCAGAGAGCAAATTAACAGTTTACCCACATGCCTCCTTCTGCCCTCTTCATGCCCTGAGTGGCATTTGTATTCTGATAGTCTGTGTAGCTGCAGTGCATGTTGTGTGTGAGACGCTGCTGAAACGTTGCATATGTAAATAGCCAGCGCAGCGAGAGACCGCTGAATGAAGACTTCCTGCAGCGTCTAACTGAGACTTCCTGGTGTGGTTGCCACAGCGAGGTTGCGACCCCGAAACATGGCACAGAGCGCGTGTCTGTCTGCCTGTCTGTCGAGGGCTCTTCAGAGAGGGAAAGAGAGTAATAAAAGAGCAGGAAACGCCATTCGCTTCCTCGCACTTGTTGCTGATGAAGAACTTTGTCAGAGACAGAAACACTTTACACAAACTAATTAGCATGTAGAAGTTAGCATATTATGCATGCATATTTTAAATGCGAATGGGGGCAGTATTCTCAATGAGTTTGTTATGAACCCATACACACAATATACAGTAGATATATTACATTATTAAAGTAAAAACAAAGATCATTTTAGAATAGTTTGCTCAAAAAGTAATTCAGGGGAAATAAATGCATGGTTGCAAAATTCTCATTTATTGTTTTAATTAAACCTTTTAAGTTGCAAACATTAATTTGTTGAGTTCTGTTGACATAATGTTGATCATTACGTCAACTTAACATCATCTGTAATTTAAACTTGAATTTCTGCGTTAATTGGCTTTTTTCTTGATAATTTCAGAAATTGGGCAGTGGATTTCTAGTTCCCAGCACGTTTTCCATGGGACTGAATAAGGAGAATAAATGTTGAAATTAATTGTTAATTTGTTTTTAGTGAAGGTTAGTGTTTAATGCTGTTATGTTAAGAGTTTCTGTAATTTTTGTGCTGAAGAGTGGATAAATGAAGGTAAACACTACATTGACTCTATAAGCAATGACTGCGCTAATGCTAGTGACAAGTAATATCTTATTGTTAAATAAGTTACGTTTAGCATGTGCTAGGATAGCTGTGGGTTTGAACTGAAATAGATAAGATTAATTGGTTCAACTTAAAAATTTGTGTTTATGCTACAAATTATGAAGTTCCTGTAACTCAATGTAGCTTGTTGGTTGAACGTAAATTCACTCAAAAACTGTTGCGTTAATTTTTTTTATAGAGCCAATACAGAGTGTAATAGCTATTAAAAGGACAAAAAAATACAATTCTGCACAACCTTATTTGAGATCAGATATTGGTGCTTCATCACTGCACTGCAAGTTCGACATCACTGAGGCCAAAACATCACATATAACCATTGATCAACATTTATCAAATATGGTAAAGGAACCAAAAATGTGTTTGCTTGACGCACAAGTACCAACAAGGTTTGTTCTGTGTGACACAAGCACATTTGAGCTACTGCAAGAATGAATATTACGTTTTTTACTGCATTTCCCTAGTGAGCTTAAGGCGACGTTTACACTGCGAGCCTTAATGCTCGGTAGCGATTTTTGCTCAGATCTGTTTTTTTTTTGTTTTGCATAGCTGTTCACATTGCTGTTTTAAATGTGGCCAATATCAGATTTCCAGTGTGAACAGATCATGGTTCTGAACTGACCTGCATGCACAAAAGAACGATACGTGGTTACCAGGTTTTTACCACAAAAACCCACTCAAATGCTTCTCAAAACTAGCCCAATCGCGTTCCGGGGGTTAAATATTGCATTAGTGCGGGTCGCTTCAACCCACAGAGTTGCAAAACAACCCGTGGCAACAGTGAAAAAGTAACTAAAATTCTGTTGGAAAATTGCAGACTTGGCACAGAGGGCATTAAAGTAAGCAATTACGTCTTTATTTATAGTGTGATCTGCCGTGAAAGCCAGGGAAATTATGCGCAGGAAATATGCAAAATAAAGACAACAATGTGACAGAAGAGAGCAGAGTTTTGAAACTTTTATGATACGAGCCCTCATGTTTTGCTTGTTTTATAGAGCTGTTAGAGTTCTGACACATCTGCTGACTACCTTTCGCAACTGTCTTGATAACGTTGGGTATATAAAATCTTTTATTAGACTCCCATGAGCACAGAATCATGACGGATGTTGATGTCGAGTGACGTAAAAATCACATGAATTCCAATATGACTGTTCACACTGCAGTCGCATTACAAAATCTGACCTGTATCAGATTTAGTACCACAATATGGAAGTGGCACAAATCGGAATTGAAAAGATCAGATTGCATTTGGTTTGTGCTGTTCACACTGTCATGGAGAAAACAGATATGAGTCACATGTGGGCAAAAAAAATCAGAATTGAGCCACATTTACCAGCAGTGTGAATATAGATTAAGAGACTTCTTTCTAAAACATCAAAAAAAATAAAAAATGTTACCGACCCAAAACTTTTGGATGCTATGTATCTGAATAAAAACCTAAATAATGACTAAATTATTTTGGGGTGAACTAAGCCGTTAAGATACCATCTGAATCAAAGATTGATTTGCACTGTATTCAAGCTAAATCACATCAGCTAACTATCAGAAAAAAGAATAAAGCTCTTAAATTCACACTTAAAGTGTGCGGCAGACAAGCTGTTTCGAGCAGGCACTCTACGCAGTGGCCCAGCATTGTGGCGCACAGGTCTACTTCTAAGAGAAAAGTTGTAGGGGATTTCTCTGGTTTTCATCTCCTTGCCTGGGGAATCTCGGTGGGTAGGACTCTCATTTCCTCATCAAACACTGGGCGAGTGATTCGGAATATTTATGAGGCTCCCAATTTAAGTTAAACATTTAACAAAAAGAAAGCAATTGAAATTATACAGCAGAAAGAGTTAAGGTCCCCGTAGGGGGGCTGCGGTAAAATTTGAACTAGAAACACTCAGGTTGAATTAAAGCAGGAATCCAGTGAAATGAACCGTAGAATCCTGTAATCTTTCTCGGCCTAGATTTAGAGGGCATTAGCCAGTCAATAAAATGTAAATTCTCAAACGCTGATCGCATTTGATTGTGTTTTTGGTCAGTCGCAGTGAGGGATGGAGATACGATCAAAGCCGTCTTAAAGTAGCGCTCTAAAAGGTGTTAATTACTAGCGTGCTCTAAAACGACTGCTTTCTGGAGGCTTAGCCGTGTCAAAAACAGGTTGCGATTTGACAGGATAAGTCCAACCGATTTAGTAACGCCAGCGATTATCCAGGTCCGATCTGTGTTATTTCCCGCCCGCGCTCCCTTGAGGATCAGAGGAGTGAATGTTAGAGAGGTCACGGTATGAGAGACGTCTGTCCGCTACCATTTAATCGTCTTCCCTGAGGGATTTCTCCACGTCTATGAATCAGGTGGAGCCGGAGAGACGAATTCAGCCGGTTTGATCACCGTCATGATAGAAGGTGTCTGACTAGATTTAAGGGCATGAAAATTACAGGCTGAGCAGTGACTGTGGGATTGAGGCTGGTTAGATGTCTCGAGAGGGTCCAGTTAAACTACAGGGTACTAGAATATGATGGGTTGGACTGTTGACTGTTGAGCTGTAGAGGCCATCCACTCACATTGTATTTGTGTTGTCTGCCAGGCCTTCAGGGCATCGTCTGACACGGTGTTTCATAGCCTCAAGGAATCATATGCTGCCTTCTGTGGAGTGTTTGTCCATCTGTATCTGTGTGACAGCGCAACGGGTTTATCTTTCCATGCATCAGGTGTCAGAAACGGAGTGCGTTTGGATTCCCAAGATCATGAAAAACCTGATCCAATTTCAGCACCATTGCATTATTAAAGCAATGCAAAAATAATTTAGGCTCCGCTTTAATATATTGCATCAGTTAGAAATTGCTCTTCATGTGTGCAATCTCTGTCACTGAAAAAAAATCTTCATCCAGAAACTGTCATGGAAAAGTCATGGAACTGATTGGTCAAAAGGTGTGGAAACACAAAATGTCAAACAAACAGTTGTAAGACTATGACGTAAGGTCCAGTTAACCCCTGCTAATGTTGTAACTATACACCATCGGTGCCTAAAAAGCTCTTTGAGATGAATGAGAATGCTAACGGGTCTCTCTTGCTATAGTTATTATGATGTCTTCAATCTGTAGTTGACAACCCTAAACTCAAGAAATGATTTGAAAGTGTTGAATTGCCATGCCTGAACAGTTATCAGGGATAGAGCTGAGTCGACAAAGAGCTTTTTAACTGAAATGAACAAGATGAAGATATTCAAGAAAGTTGGCAAAAAAAAAAAAACCATGCAAAATAAACACAGCTTAAGATCACACATAAGGAACAAAGGATTTAGAGGAAATTGAGGAACTAAACTAGAAACAGGTGGGACTAATCAGAAACTATGGAAACAAATAACAACATACTTGACAACCAATAAACACATCAAATGAGAACAATTGACCCAAAAATCTTAAGGCCCGTTCACACCAAGAACGATAACTATAAAGATAACCGTTATCGTACCAACGAACGATAATGGTCTGTGTATTGTAAGCTCATGCGCTGCGGTTTCAAAGTGTATACAACATGTTTTTGCTGTTCTTGTTGCATTTACATGCTTTAACCAGCAGATGTCCTCAGCATGCTATGTTTGGAGTGAATAGCTAGTGTAATCGATCTAATCTAACAGTGAGTTTAGCTGACGAAGTCAATATAGTGGAATAAAAACAACGCCTAGTCTCTGTGATTAACTTCTTCGCATTGTCGTCTGCCATTTTAAGTGCTTAAATTACAATGGATTCTGATTGGCTGTCAGAGTTTTATCATTCAACAGCTGGAAAAAATCGTTCTGAAAGTGATCCCAATGATATTGTTCCTATGTATCGTTATCATTATAGCTGTGGTGTGGATAGTGCTATTCTTTTATATTTAGAAAGATTTTTAGAACTATATCTTTATCATTATCTTTAAAGTTATCGTTCTTGGTGTGAACGGGCCTTTACAACAGAAATCCACAGACAAAACATGGCGATGTGAAGATTCACTGTTTTTTTCCCATGCAAGATGCAAATCTATATCAGAGTTCACGTGCTAAAATGAGCCATATGTGCTTTTTGATGGATAGTGATGGGAGAAACAAAGCTTTTTAAAACTTTGAATCAATTGAACCAATAGATTCACAAAATGATTCAGTTTCGAAAGCGCTCGAAACGCCGCACGCTCGTGACGCCTGCTGGTCAAAATGGTGTAAATGCAACAAAAACTCAAAATGCAAAATGCATAAAAACCAATTGCAAAATGTTTTATTGAAAGTTTTAAAATGCAATTAACAAATCATCTAATACCAGTAAATATGAAGTGTCTGTATAATGTGTTATTTTATTAAATTGTAGGGTGTTTATTTTATGGAGAGCTTGGTTAATCAGGCTAATAGGAGACTATTAACTACAACTCTTTCTTTTTATTATGCAAATGTTTCATTAAATATGTCTAAAAATGTATAAAACTGACCTGAGATCAGTTAAATACCATAAAGCTGGTTCATGGGTTGACAGACATCATCACCCCCTAGTGGCGAACCACTGAAATTTCGAAACGTTTCGAAACAGTTATGACGTAACGAAGACTCGTTTATTTAAAATACGTGACTTTGGAAGTTTGACACGCTCTGAATCACTGGTTCGAAACAAATTATTCTCAAAGGTTTCAAAGATTCATGAAGCAGTGTTTTGAAAGCCACCATCACTATTGACAGAACACCTAGTACACATATATGTACTCTTAAAAATAAAAGGGGTTTTTGCAGTGATGTAATAGAAGAACTATTTTTGGTTCCCCAAAGAACCTTTCATTGATCAAGAAACATTTTTTCTTAGTGTGAAGAACATAATCTAAAGAACCTTTTTTCACTATAAAGAACCTTTTGTGCCGTGGAAAGATTCTATATATGTTAAAGGTTCTTCATGGAAGCATCGATGCCAATAAAGAACCTTCATTTGTATGAAATGCATGAAATGACACTGACGTCCAGCACGGGAAGAGGTTTGAGACGCTCCCTGATTTACCTCAGTTTGACATTTATCTGTAAATTTGAAAACAAGCTTTTGATCAAGCACCTGGTGACCTCCGGGTGAGCGGCACCATCGTCTGCATGTTGGCAGTGGCACAGATGGTTTTTTAAAAGCAATAGGTTTGCAATTAGCTGACGCAGCGAGTGGATTTTGCAAGCTGTCCTATTCTGGGATGTGGGCGGACGGGCTGAAATGGGAATGGAACTATTGATCCGCTGGCTGAGAATGATGCACATGGACTATTTTTGGGGGCAGAGGGGAATTCGCTGCCATCGAGAACATTATGTTGCGTGACGTAGTTGAGCTCTTCAAAATCAACTCGATATTGGCAGCAAAGCAAAAAGGCCGCTACATCTCATGACCTCTGTGCTTCACAAGCAGAAATACATTCTCCTTTGCACCACTGGCGCTGATGTGGGGCGACTATAGTCACCGAACACAAACCTGAGCCAGCAAACTGGACATGCAAGTACAAGTCAGCTGAAGCTGTATTTAACTCCATCAAGCTATTTTTACTTCACTTTGTAAGCATAATTCGATCTGTAATCAACTGAATCAGTATTGCTTCAAACGCTGCACCTGATCGGCTGAGAGTTCGTAGGTTCATCCAATGGCAAACATGTAAACAAGGAGCAGTAAAAGCAGATGATTGCATGCGTTTGAATGCGACGGCCTGCAGCGGGCCTCAGGCTTTCCCAGGAGCCTCTGCGCTGCCAGCTCTCCACATGTGGCTGCTCACAGCAGACATTAAGCAGTTAATGCTGAACTAGTTTAGTGATATCACATGCGGGGTTATTGACCACATCCTCCTTCTCATAGTGGATGGTTGAGCTTTTAGATGTGTATCTGCGCCAATGTAAAACCTTCTCTGTCTTAAACAAACATTGTGTAATCAGTCATGGGAATGCTCAAGCAATATGAATCAATTTGAAAAAGAACACTTTCCACATTAGTGCTGCTGTCAAGCACAAATTACAGTGGAAAGCATGTTGATGAAATGAGCTGATAGGAAAAGGTTTGACTGAAGCAGGGCTAAAAAATTCATGAATTTTAAGGTGGGTCCACGATTTGATTCCTGCAGTTTTGTGTATGGTAAAGCACAGACTGTCACTCAAAACTGAACTTAAGATCAAGGGGTTTAAGTACACACCTACATGCTTTCTACGACAAAAAGAGGCAGGAGAGACCAGCAGTCGACAGGATCACTGGGACTTTACATATGCAGCGTTAAAGGGGTCCTATTATGCTTTTTTACATATTCAACTGCAGTGTTGCTGTTTCTGAACTCCCTGAAACGCCTCCATCTTGAGTTTTCTTCACAGTACTCCTCATTTAAAAAATTCATATGAAGAATAAAGGGGCGGGGCCTGGTTGAGTTAGTTAGTAGTGTGTTAAAACTGACGGTTATGGTAAGGGGCGGGTCATTTCCCAAACACCAATCACAACACACTGCTCCAGCTGACCAATCAGAGCACACTGTGCTTTTCAGAAGGAGGAGCTTCATAGAGACAGAGCGTTACTGACAGACTGGGAAGAGAGGAGCTGCAACAATGGAGAATATGAGGAAAATAATCAACATTCAAGCAGGAAAACCTGTTCTAGTAGAGCCTAAAAACAACATCAAGACTTTGTGAAAGAGCATAATAGGTCCCTTTTAAAGAGCATTGTAAAGCTCAGGCCCACACAGAATCTGCATTCACTGAAAACGTGAAAAAAATAACATTCAATTCAATATTGGCATTTTTATACCAATCTCACTAATTCCCTGCACAAAATGCTGCTGCATGAGTGTTTGTAATACAATGGCTGAGGGAGTGACGCCATTTTGACATCAATCTCTCAACATTGTTTTCCTCTCTTGGAAAGTCGTAGAAAACTTATCATGGATTTTTTCTTTAGCTATTGGCGCAAATGGGAACGCAAAATAAATATATTTGATGTTCTATATACCACTATAGAAGTTTACCCAACTATGATGACTTCTGCTTCTCCATTGAGTAATGCAGAAGAATGGCTGCTGTAAACAAAATTAAGCGAGAACCAAAAAAATATTACTGATTATACTGATGTAGACGATGTATGCTTTATTTCCTTTGAGCTTCTCGTTTTTCTGTGCGTTTTTTTAGTAAAATAAAACACATATTCTGTGATAAGCTGTATTTTTGTCAGTTAAATACCTTAAAGGGGACCTATAATGCCGTTCACAAGATGTAATATAAGTCTCTAGTGTCCCCAGAATGTGTCTGTGAAGTTTCAGCTCAAAATACTCCACAGATCATTTATTATAGTTTGTCAAATTTGCCCCTATTTGTGTGTGAGACAAATATTTTTGTGTGTCCCTTTAAATGCAAATGAACTGCTGCTCCCGGCCCGCGTTCCAGAAGAGGGCGGAGCTTTAACGGCTCACGCTTTGGTTGCTCAACAACAACAAAGCTGGAGAATCTCACGCAGCCAAAATGAGGATTGTCAGTAACGGTGTTCAGCCTTACATTGTTCAAACCGGAGTCGACACTGACGGAGAGACTCAGGAAGAAGTTACAACTTTTAGACGTTTCTGAATGGTTAGTGGATAAATTTATGTAGTTCCTGTGGAGTTGATTCAACTCATCCACTAGCATGTGCCGTCATATTAATCTTTTGTGCAAATCCAGCGTTGAATTGACTCTCGTTTGCGAAGCAGTCCGACGTAAAATGACGGCACATCAACGACACTCGACTACAACAACTCTTCCTCTTCTCTAAAGCAGCCCAACATGGCCTCAACCACTTTGCTGTGTGTCCTTGGGGGCGGGGTTTATGCAAATTTTAGGGTTACTGATGTCAGTAACCCGGGAAGAAGCTCATTGTAGTCCCTGCCAGCCATTTGTTGTAGTCCTTAAAAAGTGATTTCTGTAAAAGAAAATATCTCCCTTTGCATTGAACTTTGAGCGTCGTAACTTTGCAAATGTTGTTTATGCTCAGACAGCAACATTACACACTAACTAAAGTTAAAAAAGTGAAATCATAATCAAGGACTCCTTTTAACAAATGTCCACATATTCCATTCAGAGATCACTTTGACTATTACTTTGTGCCAGTGCAGTGTGAACATTTAGGTATTTGAGAATATGTATTCACTCTGAAACTCTGAAAAAGGATTTCAAATCCTTGACTTATCCACCTTATTCTTCTAGTTATATATACCTATAGCAGATGTTATTTAATATAAAATAAGGTGGATCTCTTGGGTTTTTTCTGATACTTTGATGCATCAGGAGTGTGTCTGCTCCACCCTCCCCCTTGTTGAAATGACAATGACATGCTTTTTAATCAGGCACGGTGTAAAATGTCCGTGTGAATTGCAGTCATCAAAGCCAGCCGGGCAGTCCATTAGCATGGCAGAAAGAAGATTGTCTCTAAAATGGAGTCATTAGTTACGCAAACCCCACGACCGACTGCTTGTTTGGATGAATCGGTTGGATCTACCTGCTGCCCCGATGACTGTGTTACCCCCAGTGAAACCAGCAGCTCGTTCTCTTCTGTTGTGTAGGGGACTGAGTCTGCCGCGCTGATCAGCGTCTGACGTCGGTCTGAATGGACCCAGTTACGGCAGAAATTACAGCCGAGGAGAGGGGCTAATAACTGTTATTAACCCCGCGCGGACGTGGCCACGGAGAGCGCGGCACGATAACGAGGGCCCGCTGTCAGAGTTCTGAGGTGCGACGCGGAGCCGCTCTCGCCCCCTAGGAGAAGCTAACTTATTAAAATAATGAATTAGCCCACCAGATTACTGGAGCCTGCGGCAAAGGCAATTATCCCTCTCCAAATCCCCGACCGGGGCTCCCCGACGCTGCCATAAAACAAGCGCTCGCAAAGAGCGGCAACAGAAAGGCCCATTCCAATGAAAAGGCTGTTAATTAGGATCCCTCCCACTGCGGGCGGCCCTTTACTGCCGCCACAACACGAGCCCACGATGAAGAAGACACGCCGTCTGAAACTGTGGGGAAGCGGCGTTCTGAAATGATGCGGGATATCAAAAAGGACTGAGATGAAACTATATAGAGGTGACTGAGCAGCTCCGGTGTCAAGAACCTCTGGTTTTGTGTGGTGGTGGTGTCTTCAGAAGATGTGATCAGATATCTCTCATCCCACATTGACATTTACTCTCAATGAGTGTGTGTGCGCGTGTCATCCACACCGTACCCCAAATCTCAGCCCAACACCATGAAAGTGACATGCAGACAAGTGTTTTTGTCCCGAATTTGTGCTCTGCATTTCACCCATCCAAGTGCACACTTTGACGGGTGTGTGGGCAGCCGTTTTTGCTGCGGCGCCCGGGGAGCGACTGGGGGTTCGGTGTCATGATCAAGGGCACCTCAGTTGTGGGTAATAAGAGCTGAAGAGAGCGCTGTTCATTCACTCCCCCACCTACATTTACTGCTTGTACTGAGAGACTCGAACCCTCGACATTTGGGTTATAAGTCCGACTCTCTAACCATTAGGCCACAATATAATAATATTTGACCCTGGACCATGAAACCAGTCATAAGTCACACTAGTATATTTGCAGCAATAGCCAACAATCAAAATTAACGATTGGGTCAAAATTATGAATTTTTCTTTTATGCCAAAAAATCATTAGGATATTAAGTAAAGATCATGTTTCATGGAAGATATTTTGTAAATTTCCCTACCATAAATATATATAAATATTTTTGTGAGTGGATATGAATTGCTAAGGACTTTGTTTGGACAACTTTAAAGGTGATTTTTTTTAATATTTTGATTTTTGATTCCAGATTTTCAAGGCAAATATTATCCTATCCTAACAATCCTACATCAATGGAAAGCTTTTTATCAGTATTTAGAATTCATCTTTATATTTTCATTTTATTTATTTATTTTTGTTTTGTAATTTTGTTGTGTTATTTGTTATTTATATCAGTTTTTTATGTATATATAGTTTTTATACATTTTAATTTTAGTTTGAGTTGTTTTAGTACATCAAGTTGAATTGAATGAAAATGAGGATTTTTTTTTCCTCTCTGGTAACTAAATGTAAACTTCTTTTATTTCAGGTAATGTTTATTTAATGTGAAGTAACAGATTTTTTTTATGGTTTTAGTTAACTGTAATTAACCCTGTAATAAACTAATCAGCTTTAAAAGTGCAGAAAAAAACTTTATCTTGTTGAAATCAAAGATTGTGTGTTAGTCCTACACGCTATTAAAAAAAAAAAATAATATTAATAATAATAATAATAATATATATATATATATATATATATATATATATATTTTAGTGCAAACCATCTTTTTAGGGCTGAATGATTTAGAAAAATGTGGGTGTTCACACGTTACAAGAAGCAGCTTAAAAAATTTCCAGTAACCATAAAGTAAACAGAGTAAAATAATAATAATAATAATAATCTGTTGTCAAAGGCCACATTCCCAATGTTTTTGACATGAAATATGACTATAAAGTAATAATTATTATGATTTTTATTGTGATTAGTATTTAATAAATATGAAGCAAAATATATTTTATACAACAGTTCTTTCTGGTTCTTGAATCTGATTGGCTGAGAGCCATGTGATATTCTAGTGATAACAGCACTCCTACCTTTTCACCGTTTGTATCACTCCGCTTAAAGCGACTGTCATGGCGGTTGAGCAAATCCACCACATTTTTTACAGATACTACACTTGTAGTTTTTTTAAGCGAGAATGTATGTGTTTAGACCTGAAATATGTGACTCATATTTAATCATAGCGCCTATTTTATAATTTGTTTAGACGTTTTCGGAGATGTGAGCTCCAGGCCGTCAGCGGCCGTTCAGTGCTCGTGTACCCGCCGAGAACAGCTTCATCTGAGCCAGTGTTTCAGGGATTTGCTGTTGTCTCTTATAGTGGTTAAACATGAGATATAATTCATTTTGGGTACATAAAACAGGCAATCTTTGGTCTTATATTAATCTATTACTTGTTCCAGAGAAAATCGAATTGGGCTATGTTAAATTTAACAATTTAATATTGAGGCTATATTTAACACATAATGTAGAGCACTGCTTTTTGATATTGTCATTTATAATGGCTATAGTTGTTATTTTAATTATTGTTGTTCAATGAATATTATTTTATATAAATAATATGTTGTATTTAGTATTGAGAAAGGGTCCGTTAGTGCATAATATGGATTGAGTGAAAGTTAATTCCACTTAAAATAAATGGTCCACACAAAACTGAAAATTTCATCATTATTTACAATACTATACTATATACTACTACTACTACTACTACTACTATTACCACTACATACTACTATACTATATTGTATTTATAATGTCCTTTGCAAATGACTCCCGATGGTTTTAAATTGACAGCATTTCTGTGTGGAGAATTACATATGCATGAATTAATGTCAAGTCAAAATGTGCATATTTACTCTGATGTATTCAAAGCCCTGTGAAGTAATTATAATACAAATATGAGTCATATAACTGATGTCAACAACACAGAGCATCACTGATCTCTGAGCAGTTGCAGTCATGCCACACTGACACTAATAACGTTACATCAGCGCCACACAAATGCACTGAATGAATCCATCGAGCTCAAAGTGTTTCAGGCTGCCCGTGAAGCACAATCAAATGGCCCTCCGACCCCCTGCTATTCATCACTTTTACACATTAGCCAGACATGGGCGGGAATATTAAGGAGTTCCTTTACCGCAAAGTTCCACAGTGAAGGATCAGCATGGGAACATCCATTTTAATCAGCAGGGAGATTCACTTCTGTGTGTTTAACACTCTCCGAACTCTCTGTTCAACGCTCCTGAATATCTTACCGCTTCATCCTGATGGCCAGCTGCAGATGTGTTCTCTCAACAATGCATTCTTCACAAACCACACACACATGTACGAACACTTCCATTGGTAAATACCCCTGTGATGCCCCTAAAAAATTGAATAGGAGCAGGTTTATAGGGTTGGATTGATAATGCTGGCTTCAGTACAAAACATTGCATTGTTGCATTTTTTCAAGCATTTTAACACTTCAACTTAAAGTCCAAACAAGGTTGACTCGTGAATGACTGGTGCAACACGGTTAAAATAGAGCAATAAAACTCAAACATATAGTGAGAGTGATCAAGAAACAGTTGAAAGAAGGATTTCAATTAAACAGATGATATTTTAATCAATAATAAACTCTATCTCTTATAATCACTCATTTTCAACAACATGAACATGCTTGTGTAAATCTGAGCAGCATTAAAAGCAAGCAAAATCACTGTCGATTTTTTAAATATCTGATTAGTGAAGTTAATAAACGACATTGTTTGGTGAGGAAATGATGCAAATCAGTTAAATGAGGTAAATTCTCAGAGTAGACATGCATGAGCTGCCGTCGCATCAATCTCAATCGCCATCAAAGACATGCAAATTGAAAACTAAAGAAAGTCATTTTGTGCCCAATGGAAGTTTTCCTGAGTAAATTTTGTCTGCCATTAAGAAGTAAATTAAGTGCTGGACCGTTGCTTTGAGACTCATTGAAACCCACACACATTTTAAACGTGTGATGTGTTGTGAGTTTCTTTGAATGGAGTTGAAAGGAGTGCTGTACTGTAGTGATCATGTGTTGTTCTATGTGTACAGTCTTGCATTGTAGCTGAATTTGCTATGAATCAACGAAGCCCGCTGATATCCGACAGGCCGACAGGCCGACAGACCAGTTTTCAATTCGGGCACAGTGCCGGTCATGCAAATTCACCATGCTGACCCACAGAAAGCTGATTGGTTTGAAAGTGACTTGTGTCTGAGCTGAGTTCATACATCGCTATTTTTCCCCATTAAATTTTGATTGCCATAATGATGGGAAAATGCACAAACATCCTTTTAAATAAAACTTGCTAATATTGCAGTGTTTATTGTGGCAGAAAAATACCACTGATACATTGCATTCTAAAAAGGATGCATGTTTTTCACTGAATAAGACACTAAAATACAGCACTAGATTGGTGCTGCAAACGAGGATGAAGAGGGGCTGACCAAAATGAATGCTAAGGTGAAGATGATGGTGGGAGGAGCCAGGGCGGAGATGGGAGAAGCCAGAGGATGACAGGATGAAGGCCTACAGTGGAACTGATGGAGGGAAGAGCCAAGATAGAGCCAGGAGTCTGACTGCCTGAGGTGGAGATGTGATCAGAGGGGACCCAGGTGGAGCAGAGGAAACGTAGACCCAGGGTGAGGCTGAAGGCGTGGAGGGCCAAGGTGGAGCCACAGGTATGCATGACCAAGATGGAGATTTTGGCCTGGCAGACCAGGCTGGAGACAGTGGGAGTGAGGACAATGGAGGAGCCGGAGGTAAGGAGGGTTGAGGCACAGCTGAATATTTAAACGTCTGAAGCAGAGCCAGAGCGACGAGGGAGCCCTGGCGGAGCCTGAGGGATGACAGACCATGGTGGTAACAAGGGAGCTTTGATCCAAGTTGGAGCCGATGGGTCGGAGGGCTGAGGTGGTGCTGATTGATCCACGGACCAAGATGAAGCTGATGACTGGGAAGCCCCAAGCGGACCTGAGCAGCTGGGTGGAACCATAGAATGAGGCGTGGCCGAATAACTGGATGGCTATGGCAGAAGAGGAGGAAGAGGGAGGCTGGGAGGAAACATCCAGCAAGGATGCAGACGGCTTGGAATTGGGCTGAATCAACAGAGACTGAGACGACTTGGAACTGGGCTTAACCAGTGATAACATAGATGACTTGGGACTGGGCTGAACCAGCAGAGACTGAGACGACTTGAAACTGGTCTGAACCAGCAATGATGAACAGGACTTGGGACTGGGCTGAACCAGCAGAGAGTAAGACGACTTGGACCCTCAGCGACAGGTGTGTGGGCGGAGCTCCAATCCATCCCCTCGTACTCCACCAATAAGCCCTCAGCAACGGGAGTGTGGGCGGGGGTCCGATTCATTCCCTCGAAATACTCCATCAATATGTCCTCTATGACTGTTTAGACTCTGTGATGTCCTCGGGCTATGGGAAGAAATTGGCCTCTGGCAAATACTCTGGCTCGATCTTCATGGTGGGTCCGAAGTGGGGCTGGCGTTGTCCTCATCAGCCTCCAGTGCACCAGCCTCCACTCCACATACCCTGTGAAACATAATCAAGGACATTTCACAGGCAGGCGAGCCTTCGACCACTTGTTGAGGTTGGCGTTGAAGAATCTGCAGAGCGAGCAGTCGAGATAGTAAGTAAGGCATGCCAGATCGAGAAAATCCCTTGTGTGATCCTTGAAGGAGCGATCACCCTGCTCAGGCAGACAGTGGGGATATCCATATTTTTATTTTGCGGTTTTAAATCCTTTCTGGGTCTTGCATTCTGTAACGAGTGGTTGTGTGTAGCGAAATCCACAATAAAGATTTGAGCAGGATGAAGATTATCAATGCAAATAAACAATCTGAGAAAAACACAACCACCATACAGGTTAACGCAAGACAGAACTGAGGAAACCGAAGGCTTAAATACCCAAGAATGATAATCAAAGAAACAGGGAACAGGTGTGCAACTAATCAGGAACCATGACAACTCATATCGAATGAGAACTCAGGCAAATGGTGACAATGAAAACTATAAAAAGAAAACTAAACAGAAAAAGACAAGAACATGACATATGGAGAGTCCCCATAAACCACATATTCACGTGTGTGTGTGTATGTGTGTTTGAGGTAAAAAAGTGCACAGCCATCATTCATGCTAGTGGGTCAACTTTAGTTTGGTGAGCAGAGCGAGACAGTGAAGGTCACACACTGACAGACTGTAGTCTCTCTCTCTGTCTGTCTCTTTGCGCTTTCCATCAATCTCTATAAAATGATATTTTCCTCTGCCATCATGCATTTTGTTGTTTTCTTATCTGAGATATCTTTGTGTTGTTTTGAGTTGCATTTTCTTCCTCGTGTGTATAATTTCTTTTGTATGGGTATGTTGTGTCTATGTGCTTTTCATTATTTGACTGGGAGTTTAATAAATAAACCTCCCTTTTTTTTTTTTACATTTTAGCTTTAATTTATTTGGTTTTAGTTATTTTAGTACTTCAACCATCAAAACTAAAATAAGAAATGTTGCCTATTTTATTTCAAGTAGCTTAATGAAAATGTTTTTTATGGTTTTAGTTTTGGTTAACAATAACCCTGCCATCGCTCATGTGGCACGCGAGAACAAATGGCGTTTGTTGGAAGTCATGTCAAATGCAATACAAAAAAAGGTGCCTTTTTGAATATGAGCATGTCAGAAGGGAATTATCAGTCAACAACGACTTACATTTCAGTCCGTTCCTCACACAAAGTGTCAAATGACTTACAGTATAGAATTCTGTCATATAGGCTACTGTTATGATACTTATTATGAAGCTTTTTAAAAATTGTCAGTAAAAATCGTTACTATATTGTAAGGAAAAGCGCAGCTTGGACAACTTCTTGTGTTTCATTGAAGAAAGAAACATGAATGAGGGTGAATAAATGAACTTCAGCTTAACTGTTCCATAAATAAAGTGGACAGCAATGAAGATGAAGTCAAAAGCAGATGCAATAAAGTGTCATTTCTCTGGTGCTCGATGAAGGTCCCTCAAGCAGCTTTCTGTTGAGGAGCGTCACTGATAGCAGATATCGCTGATCAATAAAAGGTGCTCGCTCCACTCTTTCTCCTCAGGCCTTTCATTTCTCCCATCATCATGTGTGGATCTGAGTACATGCATGCGTCTGGAGGAGGTACTGTGGGCAGCCTCGGACCCCTTTATCAATCAGGATTTTTAATTATACACATCCCAGCTGACAGCTAGATTAGAAAGCAATCGACGTTATCGGCCACCAAATCTAATTACTGTTTATTGACAGATAAGAACGCGCTCCTTTCACTTTCCCAAATGAGATAAACTTCCTTTTAGCCGCTTCTTGATGTGAAGAGGGTCCGACGCGCTTACTGTCCATGAAAGACTTTCTAATGACCTGTGTGTTATTATGGGATTAACAGTTTTGGTGTCAGATGTGTGTGGCACTATCACAGACTCAGTAGCCTACTAGTGGTTGACCCATGAGGGATTTCATTGGCCGAAACTAGAGAGCGGTACAATTTAATTACAGCAAATGAGGCGTACACAAACATGCAGTTTTTTTTTGTTTTTTTTTTTAACACAATATTTACTTTATAAGCCACAAAAAAGCCATAAACTTTTATGCAATGTTAGATCTGTAGGTGTTTTTGAAAGAAGTCTCTTCTGCTCACCAAGACTACATTTATTAGATCAAAAATACAGTAAAAATTGTAAAATATTATTCCAATGTAGAACAGCTGTTTTCTATGTAAATATATAGTAAAATGTAATTTATTCCTGTGATCAAAGCTGAATTTTACTCCAGTCTCCAATGTCACATGATCCTTCAGAAATCATTCTAATCATTTCTGATTATTATCAATGTTGAAAACAGTTGTGCTGCCTCGTATTTTTATGGAAACCTCCAATTATTTTGTTTTTCAGGATTCTTTCAAAAGAACAGCATTTATTTGAAACAGAAATCTTTTGTAACAATGTCACTTTTGATTATCCTTTCAGGAAGTTAATATACATTTTATCACTATACATTATACATTTAATAATTTTTTATCACATTCTCTTATCAGTAGAGAATCATCTTAAACTATCAACCCTGTTACCGTGATGTCAACTGATATACGCTGTGTATATGTGGAGATATCAGCTGTAGTGTCATGACCTTGAGCCTATTAAGTCTATTGTGGCAAAAATAAGTGTAAATTACACAAACAGTCAACCCTGTTACTTTTCAAATGTATTCATTCAGCCTGCGATGGCAAACTAGGGTTTTTTAACACATATAAACACATTAATCGCTCAATAAGATGTTACGTATATATAATTTAATTGCCTTTTTCATAGAATGAGCATTAATTTACTAGAGCAGCTGGTCTATATTGAGTTCATTTTATGTATGAAGTGACACTCTTCTCTCTATCATTGCCACATTAGACACTTTACTGTTTAAAAAAAGCTGTGAAAGAGCCTCAGGTAAAGCCGGCCTAAATGATTGGATTATTGTCCTTCCATTTGGCGGCGAGATAATGACTGAATGATAAACATTGCAGTGTATGGATTTCCTGTCAGGTCCCATGAAGTAGACATCCTCATTTCTTGAGTATCCCACCCCCCGTTCCTCACACACGCTCCAAAACACAACCGGAGAGAGAAAGAGAGAGAGAGAGACGCACGCTGGAGTCCATTCAGAGATTCAAAAAGCACTTACGGCCTCCTGTCCATTTTTGTTAAGTGAGTAAATCTGCAGCCGGACCACGGCACGGGTGGCCGCGAGCGTCTTCCAAATGAAATTTGGTGGGATGGAGTGGACTGAAAGGAACGGACAGAAAAACAAGTGGACAGAGTCTTATTTGGTTTAGCGATGGGAAGAAAAATGTTTGGGTTTTGAATTATGCAACGTTCAGAGGGACAGAAGTTTAGATTAATGTTTGATCCGAGGACATATTTCACTGGGTCTTGACTGTCTGCTACTCTGAACGTGAGTGACTTTAACTGGGTTTGCCATCATGTCGTAATTCATTTACAGAGCGGCAGGGAAAAATAAGTAGGTATCACGAGTTTGGAAAAAAACCCACTGTTTACCACCCATGACCTCCCGAAATATGATGTTTCCAGCTGTATTGGATCAACATGATGAAGGTTTATGGGAAGAGCTGCTATCCATGTTTATTAACTAAAGTGTTTTCAGATCTTCTGTGGTTCTGAAAGCATACAATTGTGCAATCAAATGTTTGTCTTCTAGAACTGACTTCAAACGCAAATGCAGAGCTATTAGATATAAATGTATTTAGTCCGCATGTGTCTAGCATGTGAAACAGTAACAACACGCATATGATAAGAAAACAAAAGTTATTTTCTTAATAGAATATTAAAACAATTAAAATGAAAAAACAACTAAACAACAAAATAATTACAAAGAAATGGCAAGTAACACTTTGAATTAAATGTGAAATTTAATTAGATTTTATTAAAACATTTCAATAAATAATTTGAATTTGAATTAAATGTGAAAGTTCACCCTCTGATCCCAAAATACATCTATGGGATTTTTGTGTTCATTTTATTGTATGTCCAGTCTTCAACTTATCTCTCTTCAACTAGTCACATGTTTTGAGGAATCGTTCATGTCTGAAGCACAAACGCTGCGGGACGAGGTGGAATACAGAATAAATATGAGCTATAGTAATAGAAATGCTTGCTTTGAAAAAACACCTAGTGGAGTCATTCGTTTCCTCACAACATATGGTGTCTCTAACTTCACATTGCAAAAAAAATCGGTTTAAATGTAACATTTGTGGACAGAAAGCTAAAATATTTTTGCATTTATATGCATAGTCTGTTTTCAAAATACCTTTGAATTGAGATGTAAGGCTGCAAGAAATACATTTCATGAAGTGCTTGTGTTGGTTTGAGTGATTAGTGGTTATTTATTAGTGTTTAAGTTGTGGTGAAGCAGCACTCCCTCTAGTGGAGTCCAGAGGAATCAGGCTCATTCAGAATCACATTTCATTCTTTGGGATGTTTAATACAGGATTTATGAAAATACTAAGTCTCTCTCTTATCTCTGAACCTGCTCTGCTCATATGCTTGCTTGTCTCTTTTTCTCAATGTATGAATAAAAAAACAAACAAACAGTAAAATCTCGAATGAATAGCTTTCGCTTTGTTTTTAGAGAGTTTTTTTTTTTTTTTAATCTCAATAAAGTAGCTGCAAATTCACCTCAATGTCTTAAACTACATGATGGATTACAAAGGCCTTTAAAACTACTAGTCATGACATTTAACTTATTACAGACAGCAGTGTGAGCTCAGCTCAGTCCAGACGCTCTTCTGATTTATTCATCAGTGAAATCCAGCCGACCAACACAACTAAGTAGTGCTCTAGTGCACATATTCCTGTGCATAGCCTCTCGCCAGCCACTGGTCAGGATTCCCATGGTAATAGAAAGCTCAGGGATCAATGCATTTTTTTTTTTTTTTTAAATGATGGAAAATTAGTTTGTGCTTCTCGTAGAGTTTCCATGAATTTTACTGATGTTTGGGGAACATTCTGTGTCAGCTAGGTAGGCCTAGATTAGTTTCCTGCAAGACAGTCTGTCCGAGAGACATTTGTATGCTAATATGTAGCTAATTGTTTACATCTATTCATTCAAAAGTGTGTCATGCCCCAGCAATATTTATAAAAAAGATTCTGAACAAAATCCTACTTCAGGAACGACAAATCGTACACATTAGTTTCGGCTCAGTGAATCACATAAAGAACTAGTCAGTTATTACCTAAAGTTTGTAAGAATGCATATTTTTACAGATACAGCGTTATTTCACATTTACAAACAGTTTTAAACTTTAACGTCGTCATGAAAGAGAAGTTGCGTTAGTCTTCCTCGTTGTGCTGTTTATCCGAGTGAAACGGCTTCTCGAACAAGAACAAATGTAGGGCGGGGCTTGTTTTTATCTGTCGGGAATTGGTTGTGGTTTGCTATTGGTGGATCTCATGTGAGTGACAGGTTGCCCCGCCCTCATCATCAGAGAAGAGATGCTGCAAGAGTGAGGGGAAGTTAGGAAAAAATATAATAATGATGACTAATACGGATAAATCATTTATAATTGTTTTCCAATAAAAATGGTTAATTTTATATTTCATATGGTAACTTTAAGATAGATGAGTATTAGACGTTAAGCTAGCAGAATTCGTTTGAGGTACACGAACAGCCGAACAGAAATATAGGTATCCCTTAAAAGTTATAATGGTTTAAACAAGTTGTTCCCCTGAAAGTGGCCCACAGCTCTGGCGGGGAGAGTTCAGCGCGGTTTCAGTGGTCAGCAGCGGGAGGAGGAGCTCATACAAATGAGCGTCCAGCGGCGCTTCGGTGCGTTAAACGCGGTCAGTAGGAGATGGAGAAGCACCTGAGGATGAGCTCCGTGTGTCTGTGTCTGCAGGTACACTCAATATCTCCGACCTTCTCCTCTTTTCTGGAACATTACATCCTGAAAATATCTTTTCTTTCTTCTTTCTCTTGCTGTCAGTGAATTATCTGGAGTGACGGGAACTTTCACACACACACACACACACACACCGCTGTGTTTCACTCTCATGTATTAAAGCTTGATCATTTCGCTTTTGCTTAATCAGACTAGTATCATTTGCGTTGATTCGTTTCTTTAAACATGTTTATAACACAAATTACACACCGAATATCACCAAATCCACGTCAGTTTGTCGCGTGAAGCTCATATCAACACATTTACAGTTCGATCAATGTCTTTTCTCTCTCGTAAGTTTTTGCGCGTGCGTTTTACTTTGCAAAATTGTTCAAATCTGAGAAACCTTCATTTTGTAAGCGATTCATAAATGCAATAAAGTTAAATCCGTTTTGTTTTAGTGTTATTTTGTAATTTGTTATTAAACAGTAGAAGTCTTGATAGCCAGATAAACGTGTTCAGTCAAAAATATTATAGGAATAAATAGTAGAAATACGGTCAATAATGCACTAAAACAGATTGTTTTGCTGAGCACTTCTGGAATATGCAAAAACACAATACCAGCACATATGATGATTTTATGTGTTCATTGTGACGAATTTAATCTGACAAATTGAGTTCAAAGCTAAACTGAGAATGTGAATAATAACTACAAACTGTAATTAAAGCTTGAGATCTGTACATAAAGTCATTGGTAATAAATACAGCTTTCATTGCAATGCTCTAAATATGAACCATGAGTTTGAAATCATCAAACTCTTTTTTTGTAATATAGCTATAGAATTTGATTTGAATTAATTCTTGCTTTTTTATGTGCCGTTTCTAGCCTCAGAGCAGAGGTGTGTGTGTGGCTAAATTAAACCTAGAGATATCTCATCATTTAACACATGCACAATATCAGCGTTTGATATCAAATCCTGTGTAACATAAGACCAGACCTTAATAAGCATTCCAAAGGGATTCTACGCAAATCATATGGATTAGGTTCGTGGATGAATGACCTTTAATTCCATGTTTTTCAATTAAATTACTGTATGTGCTTGAATCCCAGAGATATCAATCATCTGCTCCGTATCAATGATACAGTTAAAAAAAAAAAAGCACATGCAGATACGCAAGTATCATGTCAGAGTTTTGTATTTTGTTGTTGGCTTGTTATCAGTTTTATATTGAACTGCTTGTCAAAGAAACGAGAATATTTATTACATTTACAGGGAACAGAGCGGTTGCTTACAGTATTCAGATGGGACATATATTGTTGATTTACATTAACTGGCTATCCTTTTATGATGTCTCATTGAATATACGCAGAGTTTTCTTTCTGAGGGCTTGCAGTGAGACATAAGTGATGATCAATAAGTTTTAGTATTGATTATGGAAACGTGAGCCGGTGAATAGAGCAGGGCGGGGTTACAGGAGCTTCTGTGCAATCCGAGGCATCAAAATACACAAATCAGCTCACTTAACATCTGAATGATGTACATTCATCAACATGATTTATTTTTTAATGCATACCTGTTACCCAGCATGCCTCAGCTGCCCACAGGCTCCTCTGTGTGTGTTTATTTCAGTGAATTTGTGACACAGAGGCAGCTGTTCGAACTGGCCACTTGTCATGCGTGTGGTTTCGTTACGGCTCTCTTCTGATTCTCTGCTGCTGCACGCTTATAAAATGATACAGTACAAGTGTGAGTGACTGTGAAACGCGTCTGCGTTTTCTGCATTCTTCAAGGCTTGATCAACACTGAGACTCTAATGCTTCGTTCACCGAACCGTCCGGCACTTGCTCTCAAATATTTTAATGAACCAAGCAGAATTTCATGAAACTTGGAGGCTGACAATGGATCTTCAGTGGGACTGTAACTGCATGTCAGATTTGTAAAATGCATTTCTCCTGTTTTTAATATTTCACGACACTGCATGTAAGAGATCCTGTTAACCAACGCACATATGTTTGTAATTTAATTTCAATGAACATATACTTAGTATATAAAGTAATAAAACAAATGCATCAAAAGTAAAATATAACTTTGATAACGTTACTGTAAAATTGACACATTTGCATCTGAATACACTTAAACCAGTCATAATTGTTTTGTTAGGATAGGACAATAATTGCCTGACATACAACTATTTGTATGCATATCCAACAATGCAAATCCACTCATTTTTGATATATTTACGTTAGGAAATTTGACTTAATATCCTAATGATTTTTTGCATAAAAGAAAAATCGATCATTTTGTATTTTTGGCCAATGCTACAAATATACCTGTGTGACTTATGACTGGTTTTGTGGTCCAGGGTCACACACACACACACACACACACACACACACACACTATATATATATATATATATATATATAAAATATATTAATAGTTGCTTTTAGATAACATTTTACAGTTAACACAGTAACTGAGCACAGATTTTTCAAGCTGTCATTGCAAACAGGAATCTTGTTTTACATGTAAAATTACCAAAATAATATTTTCCTCCTCATATAGGAAAGAATAAGTTGTTTTTGTGCTGTGATACATTAGATCGAGTGTGTGTGTGTGTGTGTGTGTGTGTGTGTGATCATCTGTGGGAGTATTTCAGCACATCAACCCCGCCTCCTGCTCACTCCCCCTCCCCCTCCCCAGTGTAGCGCCGCCCCATCTGTGTGTTTAAGCCCCGCCCCTCTGAGGCAGCAGCCAACAGCAGCTGTTCCATATTCATCAAGCTCTTCAGTCTTAAAGAGGCCGACACTGAGCATGCAAACACTCATTTCTGCCTCTCCGCCGCTCACACGCTCATCGTAGCGCGCTCTCCTGCCGCTGCAGCTCTCTCTCTCTCTCTCTTTCTCCGCTTCACCCTGTTTAGACCCCCTCCTCCCCCACTCACACACACACACGTGCATGCGCACACACACACACACACACACACACATGCGTACCTGAGTCATCGGTGGGCTGCGCTGCTGGAGGGGCTTTTCGCCGCAACTTTTCTCAAGGTGCTCGCTCGTGGTTTTGGGGGGAGAGGCGAGTGTCCGGCGTATCCGCTTTCCTTCTTCTCTTCCTCCTGGAATGCTAAAACTGGGCTGATGGACATTTCCGAACTTTGCATCCCTGATCCTCTCAGCTATCATAACCAGTAGGTGCATCTTCCTCTTTCATGCACTAACACTGCTTCCTGTGTCTGATTTTGCTCTTTATTCTCATTCTCAAACTCTCTGATAGTACAGTTTTCGTGCGCTGCCTGAACTTTCTGCTGCTGTCAAAGGGATTTTCTGCTGCACTGTTGCTTTTCACACGCACAGATCGAGACACTTTCCTCCTTTTGCTTTAAAGTAGATCGTTTGTTCTAATGCCTCTCTTCTAATGCCCTGATTTCTATGCAAGCGTGTGTTCGAAGGGCCTCAGGCAGAGGGACGGATGTTTGTTTATTAAATGAAGTAGACGTGGTGAAAGAAATGTGTTTTTGAGTGGCCCCGGAGGGCTCCAGGTGTCCCGGGGCCGTCTGAGATCGCGGCTCGAGCCAGGCTGTGGAATAATGCGCTCGTTTTACAGGAGTTTTCTTCTTATTTTTCACAGAAATCAAGTTGCTTTGCCTTTCATGATCTTTTTTTTTTAAATTTTTTGTTTCTCCAAATTGTCCCTTAATTTTGCATTTGAGTATGTCACATTTACACAGGGTTAAAACAGTAAGGCAAATGCTTACCTTGTGCTTGGGTTGTCATAAAAAAAAAAAATCAACATTGTGATATGTCCAAAAAAGCATAATGTGCGCTATGGATTTTTGGATATGGATTTGTTCGTTTACTCTCAGTAACATGTAATGTCACATCAGCAGCTCTGACATAATGAAATGGGCCGTGTGTGTGTGTGTGTGTTTGGGGTAAAATAGGCTAGATTACACTCTGCACACTTTACTCATCTTAAACACACATATTTTAAGCTGCTTTGTAGTTTTACACTAAGATGGATTACGAAGGTTCAGCAGAGTTCAGCTGGTCTCCACGCATGCATTTCTACATAATAAAACCTTTATTTAGAATTAGTTAAGAAATTATATTTCAAATGCATATTTTTATTTAGGGTAGCACAAATGATTCTATCTCCACTAAAATGTTATCAGAAATATTGTACTTTACAGATACTGGAAACTAAAGCTCAGTGTAATTATTATTGTTAAGAGTTTGTTAAATGTTATTCATTAAATATGCTGGTTTGTTGCTAAAACACTTTTATTACTGTATCTGAAAATCTGTTCTAGTAAATTATTTTGGTACATTAATGCTTATATTAGAAAAAAAAAGAATCATTTTTGCATTGAAAAATATTAAATAGTCCTTTTTTTCATCAGAGACGTTATGACATAAAAATGATCGTTACATTATAGATGTAATATTAATGTAGAGTGATAGAATTTGTGTATTTATTAATAGAGGAACCTGGACTGTGCATTTATAAAAAGTTAGTCTAAAATATTTCCACAAATGTTATTGAAGTGATTGAATGAGATGAAGTTGATGTTGAAGGGCAGTGCCTGTGGCTGTCGGTACAGTACGTGATCGCGGCTGCGTTATATTGGGGATAGCATGAGGGTGAACTGAGCGCTGAACGCACCTGACCTCAGATGCTCCGCTGCTCTGAAACGGCCACCGGTGAATGTTGTGAGGTTGACGCTCAGATGTGTTTTGTTTGATCCGAGCCCTTCAGAAATACAGCGGCCACTTTGAGCTGGGATATTCAGTACGACTTGAAGCGAAGACTGGCTCCACGTATTTGTGGTTCTCACTCACTGTGTTTTTCTTTGCGGGATGACAAGGTTGTGTTTGTGTGCACAAGCACCGCAAGACAAATTCAATCGAACAATTGTTGGACTTCATTACCGAGTTGGCGAATCGAGCACAGAAAGCGCGTATCTCTCGCATTTCCTTCCCTCCGTTTCCCCCCTTCCGTTTTATCTCATTAGGTAGAGAAAAAAGCAGCTTTGGGAATTGCATTAGTGCATCTTAAGTTAAAAGCTGGGCGCTCTTTGAGCAAGTGTTTCAGTGCTGTTGGGTTAATCAGATTTTTGCTGTCTGTGAGGAGATGCTATCGCGGGTAACCAAAGCGGCCGGCTTTGACACTATCCAGATGGGATCAGCTTACAGTAATTTGGTTTCAGAAAACATTACTCACACAGATCCATGGCTGTGGTCAGCCCACATATTCATGAGCTCTGGAGAGGGTTTCGATTCTCTGGACGAGCCCTCCGCCGGCCAGCTGACCTTTGGCCAAAATGAGCCCGATTCTCAGAATGATGCAGTTTTTTAAACAAACACGCCATATAATGTATAACATGTTTCTGAGCGTGTCACTCACCTGTGTTTATCATCAACACATCTTTGGTGCTCTATATGTGTCATCCGTGCGCGTTTAACCCTGATTCACACTCTCTGTTTTTTTTTTTGGTTAATCAGGTAATGAATCTCTATTATAACAATTATAAGGCATTACACAAGGTTCTTTATTGGAATCGACGGTTCCATGAAGGATGTTTAACACCAATGGAATCTTTCCACTGCACAAAAGGTTCTTTAGATTATTCAAATATTCCAGAAAACAAGAGTTCTTTGGGGAACCCAGAATGGTTCTTCTATGGCATCACTGCGAGAAGCAGAAACATTTTTGGAACCTTTATTTAAAAATATTGGAATCGATGGTTCCACGAATAACATATAACATCCACTGCACAAAAGATTCTTTATAATGGAAAAAGGTTCTTTTGGTTATTCAAATATTTTGGGAACTTTTAAAATAAAGGTTTAAAAAAAGGTTTTTTGTTTCTTGCAGTGATGCCATAGAAGAACCCCAAAGCACTCTTTGTTTCTAGAATATTTTAATAATCCTTTGTGCAGTGGATGTTAAAGGTTCTTCATGGAACCATCGATTCCATTATAGAAGCTTTATTTTTAGGAGTGTGTGATGTAGCTGTCAAGCAAGAACTGCAAAATCTGAAAAATTCCAGAATGGGTGTTTATTGCGGCAGAAGGAGTGTATTGTAGTGCGAGCGCTGTGGTCTCAGCGTGTCTTGACAGTAGGGTCACTTTCAGCGCTCTCACACCCTGCAGCAGTGACCGAACCGCCCGATGTTGCCCATCCGTCCCCTAATTCTCACCGAGGTAACCTTGGCATCCTCGCCGCGCCATGACAGCAGGTTTAAAAATAAACCCAGCTCTGTTAGCGTGCTGAGGATAATGCATCCACATGGGGGGTCTCACACACACACACACACACACACACACACACTGTCTGGTTTACTATCTTTTTATGGGGACTCTCCATAGGTGTAATGGTTTTTATACTGTACAAACTGTACATTCTCTCCTCCTATACTAATTCTACCCCTAAACATACCCATCACAGAAAACTTTCTGCATTTTTACATTTTCAAAAAACATCACTTAGTAAAAAATGCTGGGTTAAAAACAACCCAAGTTGGGTTGAAAATGGACAAACCCAGCGGTTGGGTTAAATGTTTTATTTGAGTTTTATTTAACTCAACTATTGTTTAAGAATTACTAAATGTCTGGATTAAAATGAATATGTTGGAAATGAAAAATCAGAAACATAATTACTAGAGGAAACCATTTATTAATAAGCAATTTAACGAATGTTTATTGTTTAATTATTATTCATTAAGCTTAATAAATTAAACATGTTAATAAATGTTAATCTCAAACATATTTTGGGTTCTTTTTAAGCAAGCAATACAGTAATTTTTAAACAATAGATGAGGTAAATAAAACTACCCAGCACGTTGGGCAAACGTTTAACCCAACCGCTGGGTTAAAACAACCCAGCATTTTTTAGAGTGTATGATTTATAAGCTGTTTCCCTCACAAGGATCGAAAAAATTTCCTCACAAGGTCACAAATTGCTGGCATTACTATCTTGTGTAGGGAATACCAGATACACACACACACACACACACACAAATGGTAAATATTAGTACAGTACGATTTGAAAAGGTGACAGCATTTGCACAGCGTAAGTTTAGTATGATATTTCTTCCATATTTACACAGTTGCAGCCTTTTAAACTCTTTCAATATAACTATTAAAAACACTTTTACTAATTTTTTACACTGATTTTTTGAAGCCTGCTGTATTTAAGTGACATGAAAAATGTGTGAATTATAAGTTCGCATGCAGTGTCATTTTAACATCATGTATTTCATTTTGCATTTGTTTTTGTTTTTTTTCAGTTTACATTTTAATTTTAGTTACAGTAATTTGATGGGTGTTTTTGTCATTTTCATTATTATTATTTGTCAGTTTTTATTCATTTTTACTCCAGTTTTAGTTTTATTTATTTCTGAAATTTGAAAATGAGAGATTTTGTCTCGGCAACTAGCTGAAATAAATCGTTTAATTTCAGTTAATTTGATGTAACGGAAATGTTTTGTTTTTTCTTCACTGTAAAAAACTCTTTTGGCATGTAATGCTGCACATGCAATTTCACTCAAACATGCATCTCACATCGCTCCATCCTTAGCACTTGCTCTCTATTTGCATCAATCCCGCGGACGGAGAGTAAACGATCCGAGCGCCGCGTCCTGATTTGCTCAGTAATCAAATGTTGTGGGGGAAAATGCTAAGTCCGCTAATTTACACTTCGGAGAGAGAGGGAGAAGAAACGTGAGGCCGAGCGTCCGCGCGCCGGCGTTTATCAGAGAATGGTATTGGTATTGAGCTGCCAGTCGTTTGAAGGTTATGTTTCTGAGCAGTAATTGAAATGCAAAATAACATTAGGATCGATGGTTAGCTCTGTTTATTTATGGAATCAATATTGAAACGGTCTGTCACCATTGCGGCTCTGATTCCAACTGACAGCCAAACTGAGTGTGCTGCATGCAGACACGCTCGTCGCCTTCACCGCGGGCAGAGCGGAAGAGCCAGCCACTGGGTGGGATTTAGAAAGGGAAATGATGTCGCCACAGGTGTGTGAGATTCCCGTCGAGGTCGTTTTCTGTGCTCTGTTAGGATTCTGTGGTGTTCTTCTGTCCCTGTGCATTTGAATGCAGAACTAATAGTTAAACAAAGGTTATTGGTTAGTTGTTGGTAGTTTGGCTTCCTGAAGAGTGAAACATTGTGACAAACATTGATCTGTTTGTTTGTGTCACTCAACATGTCCAATGAGTTTGGGGGCGGGACTCTCTGTTTGACAGGCGGAGCGTTTGGAAAAACTTTCTGTTAGTTTTGCAGTTCAGTTTGATGCAGAAATGACATGCTTCAGCTTTAATATTGTTATCTTGGTCTGTTTGTCAATCCAAGTGTCAATTCAAGGTAGAATATTCAGTGATGTTCACAAGCAGTAAACAAGACTAAACAGATGCACAAGTGTTTGGAGCAGTGCTTCTGAAATGGTTTTGGTTCAGGACTTTGTTTTTACACTGGAAAACAAGTGCATTTGTGGATTTCTGCTTAACCTGTACATGTTGACATCTGTTTATTTGACATCAAAACTAAAGAGATGAAAGATGATTTATTTTGCTATCACAGCTATACATAGTTCGACGTGTCAACTCTTCTCTGGAGACCCAAACCTGCAAAAATAAAAAATAAATAAATAAATGAATGAATGTAATAATAGGAAAATAAATAAAGGGATAAATGACTTGATAAAACAAATGTAATTCATTTTCCCGAATTTAACTCTGAATTTACTGAATTTATTAATTTTCTGTATTTATTATTTAAATGTATTTTATACTTTTTAACTAACTATATAAATATAAAACATGAAGAAATAAATGAAAGAATATAAGAATAAATACAAGTTTAAAGAATACAAATAAATGTAAAAATGAATACAAAAATAAATAAACTAAAATAAATATATATATATATATATACTGTATAAATTTATATACAGTCAAACTAAAAAATTATTCAGACATTTTTGATATTTTTTACATATTTTACTAGTGGGTGCAGGACACTATAGTTCATTTAAGTAAGTGAGGATAGCAAAATAAAGTATATTATACATATTATACCCAAAAATTCTTCATACAGTGGACTACCAGAAAAATTGATAAAAATTTGGAACCAAAAATTACTCAGACGCTTTGACCTGACCATGTTTTGCTTAAGTGTTATCTGACATAATTAAGATTAATTTTTTCTGACACAGTTTAACTCTGAGATTGTCATATTTTATTACCATTTTTTTTTTAAACTATAGTGAATAAACTGTATTAATGAATTAAACGTTAAAGGTGTCTGAATACGTTTTGGTTTCTCTGTGTGTGTGTGTATATATATATATATATATATATATATATATATATATATATATAGTAAAGTGTAATTTATTCCTGAATTTTCAGCATCATTACTCCAGTCTTCAGTGTCACATGATCCTTCAGAAATCATTCTGATATGACGATTTGCTGCTCAAGAAACATTTATGATTATCAATGTTGAAAACAGCTGTGTACAATTTTTTTTTCCAGGATTATTTAATGAATAGAAAGCTCAAAAGAACAGCATTTATTTGAAATACAATCTTTTGTAACATTATAAATGTCTTTACTGTCACTTTTGATCAATTTGATGCGTCCTTGCTGAATAAAAGTATGAATTTATTTAATTAAAAAAAAAAAAAAACTCTTACTGACCCCAAACTTTTGAAAAGTAGTGTATAATGTTACAAAAGCTTTAATTTTAGTTAAATGCTGTTTTTTTGAACTTTCTATTCATCAAATAATCCTGAAAAATAAAATGTACAGAGCAGTTTTAAACAGATAATAATCATAAATGTTTCTTGAGCATCAAATCATCACATATGAAGGATCATGTGACACTGAAGACTGGAGGAATGATGCTGAATAAATTACACTTTACTATATATTCACATAGAAAACAGCTATTTTAAATTGAAATAATATTTCACAATATCACTGTTTTTACTGTATCAAATAAATGCAGCCTTGGTGACACACACACACACACACACATATATATATATATATATATATTATTATTTTATTTTTTAAATCGCTGCAGGTTTGTGCCTCCATACTCTCTTCACTCTCTGTGTATTATTCAGTGATGAGGTGAATATCTGCGGCATGTAGATCAGACTCCGTCGTACAGCGTCCGTGTCCCTGCGCTGCTCTCATGTTGACCTGTGAACGTTCACAGAACATCTGAGGCCGTTTCAATGGAAATCTGCTCTTTCATGAAGGTGAGCTGCGGTCAGACGCCACGTAAACCTGCTGCTGGAGTGAGAGCGTGTCATGCTCTAGTCATTTGCCATCCATGCATTTCCACGCTGAGTTGCGTTACAGCTCATAATGCTGGCTTTTCTTTAATAAGTAAGTGTGTGTGTGTGTGTGTGTCACACATGATCTGGACTGTATTTAAAGTACAGTATGGTAAACACATTACGCATTTATTGATCGCTGGACAGCGTAATTAAACAGAAGGGCAAGATTGTTCTGTCATACACATGTTAAGGCGCTAATATATTAGGTGTCTTTACTACTATGTACTTACATAAAGAAATGTGTAACTGAGCAGTGTTTTAGTCACATTCACACAAAGACTACTACCTCAAAAATGTGATACCACAGCAAAACTAAGGTCATTCGAGCTAGTTGTGTGTTAAACACGTTATAGTCTCTTGTAACATGTTCTCTGCTGTAGTTTGAAGCAGAATCACTGCTTTAAACTCTCTGTCTGATGAATCGATTGATTCAGTTTGTGGTTTGTGTCGTCACTGAACTGGCAAGTTAAAAATAAAAATGCCCTACTTGCACATTATAATATTGGTGCATATAAGTAAAATAGTTAAACATCATGATTTTGTAACTAGTCACTTTATTTTAGGGTGACGTTACAGTGTAATTACACAAATAAGTGCTGAGTAATATTAATTAACTACATGTGTTACTATAATGTTAAGGTTAGTTGCTATAATTTACTATAGTAAGTGCTGTAACTACATCACCTTAAATAAAGTGTTCCCTATAGATTTCTACTGTATAGTCATATCTGAGCAAATACTTGATACTTTTATAACGTTATAGGAACGTTACTTTTGAATGTTGTCTGAACGTTCTATTCATGTTACTGAAAGAACGTTTGTTGATAACTTTGTCAGAATGTTCCCTGTTATCTGGGATCCTCTAATGCAGGACTGGGTTTCTGTTGTCATGTGATGCTTCTGCTTTAGTATTGTTATGGCGTTATTATAATTGCAAGCTTTGAAGACACTATAAAATATGAGTTTATGCCCTCATTATGATAGCTGGATAAACATGTGCTTGTGTGTTATGCAAATAAATGTGTCGAGCCACACACACACACGAATAACACCATGGTCTCGTTCAGACTAAAGACAAGCCACATGAATCATACACTCGTCTGGCTCTGCGTCTTACATTAGAGCATATTTGATTTGGCAGCTAATTATTTAGCAGAAAAATGAGGAATATGCATTATTTCTAGTGTAAAGAGGGAAAAAGGGGAACGATTTTAAAAAAACCTTCCCAAGTGTGTTCCACGCGAGGAATGAACTACTTTTTCATATGATGAACTGTTCAATTCAAGAGGGAGCTTCACCGTTGGGCTCACACACTTTCACATGTTAACTCTTTCACTGCCGCAGTCACAGGCTGATCCACACCCCTGCAACATTTTACTGCTTTAATATACATATTATTTTGAAACCGCATCATTTCGGACCCTTTAAGTAGCTTAAGCTACTAATAATACACTACAATACACTATAAGATACTAATATTTTAATATATGAATGTGTGTGTGTTGTATAATATCAAAGCTACACATTTCTAGTAATTGTGCAGGTAATTCTCATATTGTATTTTCAGAAAGTTTTGGAATATTTTTCCTCTCCCCGAACGTGTCACTGAAACACAATAATAAATAATTTAATAAGAAGGGTTACTTTGACCTATTAAGATGTTGTTTACTTTGAAAATATATATATTTTTTTGTAAATCAGTAACAATTTTAACAATATTTCAAGTGTAATTTGAATCCAATCTTTCTTTGTAAAAGTCATAAAGTTCATTAGTTTGAATATACATTGAACCAAACACTATAATTCAATATACTTTATTTTTGACATAACATCCCATGTTTCAGTAGTGACAGTAATGTGTTGGTAGTGACTACATCACAATACTTCGCATACTAAAACACTAAAACAAATTAAAATACTAATGATTTGCATAACTGTACTAAAATTGTGTTTATTTCTCCCAAATAAATGATATGTTCCCTTTTGTCACTACCAAAACAATGATGTCACGACCAAAACATGGTGACGTTTCGGTAGTGACAGTTTTCGATACTTCTGAGTCTAGCTCAAAGATGCTAAATGGTTAGCTAGCACAGTTCTGAACAGTTAAACACACGTAAAAACTACATTTCATGGAGTAACACCCAGAAAAGTTTGCTTAATTGCAGGAAAAGGTGTTTGGTTTTGACGTTCCTGAAAGTTCCACACAGATTTTCAGACTTGAACACGTTTAACTCAAAATGATGGACCTATCTGCTGTGAAAGAGAGGCTATGAGAGGGAGGGACACAGGAATATTTCCTGATCAGAAATGTAGAAGTGTGTTAAAATCAGTCCCAGCCAATGGACTCAAACATGCACTGTTTCGGTAGTGACGTGAACATGACGGACACGTTTTTTTACATAAAGTTTCAATAAAATATAATTTTTTTTTTTTTTTTTTTACTTCAATATCATTTTCACAAGTTGAAATTTAGGGGTTAGGGTTCAGGACAGCCACCTCCCAATTAAAAGTACCCAATAAATGATGATTTTATATATATTAAGCTTACTGATATTTTAAATATTCTTGTGGGATTCAACAGATAATAGAAGGATCTTAGTAAACATCTCAAATTTGAATACTTAAATGCTTTTTAAATGTGTTTTTTTGGTTGTGGGACATAAGTTTGCACCAATTCTGTAGAACGGCCCATATATAAAACCAGAGTAGCAATATCAATTAGATGAAAATGAAGTAGATAACACTATTGTTTATATCACTGAGTCAGAAATATAACAATGAACAACAGAATTTAGCTAAATATTTACACTGAGACTTTTGAAACAGTTGAATCATGCAAATAAACTGATTCACTAAAACGATGGCGTTTGAGAAAGATAAGACGACCAGGGGAGCGCATATGATTATTACATCAGTTTGCATCAGCATCTGTCAGATTTGACAGAAAGCAGGTTTTAGTTAGTTACTGTTACTTTATATACATAAAACTATAATGAGGCCAGTCCTGTGTTTTCCCTTTGCTTTCATTTTTATTTAAGAAAGCTGTCATTAATGGGCAAAAACTGGGTATTAGCTGAAACGCTAATGTCTGATGGTATGTGGCAGATCACAGTGATTTCTGAGTGCTAGTTAGAGCCCTAGTGTGTGTGTGTGTGTGTGTGTGTGTGTCTCCTCCCCCACATCCTGAGCGCAGGAAGGACGCTGCGGATCGATAGATGCGATCTGTTTCTGGGCTGCAGCGGGACGTTGCGTGCCGAGGCTCTCGTGGTTGTGGCGAGTGATCTCATAGCTTTATAAAGCCGCAGTGGTGACGCGAGGCAGACGGACTAAATTTAATCCTCGGCCCAGGAGTTTAATTGCCGGACCACGAGGCCGGGCCGCTCTCTCCTCCCTGCAGTAACCGGGCACCGTCACCCAGTATCGATCCGTCTCCCTCGCACCTTGTTGTTTTTCTCACTCCTTCTCTTTCTTTCTCCCTCCATCGCTCATACTCTCAGCGTCTCATTCACTCTTCTCACTCCTCAGTAAGGGTTTTTCTGTTGACCCAGTCAGAGACTTTTATGAGATCACTCATTGCTCTGCCTTCTATCTCACCTTCCCCAGCACAGAAATGATTCTTATAGAGTTACTTTTTGGTGTGACATGCTAAACCATCTCTAAAAACTCATTCTTATAGAATTATTATGTGTGCAGATCTTATGAGCTCATGATAATTGAGAGGCAACATTGAATATTTGTACTTGTATTAATTAATTATTAAATCAGGAAGGAAAAGAAAATGGAAAAATTGCTTAATGTTTTAAATAAATAAATAAATAAATACAGTACTTATATTTATTTTTAATAAATGGATAAATAAATGATATATTGTATAATTTAATAATATAGTGCTATCAAACGATTAATTGCGATTAATCACATCCAAAATAAAAGTTTGTGTTTACATAATATATTTGTGTAGTGTGTATATTTATTATGTGTGTGTGTGTATATATATATATATATATATATATATATATATATACACACACACATGTATGTACATATTTAACAAATTATATTATGTATACAATATTATATATAAATATAAATATATATATGACAGCACTATAATACAAATAATATAATAAAATAAATAAGTTAAGATTTTTTCTCCCTAAAATTATGTATTGTGATGTTGTAGGAATGTCTATTAAATAAATAAATAATATATTTATGCATATATGCATATTTTTTTATGAAATGTATACCCCACCCTCACTAGGTATATTTCCCTGAAATTATGATTTTTGAGAAAGACACAGAACTCTACAAAATAGAAGTAAATATTTCAGTTGTACTTGATGTATGTTATGTTGTTATAAATAAAAAAAAATAGACAAAATGATGATTAAAAATGAAAACCTCAATATGCTTTTGCCTAAAATCACATACAGTTCAACCTAAAATATTGATGGACACAAAAATATAAGTAATTCAGTTTTACGTTTGAAATGCATTTCAGATTTTATCTGAATATTTGTACTTTTAAAAATGTATTTGGTCATATCACATGACCATTTATGAGCTAATATAGACAAAAAGATGATTAAAATGAAATTAAACATGTTTTCTTTTACCTAAAAATCACATCATTTCAACCTAAAATACTGACGGACACATTGTGTCAACTTTCTTTACAAAAACAAGTAATTCGCTTTACATTTGGAATAATTTACATGAATGCATCTGATAGAGGCTTTTCAGTGCATCCGAGCTACGCATTTGACTGGTAGTGAATGTGAACGCCACTTGAGCTTCAGGAGAAATAAAATAACTCATTTGTGGTGGTGAAATAGGGATGGGGATATTTTTTTACATTTAAATCAGCATCATTTGCAGAAACACCAGCGTAAACCAGTAGTTCATGTTTGAGCTCGTGCTCTTCCTCTGACTCCTCTCTCTGCGTCCGTTTCTCTCTGGCCGTGTTCCACCTCCTCAGATCAGTCATAAATCCTTGTCAAATTCCTCCTTCGCTTTTTAACAAAGTGCTCGTCTTCACCTTTCCCCTTCTCTCTGTTTATCTCCGCACTAATGAATGAGTGGCTGTCCGCTGTGGCCCGCAGATTAAAACGGCTCCCAGGGGCCTGAGCGAGTGCTACTTACCCCTGTTACCACACACACACACACACACACACACACACACACACACATGTGAGAACGGCCTCAGGGTCGGCCCTCGGCCCGTATTCCCTCGGTAGCTGTTAACCCGGGGCGTTTTATGGGCAGTCAGTTCCAGACTGGCTCTCGCCCCAAGCTCTGAACGAACCCCGTTTCATTTGCATCCATGAAACTGAGCTCCAAAACAAAACAAGCCCACTTCTCGAACAACAAATGCAATATATTCATGCTAAAGCTGCATTTTTGCTTGAGCCCATCATGACAGGGAGAGCGAGGAGCACAGAGGAGTGTGAGAGCATGTCAAGAGTTAATTGAGTTCCTCCTCCGTTTGCTGTTCCTTTATCAGCCCATCAGCTGAGGCCCTCTGACCGACCTGATACTCTGTGTGTGTGTGTGTGTGTGTGTGTGTCATGAACCCAGTGACAGAAAGCTCACCAAGGCTGTATTTTATTGTAAAAACTGTGAAATATTATTTTAATTTAAAATAGCTGTTTTCTATGTGAATATATAGTAAAGTGTAATTTATTCCTGTGAATTTTCAGCATCATTCCTCCAGTCTTCAGTGTCACATGATCCTTCATATGTGATGATTTGATGCTTTAGAAACATTTATGATTATCATCAATGTTAAAAACAGTTGTGCTGCTTCAGATTTCTGTGGATTTTTCAGAATTATCTGATGAACAGAAAGTTCAAAAGAACAGCGTTTATTTGAAATATAATCTTTTGTAACATTATAAATGGAATTTATTTGATCCATTTAATGCATCCTTGCTGAATAGAAGTATTAATTTATTTTAATAAAAAAGTACGGACCCCAGATTTTCGAAAGGTAATAGAAGAAAGTTATAGATATACACTGAAAAAAAAAAAAAAAAAAGTGTAGAAACAATTTTCACTCAGCAATTACAACAAAACAGCAAGTAAGACACTGAATACATTTTGTGAAATTTTAGAAAAATTAAAATAGTATTTTCGGTAACACATATAAACTATTAACTACGACTTTTCCCTCAATAAACTCCTAATTACTGCTTATTAATCGTTAGTAAGGTAGTTAAGTTTAGGTATTAGGTAGATTAAGGGATGTAGAATATGATCATGCAGAATAAGACATTAATATGTGCTTTATAATTACTAATAAACAGCTAATATTCTTGTAATATGCATGATGATAAGCAACTAGTTAAAAGACCCTAAAATAAAGTGTTACCGTATTTTCTTGTAAAACTACTCCAATAATCTTTAAAAGCCTTTTTACAGTGTAAAACAAATATTATTGGAGTATGTTTTACAAGAAATACTCTTTCAGTGTTTGTACCTTAAAATTTCACATTAACTTTTATTTGTAATATTTACTAGTAATTACGGAGTGAATTTTTACCAAAGTTTTGGTATAAGAGTTTATGGTATAAATCCACATGTACTTATAGATATTGTTTGGATGTTCATATGGATGTCTTGCGGAAGTCGTTTCTATATTGTGGCGTAGTGAAACGCTTCTGGAACAAGAACAAATGTAGGGCGGGGCTTGATTTTGTCTGTGGGGAATTGATTGGATGGACGTGGTTTGCTATTGGTGGATCTCATGTGAGTGACAGGTTGCCCCGCCCTCATCATCAGAGAAGAGATGCTGCAAGAGGGAGGGGAAGTTATTCTGATTCAAGATTATGAGGAACGTGAATTTAAAACAATAACGATGTGCACCGATAAATCATTTAGAATAAACACTGCAATATTCAATTAAAAAAATAAGATCCATTTTGATTTCATGGTGACTCTTAATATTCAGATCCATTATTGTTAAGCAGTCTGGATAGGTTTTCATGTGCCGTGAAGAGGAAGTATCTCGCTCTCAGGTCTATTACAGCACTTTGTTAAGACTTCAGAGCAAAGCTCAAGCTTTCTGGAGAGTCGCGGCGCGAGATCTTCAGGCTAACTCGTGTCCAGTGCTGTGGCGGGAGTGCAATTATATTACAGCGGCTGAAATTCTGTTAGTATGACCGGCTGGAATCAGATTAGGCCCAAACTGAACATGATGCTTGGTGGGCGACGCTCAGCATGAATTTAAATGGGTTCACGGTGAACAAAAGCAGACGTGAGCGGGATCAGCCAGAGGAATGAAACGGTCCTGGACAGGAACGACAGCGGGCCGAGGACAGAAACTCAGCTGAGAGATACTGATGTGAACATGGAGGAATGGGAAGCATTACATTGCCTACATTTTGAAATGATCAAATTAAATTATATTTCTTACCGGTTCGAATTCAGAATGGAACAGGAATCAAATGATTCCCTGGCGTTCGTGGTTCATATTCATCAGCGTTATTAATCTGCTCCACAACAAGAGGAATTTGGCTTTATCAGAGTTGAATGTGACGAGAGAGAAAGTAATACAAAGGCTATAAATCAATTATTTTCATCTTCTTTCGTTGCACACAATAAACAAGAGTCGTCCGATTCGTGACTCTTATCAGCTGATTCTTTTAATGAATCAGTCAAGAACTCTCATTCATCTAATGACTCACTGAATCATTGGAAGTGAACCTATAATAACAAAAGAAATGTAATAGGTCACATTTGTTAACATTAATAAACTACATCAGTTAACATGAACTGACAATGAACAATAATCCTACAGCATTTATTAATCTTAGTTAATGTTAATATTATCTTAGTTAAGGTAATGTCAGTATTTACTAATACAACAACAAAAGTTGTATCTGTTAACCCTCATGCGGTGAAGATTTTTTTTGTCCTAAAAAAATACTAGTTAATGTTATCGCACGGAAATGACTTTGTTCACACAGGGTATAACTACTTCTCAAAATTTTTTTATTTTTTTGATCATTTTGGGGAAGGTTTTTCACCTTGTCACACTTGTGGTGTTCCCGGATCAAAATGACCGGCTTACCAAAAATTGCTTATGAATCTCTATATTATCACCAAATATTGGATTCAATCTTTTTGTCAGCTTGTTTTCTTTTATTTAGGACTGGTTTTGTATTTCTTTTTGCATCTGATTAATCGTAGGCCTCATTTATCTGAGAGTAGGCACCTTAGTTTTTTAATGAAAAAAGTGTTTTTTGACGATAATTTTGTCAATTTTACATTGCTTATTACACTAGTGTGCTTTAATGTTTAAGCAGGAAATGTGTTTTTAAAAATGTTTTTATTTATTCCAAAAAGGCATAAAGTCACACTTGTGATGTTCCCAGTCAAAAATGACCGGCCTACCAAAATAGCTTATAAATCACTTGTTACGCTATATTATCACCAAGTATTGGATTCAATCTTTTTGTCAACTTGTTTTCTTTAAATTAGGACAGGTTTTGTATTTATTTTTGAAACTGATTGATCGTAGGCCTCATTGATCTGAGCTTATATCAGTCAAAAATGACCGTCCATTGAAAATGAATGGGAGAATCGAAAATCAGTGTTCAGGAGCGTGTTCATCATGTTCATGTTCACATATGTACATGTGGGCGAGCAAAAATAAAGGCCTCGGACCTCCGCATGTGTTGATACATGCATACTCGTGCATCCGCGGACATACACACACGTCCATGTACACAAACAAACCATTCTGAGTATTACAGGCTTTCTTTTACACAGAGATTAACTTTATCCTCAGATCAGTGAGGCTCAGATCGATGAGGCCTACGATCAATCAGTTACAAAAATAAATACAAAACCTGTCCTAATTGAAATAAAACAAGCTGACAAAAAGATTGAATCCAATATTTGGTGATATTAGTTAATGCACTGTGAGCTAACATGAATATTTTTGTTAACTAACATTAACATTAAATATAGCTGCAAGCAGCCTTTAAAGGGCCAAGCACAAAAAAGCAAGCAAGAAGTAAAATCATTAGTAAAATATAGCAATTTATTTCATATACTTTATTGTAGTTAGTGGCAATTTAATATTTTGTTCAGTTATAGCACCACCAACAGGCTCAATCCCACCACTTTTTTATGTGTCCTCAGAGTGTGTCAAATTTGGTGAAAATATCTCATTATATACACATAAAAGTACATAAAAATGACCCATTGCATTTTTTTGCCGCCTACTATCAAAATTTTGGCATTTGGGCTATAACATTTAGCCACCGACCTACCTTTACGAATTTCCTACAGTGGTTTCAAAGATATTTGCAAATGTTGTTTTAACGCTAAATCACCACGTCACACAAACCATAAGGCGAAATCTAGCATGTTAGGTATCGTTGGACTCCGCAAGGTTAAGGAGTCGAAGGAGATGAGAATAAGTCAACCACATCAAAAGTTATGAGCATATGAACATTTGTTTATACCACTAGGTGGCGCTGTCTTGAAACTTCTCTGGCTCCTTCAGGGCATTGTGCTGATGACCCATACCAAGTTTCGTAATGATGCATAAATTTATTTAATAAATAATTTATTGCATAAAAATACAGCTTTTTTCTACAAAATGCAAAATGGCCGATATGGTAAAATTGGATATCATTCAACTCTGCATCTCCGGACCAGTAGGTGGCGCTGTGCCGAAACTCAGCATGTAGCTTCAGGTCATGCTTGTGATGACATGTACCAAGTTTGATACAGATATGTCCAATTTGGCATGCTCTTCTTCGAATTTGTTTGCACGTTATTCGAGCTTTGGTAACTTTTTTTGTCAGCATAGTCTGAAGATGATCTGATTTGATTTTCTTTAAAATTGGAGCAACTGTCTAGGAGGAGTTTTTTTGGCGGGAAAATTTGGCAGACAAGTTTCACGATGGAAAATGACGTCATAGGGTGCAATCGAATCGTACTGAGCCAAGGAAAAAGAATATTGTTTCTAACCCTTATGTTTCAAAAGTTATTAGTGTAACCATAAATGAAACTTTGGACAAGTGGTGGCGCTAGAGAGTTTGATCTAGAGACACCAAATTTACTGTAGTTAATGTTGGGACTGTCCTCTATCAGTGTGCCAAATTTCATAACTTTACTGTGGGCGGGCATAGACTCCCAGAGCAGAATAAGAATAATAATATGCTGTAAATATATATGGCTCATTGTTAGTCTATAATAGTTAATGCATTAACTAATAGAACCTTATTGAAAATGATTTATTTTTATTTTTATAATAATTAAAATAATAATCATTTTAACCAAGATAGTGTTGATTTTCTTTAATAAAGGTGTTTTGATGTCTTTCATAAATGTACTAAAGCATTGTTAATGAAATCTTGAAGGAATTGCAACTGTTAATTCAATTCAGTCATTCATGTTTATGAACAGTCACATTTAGTGAAACTAAAGAATCTTTCAGTAATAACAGGAGCGTATATGAATCTCTATATGATCATCATTGAGGCTGCTGGAGAGATTGAGCTGAGCGCATGTTTTATATATGAACATAGAGCCATTCAGACATTTATGCAATTATGCTAAGTGTCACCTTCACCGTGACCTTTGACCCAGGGTTAAGCTCCCCTTGAAGTTTCGAAATAAAGCCTAAATGGAATTGCCCTGTATGCCAGTGTTTCTAATATATGGCTGTTAATAAATAAAATGAATGTGCAGAAAGGTGCATATGCATTTATCTTTATTCAGAAGCTCGAAACAAACTGCTTTCACTCTGAATTAAACACAGTCTCTCGTGTTCAGCAGCTTGATTCTCTCATGCCAGGCCGTCTCTGTGAAGATGAAATTTGTTCTTAAGTGATTAAAAAAAACAAATCTTATAATGTACGGAGGATTCATCTGTACTGCTCTGCATGCATTTAATCTCACGTTTATTAACATCGATGTTGTTCAAGACTGCGAACCACAGTCTGAAAGTTATTGACACACTTGTCAACTGTCAACATTTACTAGACATAAATAATTTTTGGCAACACTTTAGTTTAAGGTCCAATTCTCACTTTTAACTAGTTGCTTATTATCATGCATATTATTAGGATATTGGCTGTACTTATAAAGCACATATTAATGCCTTATTCTGCATGATCATATTCTACATCCCTTAATCTACCTAATACCTAAACTTAACAACTACCTTACTAACTATTAATAAGCAGTAATTAGGAGTTTATTGAGGCAAAAGTTGTAGTTAATAGTGAGAATTGGACCCTAATCTTACCATTTATTATATTATAAATTATGGTGACACTTTACAATAAGATCCCATAGTTAATGCATTCATTAATATTAACTAACAACATTTGTTACAGTATGTATTAATGTCCAATAATGTTCATTGTTAGTTCATGTTAGCTGTGGTTCATTAAATAATACTAACAGATTCAACTTTTGATGTAATAATGTATTAGTAAATATTGAAATTAACATGACCTTAGATTAATAAGTGCTTTAGAAGTGTTTTTTCATTGTTATTTCATGTTAACTAATATAATTAACAAATGAAACTGGTTACACTGTAAAACAGTCGACATGTATATGAACTGAGAAAATTTACTAGCTATATATATATATATATATAGTGACTAAAAGCACATATCATTGTGATAATGTTTAATGCAATGAATATAATCACATCGTGAGTATCGTAGATGAACAGCTGGTGGTTAATTGTCTTCTGAGATACAGGCGTTTTCTTTAGTGAGTCTGAACTGAATAACATCGATCAGATTGTCATTCTTACACTTCGATTGCAGTTCTTCCAGCGTTATTTACTCACCAAAGGCTTGTAGTACTCGGCGAGTGTTAGTTTGGGATTTCTCCATGATATCCAACTAGTCTTTCTGCAGTGTCCAGGACACAACGTCACACATTCTCTCTGACAGAGGCCTTTTTTCCACAAGGTCAGTGTTTTAACAAGGAGCTATTTTTTATTATTTATTTTAACCTCTCTGTGATGTTCCAGAGGTGGCGGCACCTGCCGCAGCGTTGAATATACATGACACAAGAGGCTGCGATGAGATTTCATTTGACATGCTGACCCCATCTCCGTGGGCACGGGAAACCAGGGCGAGAAAATAAGGTTGACCTTTGACCCCTGACCTTGAACCCAGCATCACCCGCACTTACAATTAAATCAGTCAGAGAAACAGGCTGTCTGAAGGAAGTGTGCGCCTCACTGACACTGCTGACTGGCTGTTCGTGTTTCTCTTTTGATTTCATTTTCATTATATTATTTACTTGTGTTCTGTGATGATTTTTGCTCTTTAAATGGAGTACTTTATTACATTTTAAAACTAAAAGCATTAAAAAGCATTTTTGTTACTTTAAATAAAATATATAAAAATACTTTTTCCCCCAGATAACTAAATTTAAACTTAAACCTAATTTTACTTGAACTAAAACTGAAATAAAAAGTAATAAAAAAACTACATAGACATAATTAAATATACATTTACATATACAAAAATTACACAACAAAATTACTAAAACTTTAACTAAAATGGAAAATATAAAAGTAAAAACTAATTCGAATATTTTTATAAAAACTATAATAGTATCTCAATGATACTAAAAGTAATAAATACTGATTATTTCACATACATAAATAAAAAAAATCAGAGTATTCAGTTCTGCTTGTGGATTTATTTCAAGCTAAATAAAACATTTATTATTATGAATTTATTGAAATTAAAGGTGATTATAAGATTGATCATGTACTGTAATTGTTGCCAATACTTTAAAATTAGAATGAGAACAAAATATAAAAGTAAAAAAAAATATGTATTTCTATTTTCTGTTTTATTTTAAAATAGAAATAATAATTCAAAATATTAATAAACGGTCAGAGATGAAGCCTGACGACATGATTTGTATGGGATCAAGGATCTAAAACAGCTGTGTGTGATCCCGTCATGACCCCTGCGACACCCTGTAATGCTCATTATTTATAGGCTGGGTGACATAAATAATCACATGTTTTTGACGGTGCTGTCTGTAATAGTGAAGCATTCAAAACACGTTTTCTTTGGCTAGACTTCCTGCAGAACGCTTCACTTGAAGCCCTTATATATAATGCATTATAGAAGTATTTTTGAATGCATTAATTATGCCTTGTATAATCTCATGATTAACTGTAACCACAGTTATAATACATCATAGTACTCTTATAATCTATTCATTGTTACACCTTTAAAAATATTGCATTAAAACACGACATACAACCAAGCATCTATAAACATGAAGAGAAATATAAGTGCCAGATAAGTGTCAGTGGTATTTGTCTTGATATGAGATGAAATTCATTTTGAAGGACCATATTCAAAGTTAATAAGATTGCACAATGATTCATATTTTAATTGCAATCACGATTTCTTGATGAATTAGACAGTCATCTGCAGTACTGGCCAACTGGTTATTTATCCTGCAAATATTGTTTTCATTTGGCATTTCCATTACCTTGGATTGGTAACATGTCTATATATGCTTGGGGTTGCCAGATATCCCCCAATCAGAGCTTTTCTCTGGATCCATTTGCTTCATGTAAACACTGCGATATAAACCAGTGCAATAAATGAAAGTGTCTGCGAGCAAACATTAATCTCAACTATATTGTCTGCAATTGTGGTTGCTGAATAAATACACTTATGCAATCTCTGTGCTATACAAAGTATTTTTAAAAACATAACACTTTATGTTACAGTCCTGTTCCGCGTGTACATACTACATACTTATTATAGTAATTACAATAACTGGGTAATAACTAGAGACTAACCCTAAAACTAAGCTTAACCCATGTAGTTGCCTTATATTACCCAGTACTTGTCTTAGGTAAGAACACTGTAAGAGCATGTAAGTGCACATACTGTAAAATAAAGTGTATATTAAATATTGAATAGCATATTTTGACATTTTTGTAATGTAACTGTTTTATCTTTGAGAGAAGCTTTTTGAGGTTGTACCAGTTTCATAATGTGGAGAGTAAAACTTATTTTTCTACTCCAATTCATTTTTGAAACATGACCATTTGCACAGTTACTGTCATAACTTGTTTTCATGACAAATTTATTTGAACATATTAAATAATTAAGACATTACTAACAGGGAAAAGTAAATATAATGAATATATACGGTGCATATATTTAGTGAAATGCTCCTCTAGTGTTCATTTACCTAGTGAACTAACATGCTGTGGACACTAAATGACTGACCTGAGGTGAATGTAATGCTACATGAGATATTATTCTCAAGCTCTTTTATTGACACCTTTCTGCGGTTGAATCACCGGCTGATCCATAAACATATCTATGCATAGATCATTTGTTCTTCTTCTGCACTTTTTCCTGTTGTGGTGGTTAGCAAACAGCGCTGCATTACCATGCACGCCCCCTTCTGGATTGGAGTGTGGATCGCCTGTGACTGACTGTAATTGTCGTCTTCGGGATGAATGCATGTACTGTTACACCTCTAATATATATATATATATATATATATATATATATATATATATATACACACACATGTTGACGTTCTGTGCAAATTCATATGTCAACACCATTGCTGAGTATTTTCTCTTTAAAACTGCAGTAAAAAAAGACTGGTGTCTGTGACGTCACAAGCTACCTTGTAACTAATCACGCTTTAGCATATCATTAACAGCGAACTAGCAGGGGAGTCTCAAGAGAAGCCAGGTTATCCCAGTGTATTTTTCTGTTGATATGAGAAATGCTGTAGATTTAGCAATATGGCGGGTGTATGATGTATATTACGACGTTATGATGAACTATATGCCTTTCTCAACTGACGTTCTGAGTGTTTGTAAGGATACTGATTTCCAGACTCTGAGATGGCAAACAACATTAGCAGCACATTATTAGTTGTTTGATAACATAGTCAAGCAAAAAGCTAATTACCGTTATGTGTCCGACGTTGTAAAGAGCGATACCATTGTGCAGCGTTTACCTCAGGAAGTTGAGCGAGTGGATCTCTGTGCTGCGCGAGCCAATGGAGGCAGGGCAAATTTGCATATTCATTGATCCGCGTATACTAAATGAGGCAGGGGTGTAGAGTTACAAGCTATTTTAAAGGATTAGTTCACTTTCAAATGAAAATTATCCCAAGCTTTACTCACCCTCAAGCCATCCTAGGTGTGACTTATGACTTTCATATGACTTTCTTCTTTCTGATGAACACAATCAGAGATATATTAATAAATATCCTGACGCATCCGAGCTTTATAATGGCAGTGAGCGGGATCAACGAGTATGAAGAAAGTGCGTTGAAATAGGTCATTTTGGTGATCAAAGATGAGTTTTAAGAGATACAATTATTGACTACAGGGGGACTTTAAAGACAAAAATGACAGTATTTGTGCACACACCATTCTGTTTATTATAAGCGCGCTGCAGTTTTGTCATCTGCCGCTTTAAATGCTCAGTGGATTTCTGATTGGCTGTCAATGTTTTTATAGTTCATTAGCTGGAAAATATTAGCTCTAAAAAGTGATTCGTTCCTCTGCATCGTTATAGTTGTGGACTATTCTCATTATAGTTATTGTCCTTCAACAAAATAATCCTATTGTAACCATCATCGTTCAGCCCACTGTATGAATTGAGATGCAGTGTGGATTTTGTCGGGTTACTGGTGACGACGTGTTTACAGAAATTGCACCTGATTATTGTACTGTTGATCTGGCATCACATCGGCCGTCCTTCACCTCACGTCTTTGTCTGTCTTCCAGGCTGCTGAACAGGATGGCCGCTGAGGAGCGGCACATGACGTCCAGCTGTGGCTCCTACATCAAGACAGAGCCCTCCAGTCCGTCCTCTCTTGTGGACACGGCCAGCCATCCCAGTCCCGGCGCGCATTCAGACGCCAGCGGCGGCTACGCCAGCGCCATCAACAGCCACTCCAACGGCCTGGACTCTCCGCCCATGTTCACGGCGGGCGGGCCGCTGGGTGCGGCGGGGAGCGCCTGCCGCAAACGCTACGAGGACTGCTCCAGCACGCTGCTGGATGACCCCGGCTCCATAAAATGCGAGTACATGCTCAACTCCATCCCCAAGCGCCTGTGCCTGGTGTGCGGAGACATCGCGTCGGGGTATCACTACGGCGTGGCGTCCTGTGAAGCCTGCAAGGCCTTTTTCAAGAGAACAATACAAGGTATTCCTTCTGCGTGTGCTGTATGTTGGCGGTTTGGAAGAATTATGATTTCTGTAAGAAGTTTCTTCTGTTCCTCTGTTTTATTTTATCAGAACACCTCTCATATTTTCATATAAAGTAAAGCATAAAGTAATATGTCACTATGAACTTATTCTGAGAATGAGAAACAATGGCCAGCTGTCAATAAAAAGACATTGTGCGTATTGACATATCATCATGACTTGGATGTAGTAATGTATGGTGTGGCGCCAGCGGTGACGTTCTAGTAATCAATCCATCTGATCGCCTAAACGAGGTTTACTGTTACAGAGACATATGATCAGATGACCACACTGACCAGAAGGCAGTAAGAGCGGATGAAATATCCGTCTCTTCTCACTACAGCACAGAATGGACAAACCAAAGCGTTTCACATGGCCGGATTTTGACGAATGGTGTAAGGTCCATAATGTGTCTTATTTTGGACAAGAGCTGACCTGTTATACAGGAAGAGACATGTAAAGCACTGTAAAGACCCGTTCACACCAAGATCTATAACTATAAAGATAACTATACTGATAACGTTATTAACTTCCACACCAGCAGACGATCTTGTTCTGTTTATTTTAAGCGTGCACTGAGCATTTAAAGAGGCAGACGACAAAACTACAGTGTCTTTAAAGGTATCCTAAGTGTATAAGACTATCTTCTTTCAGACGAACACAATCAGAGATATAGAAATATAAAAATATCCAAGATTTATGACAGTGAACGCGGGACGTGTTTTGAAGCCCAAAATAAATGCATCCATCCATCATAAATATAATCCATACAGCTCCAGGGGGTTAATAAAAGCCTTCTGAAGCGAAGAGATGGGTTTTTGTGAGAAAAATATCCATATTTAAAACTTTATAAACTAAATTAACTAGCTTCCGCCAGACGATTGTACGCATACTGTGCAAGTCGACTGAAGCGATGTAAACAAATATGGCTGGACAACAAACTCAAGCTCCTCTTCTCTTATATCGAAATCCTCTGACATTTCTCTTTAAAATGATTGTTTTAGACTTCGAATTCTAATGCTCTATCCTCTGTGCTTCCACGCTCGTCACTGCGTCATGCGTCAGGTCAGGGGTTACTGTTTTACCGCAAATCAATGCGTACGGCCGTCTTTTGGTAAATATGGATATTTTTCTCACAAAAACCCATCGCTTTGCTTCAGAAGGCCTTTATTAACCCCCTGGAGCCGTATGGATTATATTTATGATGGATGCACTTTTTTGGCTTCAAACACGTCAGCTGTTCACTCCCATTATAAAGCTTGGAAGAGCCAGGATATTTTTTAAATATATCTCAGATTGTGTTCATCTGAAAGAAGATAGTCATATACACCTAGGATGGTTTGAGGTTGAGTAAATCATGGGGTAATTTTCATTTTTTTTGGGTGAACTATCCCTTTAAAGCAGGATGGATTCTGATTGGCTGTCAGAAAAATGTTTGTGAAACATATATCTTTATCGTTATCATTATAGTTATTGTCCTTTGTGTGAACGGGCAGACTTGATTTGGTTTTTTACCAAAATACAGGAGCAGAAAATCAGACACTAGCATGCTGGTTTCGGCAAAAACACGTAAAATGTAGCAGAAATGTGTATAGACTCTGACTTCCGGTCGCAAAGCATTAAAAAATATATAAACAAACATAAATAAATAAAATTGCTTGGAATAAAATAAAATACATTTTAACAGAAATAAAATAATTAAAACATTTTAAACATTTAAACATAATTTTCTTTTAATTTAAAATAAATATAATAAATAATAAAAACTATATAGATGTTTTTTTTTTGTTTTTTTTTTTTTAAAAAACAACAAATTTACTAAAACATCACCTAAAATTAAAATGAAAAATATAAAAGTAAAAACTAATTCCATAATAAAAAACCATAATAATATCTGAATGATGCTAAAATACATAAATAATAATAAAAAAAAATATTCAGTATTCATCGGCTTGTGGATTTACTTGCTGAAACAAAACTCTTGATAAAATAATGGCAATTTTGGCAATCAACTTAAGCTGCTTTGAAGTGAAAAAATAAAAATAAACAAGACATATTTCATTCAAAGCAGAGAGTGGATAGAAAAGTTATTTCTGTGGATAAATATGGTGCTTTCTGTGTAGCTCAGCGAGTGACACGCTAATGCAGAGGTTTCTGTTGTGCATCGTGATGTTCAGGGTCACAACAGATGAGCAGCATTGGACTGTGTTCTGAACCAGATACTGATCACATGGACTGTGTGTGTGTGTGTGTGAGAGAGAGAGAGAGAGAGAGATGCAGCGAGAGAGATGCTGAGCAACACCAGTCACACTGCTCTGATATTATAAACCTTTAGCATATTATTTCATAAAAACCCACATTTCCCAATTCTCACATTCATGCAAACGTCCTTCACGTGTCTTTCTGCTATAAAATCTGCACTAATTTTATCATGTAAACGTAAGAATAACTTTGATATTGTTTGTCATATTTCAACTGAAGCAGCTTTGGTTATCCAGACATCATTTTATAGAAAAATCAACTATGATCATCACCTTTTGAGGAAGGTTTATTTGTTCATCTCTCAATCATCATTGTATTGCATTGCATTATGTTCATGTCATATATTTATATGCATTTGATATACTGTTATCAGAATTGCATCTTACTTTTTGTTCATATTAATATCGGCATCTGCAGCAAATTGCATATTTCTGGGCCTCTGAATAAAATTGAGCTCCATATTCTCACTGTATCAGACCATAAAAGCTATTTTTTATACTTTGTCTAAAGGTTCAATATTAAAAAAAATTAGACTATTATTTCATATGTCAGACTTTACACGGTTAAAGTAAAGTATTTATTTATCTTCAGCATGAATTACGACATCCTCCTCTGAATCACTGAGATTTCTGCCCATCAGCGACGCAAACACGACATCAAAATCCCCAAACTTTCACGGCTGTCAGGTGTTTAAACACTTGCGGTGGACGTTGACATTGGCTGCGTTGTATCGGCTTTAAACAGTTTATGTACCTTTGTGAAGCAAACAATCACAACTCATCCAAAACGCTGCTATTTGCGCTCACCGAAACACGAGCGGTGTGCCTCAAGTCACATATTTAGAGTCTGGCTTTAAAAACACAGACAGACGCACAAAAGCATTCACGACGAGACACTCGAACGAATAAGCGGAATTAAGAGGAGGAGAGTTACACGAAAGAAAGAAAGCGTCCCCCCCTCCTCACTTTGTATTGTCAGATGGCAATTTCCCCCCTCTATCGCTCTGTTCTTCCTCTTGGAGCGCTGCCTGTAATGGAGCTAATCTAGAGCCGTTTGTCCGAGCCACAGGAGTTTTGTCAATAACAATCAGCGTTCAGCAGGAGTAATTAAGGCCGAGCCTTTTCATTAGGCCGGGGGGAGGGGCTCGTCTCCGGGGACGACCGGTGCAATTAGAAACGCAGGCACGCGTCGCCGGGTAATTTCAGCCGCGGCCGGGAAGGAGGGGAAGAAACGGAGGACTTTCTTTAGATTGAAGAGGGACTCGTTTTTGTCTCATGCAAGAGCCGGACGACTAATGGCATAATAAGCAGACGAAAGGCTCTGGAAGAACGAGGGAGGATTTTAGGCAGGAAGAGACAAGGGTAGGTTGAGATAACGAGAGGAGGAAGAATAGGGCAGATGATGAGCTTTTGACAGAAGACAAGAAAAGAGGCATAAGAGATGTGGATTAGATGTGATTAAGTAAGTAAATAACAGGGTTTCCACCCCGACTGTGATCAGTCTTGAACAACTGCTGAACATGTCAGACCCAACCGGAAAAGTTCTGAAAAACTGTATAAATAAAGTTGGTAACACTTTATAATAAACCAGCTAACAAAAATATGTTCTAAGAACATTTTGCTAATGTTTATTAAATGCTTAAAAAGAGAACATTCCATTTTATCATTTTGCAAACATTATGTGAACGTTAATTTTGAATGTTCTCTGAACGTTCTGAAACAAGTAGTAACATTTTAAAAACATTAGAAGAACGTCCAACTAAATTTTTAAGGAAAAAGTGAATAAATAATGTTTCTGTTCTAACGTTTTGAGAGCATTCTTATAGACCGAATGTTCTATTAACGTTTCTAGAAGAACGTTTGTTCATACCATTGACAGGACATTCTGGGAATGGTTTCTATTAGTTAACTACAGTATATAAACTAACAATAAAAATACTCCTAAAGCATTGATTAATCTCAGTTAATGTTAATTCATTTATTAACACATTAATAAAATGACATGTTGTTTCTGTTAACATTATTTAATTGACCTGAGCTGACATGAACAGTTGTATTTTTGATGAATAAATACTTATTTAATAATTTTACCCCTTTTTACAAGATGTAATACAAGTCTCCAGAATGTGTCTGTGAAGTTTCAGCTCAAAATACCCCACAGATCACTTATTATAGCTTGTCAAATTTGCCCCTATTTAGGTGTGAGAAAAAATGCAAATGAGCTGCTGCTCCCCGCCCCCTTTCCAGAAGAGGGCGGAGCTTTAACAGCTCACGCTTCGGTCGCTCAACAACAACAAAGCTGGAGAATCTCACGCAGCCAAAATGACGAAAGTGTTCAGCCTTACATTGTTCAAACCGGAGTCGACACTGATGGAGAGACTCAGGAAGAAGTTACAACTTTTAGACGTTTCTGAATGGTTAGTGGATAAATGTATGTAGTTGCTGTGGAGTTGATTCAACTCATCCACTAGCATGTGCCGTCATGTTAATGTTTTTTCGTTGAATTGACCCTCGTTTGTGAAGCAGTCCGGCGTAAAATGACGGCATGTCAACAACACTCGACTACAACGACTCTTCCTCTTCTCTAAAGCAGCCCAACATGGCCTCCCCCCCTTTGTTGTGTGTTCTCGGGGGCGGGGTTTATGTAAATTTTAGGGTTAGTGATGTCACCAACCTTGGGAAGAATCTTGTTGAATTCTGTAAAAGAAAATATCTCCCTTTGCATTGAACTTTGAGCGTCGTAACTTTGCAGATGTCGTTTATGCTCTAAAGTGGTAAAAATGTTTCACAGTTTACAATATTGTATAAATCAGTGTCTATCTAAAGATAAGTATGGATGTGTACACTTTCTGTACAGGTACATGCATACAGAGACTAACAAGATCAGGTTGGTTAGTGTTAGGGTTTGCTTTCACTAAAGGCGTTCAGTCACCAGTCACTTTTGCTTTGTTTATTTCGACCCTCCACTGAACACATGGTGATATTTCCCTCAGTCTGAGCTGGTCTGAATTCACGTCATCTCTGCTCACCGTCCGTTCGTGACCGTCGTGACCCACCCGACACCTCTGTGAGCTTCTTCCTGAGCCCATTCTCAACACAGGTGTAAAGTTGTATGCGAGCTCCATCTCTTTCTTCTATGAAGTAATGGAGCCTGACAGGAAGCCTGTAAAAGTCAGTTTAGATTTTGATGAGGAAGACCTTCCATTTTACTGTAATTTACTTACTTGACCCGAGTCTCTCCCCAAACCATGGCCTGGCACCGCTCCTGAAAAACCATCAAAGAAATTACAGCAGATAAATGTTGAGAAGGTAAAAAAAAAAAAAAATTTGTCTTCTCCAATCCCAAGACTTTTTATTTTAAAAATATAACTTTTATAGGACCTCTGAGTAGATCCATTCTGAAACTGAAGCGATTGCACGCTCGTCTTCCGTATTGCATCATTTCTAAGTGTCACCTCTTGATTACAAATAAACGCTTCTGGAACAAGAACAAATGTAGGGCGGGGCTTGATTTTGTCTGTGGGGAACTGATTGGATGGTTGTGGTTTGCTATTGGTGGATCTCATGTGAGTGACAGGTTGCCCCGCCCTCGTCATCAGAGAAGAGATGCTGCAAGAGGGAGGGGAAGATATTCTCAATGTAACTTAAGCATAAGGTCTGTTCCACATCACAGCTTATTCAAACTGGTCCAGACAGGAAGGGGCCAGAATCATCTGCGATGTGGACCAGACCTTATGCCGAGAGCCGAAGGTGTGTCTGTGTGAGAGAAGGAGCGTATTTCAGAGGGAATAAGAGTCATCAGTCTCCCGATGGAACGGTGGCTCGACTCTTCCGCGCACAGAGTGCCAATCAGACAGCCGGGATATGCTTACCAACACTGCAATTCAAGACGTATCCTGCCGTAATGATCCCAAAGGGACGCATCCCAGAATAGGAAGTTTCAGCCTTTCCTTCTCCAGAAAATATGATAGGATAAATGAGGAATGAGTCTCTGCTCATTCTAGCTGTGGGAAAACCAATTCATGAATCAAAACGTGGAATCGCACAGGAAATGTGTTTGATTAGGGCTGTTTAGTTACTCGTGACAACAAACGAGAAAACAGGAAGAGGCGCAATCAGACTTTATCACATTCATTTTCACACCTTTATTTACCCCAAACCCAAAGAGATCTGCTACATTTGCATACTGATTTGTATAACCTAGATAAAACGGTGAATTTCTAATTATTTAATACATCTTGGGACCCTCCGCTTGATCTGTGCAATAATGTTAACATAATTGCATAAGTTGGGAATGGGGGATGGAAGCGTTTGTGAATATTTCAGAAAGCAGAAGAAGGCTGATGATCTACACGCTCTGTATATGAGGTTACTGACCTGTTCATTAATATCTTTACAGTACAACTGCATCAACATTATCTCTACTAATCTATTGCAATACATAAAGGCATAAATAATTCATTAAATAAGTAAGAATTTACAGCAGTGATGCTGATAGATAGAGTAGTTCACCTGCAGACAGGCTGCTCTTTAAAATAAAATAAAATAAAATAAAATAAAATAAAATAAAATAAAATAAAATAAAATAAAATAAAATAAAATAAAATAAAATAAAATAAAATAAAATAAAATAAAATAAAATAAAATAAAATAAAATAAAATAAAATAAAATAAATAGTTGTACAAGTAGTTATCCACATTGAAGCTTCTTATAAATAAAATAAAATGTAGAAATAATAATAAATGTCATTTGTAGTGTGGTTTAAAAGACACTTTTTCAGTAATATCGTAGATTTAATCCACCACACAGATGAGAACAAAATTTGAACTGAAATTAGATGAATGATGACACAACATTCACACTGTTACCGAACTTAACTGAACCAATAATAAACTGAATTGAGCTGAATAATGACACTGTTGTCTTCTGTAGAACTGCTTTACAGCTGAAATTGAATTTGCTTCATAACTGATTATCTTTACAACATTAACACTGTTATTTTCCTGTGAAGCTGCTTCAAAACAATCTGTATTGTATAAAGAGCTATAGAAATAAATCGGACTTGACTTGACTAGTCGTCAGTCAATACATTGCCAAGACATTTTCCATTTTTTAGTTATTCAGTTTGGCAGATAAGTGTGAGAAATGGGACATTTATTTTGAAAATGCTAGCGCCTGAGTACAGATGCACAGGATCTCCCAATTTGTGAAAAATACTGTAATATTATTAAAGAATCAAGTCATTTTTTCCATACCGATTTATTATTATCTTTAAATTTAATATTGTGATATATATATATATATATTGGTTCTCTGAGATCTCAGCATTGGCCTTAAAAAAAGTTTTTATATAATTTGATCATTATGAAAGCTTGTTTCCACCATGAAATAAAAAAAAAAGGTAATTGTGACTTTTTACCTCACAATTCAGACTTTTTTTCTCTGAATTGCGAGATATAAACTCAGAATTGCGAGGAAAAAAAGTCTGAATTGTGAGATAAAAAGTCACAATTACCTTTTTTTATTTTGTTATTCTGTAGCTTCCATAGATAATCAGGGCCGTAATTAGCACAAAATCAGTGAGGGGTTTTTATTAGAGAGACAGTAGTACATTGAACAGTTACGTTTAGAGGTGAATATGAAAACCTAAAGTACACTTGTACTGCCAGGACCTTTTAGTTTGCTGCGTTGAACCAAAAGCTGCACTATTTTAAGTGGTTATGAATTGAGAAATCAACTTTTCCTTGAGCTTTTGATATATAACAGTTCATCGTACTATAAGAATATCCTGTAAGTTTCAGAAATGAAAACGTCCTTGTTAGTCCAATAAAAGCGTTTATTGACACCAGACCCAGCGAACGACTCGTCCCGGAATGTGTCTATAGATAGATGAAACTCCGCCTCCACTGAAGAAATCAACGCCTACTTCATCATTGTAACGTTAGCCCCGCCCACTGGTGTGTTAGTAAGATGAGGATTAGAGAAGAGCGATACAGGACTAAAATAACATCACCTTTCAAAGGATCCTAATGCTAGAAATATGGTTATTTATTTTCAACAATGTGAATGTTTCAGTTGAGCTTTATTTATTTGTATTCAGTACATTTTACTGTGGATTATTTGGTAAATCAATCGCATTTTAGCGCAGGCTTTGCAAACAGACTTTTACGATATGAACTCGACAGTAATGCAACAACATGTCAGTAACTGTGTTCATTCTGATGCCTGATCTGATATTAATGATTCATGTACAGTCACATGATCTTTGTGTCAGTAAATCAAACCAGTGACTAAACGCTCAACTTCACCTTGTTTCTCTTAGTAGGATGAAAATAATCTGTTATTTAAACGGTTATTAAATTATATATAGAAAGCGATCAAAGAACGCTCCCTTTACAATCGCTGGAGCTGTCAATCAAATAGCGCAAGTTTATCAGTGACTGAGATCTGGACTCAAAACTCCCGTTTTATTCAACAAATCTCTTAGTTACATTGTGTTTGCACTGTTAGTTATGATGAAAGCATTCGTTAGTGTGCAGAAATTGAGTTATAATGACGAGATCACTGCTTTCATGCGCTCAACAACACGACTACAGTGTTCATCACTGCAACCTTTCATGCCACGATCTAAATATAATGCCATAGATCTAAATGTCATGCAACACTTTTCACGATTAGTTAACCTTGAGAGCTGTAATAGTAAAAATGTGCTAAATGTTTTCGAGAGAGTAATAATCAGCTATTTCATATGCAAAGATGTCAGCCAATCACAGCAGTGGGCGTTTACACTGAAGTCTCACAGAGACACGCCCCTTAAAACAGAGCGTTCAGATCAGAGGGCTGAAATCAGGGTAGGAAAAATTATGATGATTTTTGGTGTAAAAACCATACTAACATTATAAGTGCAATAAAACAATGCAGTTCATGACCCCTTTAAAGTCGTCATAAAACGGAAGTTGTTTTCTTCTTCTCTATTGTGCCGTATATCCGAGTGAAGCGCTTCTGGAACAAGAACAAATGTAGATTGATTGGATGGTGGTGATTTGCTATTGGTGGATCTCGTGTGAGTGACAGGTTGCCCCGCCCTCGTCATCAGAGAAGAGATGCTGCAAGAGGGAGGGGAAGATATCCTGATTCAAGATTACGAGACACATTAATTTAAAATAACAATGATATGCACCGATAAATCATTTAGAATAAATACTGCGATATTCCATCAAATTTGATTTCATGGTGACTGTTTATAAGTTACACACTCATCGACACTGTCATACAGAGATAAAGCTCTTTTTCTTGTAAATCCCGGCAGTGTCCTGCACTCGCTATTATTTTCCTCCGCTGTACAGTATGTTTTTATTCACCACACCGTCTTCAGCGATCAAGACAGCCCTGAATAAATTGAGTGCATAGACATTCAAACCACACGCTCGCACGAGAACAAGAGCGCTGTCTGCCGACTGTCATTCTGCATTTAGGCTTCTCTCCTGCCATTACCCATACATGTCCTAATTGAAATGCCTCGCCGCAGTTAAATGTACATGGACACAAGCAGAATGGCAGAGTATATCAAGCACTTTGCCTATTGTTACTCTCACAATGCGACTCAAACGGCTCTTTTATTGTGCAGGTATCAAGCGCTGAAGCGCTCAGCTTGAATAATGTATCAGTAGCTTGTTATATTCTCCGTGTAAATAGCGAGCGGCCCGCGCCGCAGCAAAAGTGGCCTCGGTTTCGTTACGTGAAGCGTGCGTGCTGCTGAAAATGCGCTCTGAATTTGTGAATGTAATTTGGTGAGGTGTGATTTGAACAGAAGTGTCGGGATCTTTTGTTTTGAATCCTGTCTCATCTGTTTTGTTGCCTCATGTTTCTTCATCTCTCCAGCACACGCTGTCCCTGTTCTGCAGTGTCTCACGGCCACAAGCAATTTATCAAATTGAGTAAAAGATGATTTTATAAATAAAGTGATTTATAGAGCGTTCTTTTGATGGCTTTGATGGATGCAGTGCGGCGCTGTAAAACTCTCCTGCATTAGCTTGTTTTGGTTGGGTTATTTTTGGACAGCGAGCAGAAGAAGTGCCTCACGCTCTTTTCTCTTTGTCTCCCACCAGGTAACATCGAGTACAGCTGTCCGGCCACCAATGAGTGCGAGATCACCAAAAGAAGACGCAAGTCCTGTCAGGCGTGCCGCTTCATGAAGTGTCTGAAAGTGGGCATGCTGAAGGAAGGTGAGGAGCTCAACTGGGTTTTGAAAGGACAGATGCCTCGTTCGCATCAGAAGGACGAAGAAACGCATGCTTGCGAAAGGGCCGATCACTTCGTTTTACTTAAAACTCAATTTTTGTTCCAGGGTTATTATAGTTAACTAAAACCATAAAAAAAAATGTTAATTTCAACATCTACTAACATGTTATTAAAATTAAACATTATATCAGTTAATATTATTTAATAAACTATATTTTTATATTTTTTTAACAATAATTTTGGTAACACTTTATTTTAATGCGTCCTTGTACATGTATTTACTATAGCAATAACCATAAATTAGGCATAATCACATCCTATTAACCCTAAACCAAATCCTAATCCTACCCTAACCCTAAAGTAAGTACTTAATTAATATTATTCAGTACGTATACGTATAATTACACAGTAATAGGGACACATTAAAATAAAGTGTAACCATAACCATATATATTTTTACTATACTTTTACTATCTAACAATGAATAAACACAATGTAACAAATGTATGGATCATTGTTAGTTAAAGTTAGCATTAACTAATGGGACCTTAATGTAAAGTGTTACCAAATAAACTTTAACTGGAATAAAAAAAAACTAAACTTATTTTAATTTCAGCTAGCATTTTATTTCAGCTCATTTTAATTTTGTTTAATTTGATCTACTAAAATAACCATTGTATAATGTGTATATATATATATATATATATATATATATATATATATATATATATATACACATAATTAATAAAAAAGACAAAAAACACACAATAAAATTACTAAAACTTTAGCTAAGATTAAAAACATATTAAAAACTTAATAGTATGTCAATGATATTATAATAATAATTAATTTCCCTTCTAATCCTCCAAGCCGAATATCTGGTCAGTTTATTCAACTTTGTCCAGGGTTAGATCGATTAGGGTTAGTTTAAGCCCAGTCTAAAGGTGTTAGAGTTTGTGTTTGGTTTAGATTCAAGTCTAAACCTCAAAATCAAACTATATATATTTGCTTTTATTGCTCTTAAAGGGTTAGTTCACCAAAAAATGATTACTTGATTTGCCATCCTAGGTGTATTCTCTCAATCAAACACAATCAGAGTTATATATAATAATGTCCTGGCTCTTTCAAGCTTTGTAATGGCAGTGAATAGAGGATGAGATTTCGAAGCCCAAAAAAGTGCATCCATCCATCATAAAAGATAACAACACGGCGTTTGTGTAAGAAAAATATCCATATTTAAAGCTTTAACTGTAGGAGATGTAGGAGTATCGTAAGCTTGGACTCCTCTCGCTGTTCAAACTAACTCAAGCTCCTCTTCTGTTATATTGAAAGTCTCTGACATTTCTCTTTTAAATTTCTCGTTTTAGACTTCTGATTCGTGACCAGTGTTTTGTTTCGCTCTATCCTCTGAGCTTCTGCGTTTACGTCATGCGTCGAGTCAGAGGTCACTCTTCCGCTGCAAATTGATGCGTACGGTCGTCTGCTGGAAGCTAGTTATTATAATTAATAATGTTTTAAAATATGGATATTTTTCACTTCGCTTCTGAAGGCCTTTATTAACCCCCTGGAGCCGTGTGGATTATATTTATGATGATCAAAAAAAATGCCATTAAAAAGCTTGGATATTTTTATATAACTCTGATTGTGTTCGTCTGAAAGAAGATAGTCATATAGGATGGCTTGAGGGTGAGAAAAATCATGGGGTAATTTTCATTTTTGGGTGAACTATCCCTTTAATAGATTTGCCTTGGTCCCGGATCATGCTCTGTTTTCCCTCAAATGATCCAAATAATGCATTTATGCAACAAATTTGATCAGTTTCTGAAACTCTTGCCACTCGACTGATCATATAAATGGACATAGTTAGAATAGTACAATAAATAGACTTGAAAAGTGAGGAGAAACACGTCCTGTGTGTTTTATTGCTGATGTCAAAGCAGCGCTGTCCCAAGCATGAGGTCAAAGGTCATGTGTCTGATCAAACTCTACAGACACAGATTCATCTGTCATTAAGTAGAAGCTCGTCAAATCAGACAGATGACAGATTATGTGACGCCGCCATCTTCAGATTTCAAGTTTCAGGAGTTCTTGACTTTCCCCTCATCGACATACATGTGTGAAGTATGTTTGAGCGTTCACCCCAGCAGTACTTTCATTAGGTCACATGTTACTTTGCAATGTCATTTGTTGGCCTTTAAATCAGTCACATGCTGCGAAGCATCTTTACTGACTGCCTAGTTCATCAAACACACGTCAGCGATCAGGCTTCACAGAGCGCCAGATGAAGCTGCGCTCTTGCCAGAGACACACAAGCCGCGTTAGAGCCGTAAATGTAGTTGGCTGGCGCGCCGGTGGCCTCGTGTCAAAGCCGCGCTGGACCTGAGGCGCTGCTGGCACGACCCGCGCTCACTCGCATGAGCAACACGGCAGTAAATAATTGCGCCTGTTGGGCAGAGAGACAGAAATATGCTGAATAGGTCGATCCGTGCGTCTGACTAATAGAAGTGTAACAGTATTCCGGCTGGAAAGGCTTGTGTCCCAGAGCGCACGCTCGCTCCCCGACGTATTGATCCGCTAAATGTTTTCCGAACATCTCAGCTCTCTTCCTGCGGATGCTTTTTTAAAGTCCTGCCATGTGGGAAATCGGTGACAATCAAATACGCTCAGAGATATTTCTTACTTTCTTACTTGTGCATGTTATTACACTGCAAAAAATGATTTTCTTCCTCAGTATTTTTGTCTTTTTCTTTTTCCAGTAAAATATCTGAACTTTCTTAAATCAAGAGAAGCAAAATGGCATAGAATAACAAGTCTTGCTTTCTGAAAGTTTCAACAAAATGAAGTGAGTTTACGCTTAAGACAAGAAGAAATAATCTTGTTTTCCCTTGGAATTATGTTTATTTTTATGGAAACGCTTTGCAATAAACAAATGTATTAATCATTGTTAGTTAATGCATTAACTAATATTGACTAATGTTGCCTTTTTTTTTTCTTCTTTTAAACTTTTTTTAAAAAATTCAGAAAACAAGGCTTAATATCTGATGTCGTTTTGCTTGTCAAGTAAATGTATCTTGATTTAAGAGTGTAAGAAAAGTCATTTTTTGCAGCGTATGTAGACTAATGTGTGTGGAGGAGTAACATGAGAACATGTTGGATTTAAAACAGGTCTGTAATGCTGTAGTTCACCCACAATCCATCTGTGCCTGTGAAAGCGCTTCCGTCTATATGGAGCTGAATGAAGTAACGGAATCTCTCCTCTGCACAAGACGCCGAGAATGAATCGCATTACTAGCTGATGAAAAATTAATGCAAATATATTATCTGGAGGAATAAGAGCCCAGAAAATAGGGAGAGATTGTCAGAAATGAATCACCTGTGTCGAGGCAAAAGATGGAGGAGGACACTGGAACACTGACATCAGTGCATGTGTCTTCTGCTCAACAAAGCCGCAATTATTTGACCAAAAATAAATGAAAAATTGGGAAAAAATATTGCAATATAAAATAGCTGTTTACTATGCAAATATATGTTAAAATATAATTTATTCCTGTGATCAAAGCTGAATTTTCAGCATCATTACTCCAGTCTTCAGTGTCACATGATCCTTCAGAAATCATTCTGATATGATGATTTGCTGCTCAACAAACATTTATGATTATTATCAATGCCTGTTTTTCAGGATTCTTTGATGAAAAACATTTGTCAACCAATCACAAAGAATCATTCAACAACCCCATAATATAAAATATAATATAGGATTATTTTAGTATAGTTTATATATTAATATTTTAATATATTTTCAGTTAATATTTATTTATTTTAAAAGAGATGTTTTTATAACGATAATAACCGTGATAAGAACAACCCCAAACAGCAATGAAAATATGACTTCGATGTAATACAGTATGTAAGCACACAAACAGATCATTTCTACATGCTTGGTTTGTTCTCTGCTCCTCATGAAAGATCATTCCCAGCATGACTTCCTCACTATCGGTCCGCAAGTTATTGAGCGTCCTCGAAGTCAAACTTGACTAGTGTTAATCCAGTTTAACCAGCGTTTCCAAATGAATATGATGATGTGAAAGGGCCTCTAGTTGTCCGTCCCGCGTCCCTCCTCAATCGCAAGGTCACTGTCTGTCTCCGATGCGACACTACGTGAGCGCCAAATCAATCAGGCTTTTCAAGGTGACAAGGAAATGAGACTGAGGCAGAGGGTCACGTCCGTCCACCGTATGACCGGCCCGACCGGAGACGACGGTGAGCTGCTGCCGAGACGAGCGAAGGTCACGCGCTCACGCGCCTCATTATAACTTTACAGGACAGGAAACTTTCCAGAGACAAACCTGAGGACAATGCATCTCTAATAGAGAGTCATGTGATAACTGACTAAAATTCAGCCTTATTTCACACATAAACAAAGTGATTATTATAAAACGTGTGTTTAGCCATTCACAGGTGTATTTATCACCCAGAATTTACTGAAAAGTGCAAGGCTCACAAAAACACCACGAGGAGAGAAAGATGACTTCAAACAGTAATGATAATTATTTCCGAGCTGATAAAACTAAAGAGTTTATCAGACGCAGAGGCCCGGCGGTCTAACGCGCAGGATGTTTTCAGTGATGAGATTTACTGCATCGTCCTGGACCCGCTTCATTCCCTCAAAACAGGAAGTGATCAATAAGAGGACTCAAATGTCAGGGACTACAGGTTTTTTTCCTCTGATCAATGGAAGCGAATCGGAGCTGGGAAGAAAGGAACAGATACTATTGAGAGATTACACTGACGTAATCCAAAGTCTCTTTAAACCCGCAAGACTCGCTCTCACATCTCTCACATACTCCTGCCGTCTGCCGTAAAATCTATGGAGAAATATGTGCTGTTCTGCTGGATGCACTGTTAGAAAATCCTGCTTTACATCAGTCTCAATGTCTGCCTGATGTATTTTAGGTGTTTTATTAGCAATTTCGGTCTTTTGTGATATTACATGCACAACAGCAATAATAAATTGTTAGTGCACTCTAAAATTTTCATTTATTTACTCATGTGTTGTTCTGACTAGGGCTGCATGGATTGGGGGAAATCAAATTGCAATATTTTAATATCAAAATTGTGATTTAAAATGTGTTAATAAAAGGCTTGTTTGTTTAGGTTGCACAATTTGGCCAAAAATGTTGTGATTATATATAAATATGACTATCAATAATAATAATAATAAGGATAGGTAACACTTTATTTTACAGTGTCCTTGTTTCATGCTACATGTAATTACTGCAAAAAATATATATATTTTCATGGTTTATCACAACATTTTTTCTTTTGTCAAATCAACTTAGATAATTAATGCGGTTCAGATAACATAATATTTTGAGTTTCTGTTGATTAAACTAATCGCCTTCATTGTATTAACTAATTAATTTTCAATGAACTCTAAATTTTCAACAGTAAATTATGCATAAATACATGCAACTAACTCTAAACCAAACCTAACCCTATGGTAAGTATAGTCATTATTATTATACAAAACAAAATAAGAAATATCACTATTGTAATATTTCACTGTAAAATATGAAAATTGAGTATATTAATTTTATTTTCATTTTAAGTATAACTGTAAAATTAAATTAGAATTTTTATTAGTGACACCGGTGGCCGTTAAGTGAACTTCAGCAATCAACTTTCTGCTCGCACTCGCGCTCGTAATGTACTGAACGTGATTCAAGGCCCCGATATACTCAAGGCAAAGGTATTTTTTGTTCTTCACTTAGAAGTAAAAAGTAGTTGGAAATAGCTTCGCAGCGATAAACTGTTAATGACCATCCAGACGCCGTCCACGCTGCTGAGAGAGACGTTTAGATGAATTTGTAAATATGTGCTGCAAGCTTTCCGCAGTTCAGAAAGCTTCTGATCATAGCGATATGGTTATGTTCACACCAGCTCACTAGCATCATGTCGACAGATGAGGTGATTAAAATGACACTGTTATGATAGTTTGATTATAAAGTATATTTGAGACTGTAGACTATATAGATTTGGTTATGTGAGACTATAGTTTAAATTAATCATTCACATAAAAATCATTCTACAGGCTTTCAAGGACAGCGTTGGCAATAAAAAAACGATTAATACATGAAACTTCTTACATATAGCCGCTTTAAAGCTTGTTATTTGTTGACAACAGCCAATTTATTAGCGCTTCCCTTTACAGTATGTGAAGAAGGTTGATGAATAATTTGTTCTTAAATGCACGTTATAGTGACTCAGAACAGATGCAGAGATAAAGTTTGTGTGGAGCAGCATTTACTCGTGAGCTGCTCAAGTGTAAATGAACACTCTTGCACACAGAAAAAACTGCTTTTGTTCTTCTCTTTTAATGCATTTTGAATAAAAGCGCCTGCTAAATGCATGAATGAAAATTTTGCTTCACTATGAAACACAGAGCCCACATATTTATCTAATGAAATCACAGATTTCTGTTTTATTTTGATTAATCATGCAGCCCAAGTTCTGACCTCATGTGATTTACTTACACACAATGAAAGTGGATGGTGATTTATTGTGTCAAAAAGAGGAAAAAGACACCATAACAAAGTGGTCATGTGACTTGTGTGCTATATTTCTCACGCAAAGGTTTCAGAAGACCTTGTGATATTTGAATATAGTGCATGGCTCATATATTATACTTTTATGGTCTCCTTTTTGAGACTTGACTCGTTCGTTTCACACTCTGCCCAACATCGCAGAAAAATCATACAGGTTTTGGAACCACATGAGTGTGAATAAATGAAGACAGAATGCTCATTTTATGTGAGCGATTCCTTTACCACACATGAGTGTGTGAACCGCATGTGTGTGGCGGTTGTTTCCCTCGAGGCCTCGTCTGAACAGGTGAGAGGATTACCGCAGGCGTGAACATGTGTTTTCCACCAGAGAGCCTAGATCACTGCTGGATGAGGATGACACGCTGTAGATCATCTCTGCAGGCAGACAGATGACTGCCTGATCACAAAACACACACTCACAGCCTGAAGAAAGTGTAGACATCAACTGAATAGGTCATAAGTGAAATCATATGACCCGCCACAATCATCACTGTGTGTCAGGTCTGATTACAAAAAGACTATCAGTGAAATTACTAAAATATGATGTCATATGAGGCCATTCACATGAACTCAGAGGATTTTTATTTGAATGTATATCTGAAGGGAACTGACTTTGTTCAGAAAAGTTCCATTGACATTTTATTTTCATCTTATTTTCAGCATTTATAAGCATAGCACTGCTTTGTGCACAGGGGTAACCGCTATATTTCTGCTTTTCCATAAGTGAATTTGCACTTTCATTCAGCCCGACTGCCATTTTTGTTCAGACCAACATACATAATCAATATTTATCTGTAATAATTATCAACTTTTTGCTGATAAACTGTTGTTTAAATCATAGTTTTATGGCTATTTTACAGTGTAGGTTTAGTTTTGTTTCAAAACAACGTTGCTACCTAAACAAGTTCATGTTCTAATCTTTTTCCAAAATAAGTTTTCTGACACAATTTCAACTGCTGATTTCAAGTAACAAGGACCAACAGCTTGTTTCTAGGGGAAAGTACTTTTAATAAGACAACTTTGTATCTTATCTACCTCTAAAATGTTCATATTAGTCAAGTCACCTTTTTTTAGGGTGTGCAGTTTAGTTTTTTTTTTTTTTTTTTTTTTGTGGTTCTTTTGGTCCGGACCAAAAAAGAAAATAATAAATTTAGTCCTGGTTCGCTTAGTGTTCACACTGCCATTTTTAAGATAAAAAAAATATAAATAAAAAAGCGCATTTTGCAGAACATCCAAAACAATGCTGTGTGCTGGGCTAAATGTACATATGTACGTATAGTATGATGCCGTTTTGACCATCTGAGAACTCGTAAAGAGTTTATAAAACATGTAAAGGAGTCAAAACAGCACCAGGAATCGCTCCGTTGCACACAAACAAAGATCTGCTGCGAGGAGATGTGGTTCTGATGCTTGTACCGATCTGTGATGGGCAAAGTAGCTCCTTTGTATGCTTCAGCATTCTGTCCTTTTTAGGGTCACATCTGGGGACATCACTTCCTGTTTTTGGTTCGTTTAGATGTTTTTGGTCAGTGTTGCGTTCATATTTCTGTCAAACCGCGCCAGAGTTTGGTTGGAAGCGGAGCAAGACCCACCTTCTCAGGGGTCTCTGTTTGCTTGTTTGGTGCGCAATAGGGTTCAGATGACAGCATTCACACTTATTCAAATGAACCGCACTGATAGAGCAATCGCACTAGAGTTCATTTTAAACAAACCCTTATATAGCATATGGTTTGTTTCATACAGATTGTTCCTATACAATACATATTGTTTCAAAGCAGCTTCACTGGAATAAACAGGAAAATAACAGAATCAGTGATGCAAAATGAATAAAATATATCAGACAAATCAAATTCTGCTGTAAAGCAGTTCTTAAAAAGACAGTAGTGGTGTTATTCAGCTCGAGTCAACGTTGATTTAATTAATTTCAGTGAAACTATGTAGATTTTGCAAAATTTGCCAATTATGAAACAAAGTCGACTCTACAGAAGATGATAGTGTCTTTATTCAGCTCAGCTCAAGTTTTGTTCTTATCCGATATTTTCAGTGCAGTCAAATAGATAATATTATTGAATATTAAAGGGTTAGTTCACCCAAAAATGAAAATAATGTAATTTATTACTCACCCTCATGTCGTTTCACAACCGTAAGACCACACCCTTACTGAGCCATCGGATTTAATCAAAATATCTTAATTTGTGTTCTCAAGATGAACGAAGGTCTTACGGCTGTAGAACGACATGAGGGTGAGTAATAAATGACATTATTTTCATTTTTGTGTGAAGTAACCCTTTAATATTAGTACCTTAGAGTAGTAATATGTACCTTTAAGGTACTACTATGATTCTTTTAGGGTTAAATAAGCTACAATGATGATCCCTTTGAGGGTTCTGCCCTAATGACAAGCTGTTGTACCCCTAAAAGTCCAATTTTTGCACATTTTTTTCAACCCACAGTGAACAACATTGATTGTCCTTTGGCAGGATTGTACTGTGAGAGTTTCCTCCTTTGTTGGCACCGTCTTTGGGAAGAGTGCCTGATGTGGTCTGGCCGTGCTAGAAGAAGCCGTAGCACAGGTGTTTTTGGGTTAGATATCAGCCCTGTGGTCCTCTCACCGCTTCTCTCGTTGCTGTACGTGAGGAAAAATGCCACGCGCCCACAAGCTGCCAAACGCAGGGCTCTTTAAAATAGTGCTGACGTGAGGCCAGTTCAGATGGAGGCTGTCGGCAGCCATGAAAGGTAGAGTTCACTGTGGCCTTAGGACACGGCCCTGTGAATTTCCTAGCTAAAAACGGGTCAGCCTAAGCTCCCCGAGGCACTGCCAACCATCCCAGCCACGCTGACACTTTCCCCTCACCAAGATGACAGGCACCCAGAACAGGTGAGACCACCAAAAATAAGGGCCTCTGCCAAGTCCCGCAACCCCCAACCGGAGTGGGGACAGGCCCTTTTGTAGGGGCTTTGCTCGAGAGGGGATTGTTGTTTTGGGAGAGGAAAGGAGCCCGGGGTCAGCTGGCCCTTGCGCAGCCACAGGCCCGAAGGCTAATCCGCACTCGGATGCCTTCCACGCTGGCCCTAAGCCCTCTCTCTCTCCCACACCGCCACGCTCGCTTTGAAGAAACGACATTCGAGATCCGCTCGCTGTGAATCGACGGCGGTCAACACCGTAAAGCACACTCGCTCATTTGTTGACTACCGCTCTCGTGTTTCATTGAAGATATTCCAATTTGAGCCGCTCATTCCTCTAATGATCATGTGGAATTGTCCAAAAGAATGTTAATGATGCATTCAGTGCTCTTAAAGTCACCATGAAATCAAAATGGACAATTCTTATTTTTTTTATGGAATATTGCAGTGTTTATTCTAAATGATTTATCGGTGCACATCGTTATTGTTTTAAAGTCATGTTCCTCGTAATCTTGAATCAGAATATCTTCTCCTCCCTCTTGCAGCATCTCTTCTCTTCTCTGATGATGAGGGCGGGGCAACCTGTCACTCACATGAGATCCACCAATAGCAAATCACAACCATCCAATCAATTCCCTACGGACAAAATCAAGCCCCGCCCTACATTTGTTCTTGTTCCAGAAGCCGTTACACTCGCTATACGGCACAACAGAGAAGAAAAGACGAGCACAACTTCTGCTTCATGCTGACTTTAATGCTGCCTTCACGTGCTCTTGGAATTATTGTAAATACGAGTCTCCTTGGTAAAAATTGCACACAAACGCCCTACCATTTTGAAAGTTAATTGCGATTAACTTGTAATCACGATTTCAGAAGTGGGAATTATTAAATTTCCGATAGCACGTGAAGGCAGCATAAGTTCACAACGTTCACAACATTTACTTCTGCATTTAACTAGGAAATTTGGCGTCAAACGCAGGGATTTTCATTTCATTTTCATTTTTTGTCTTGCTTTTCAGTACAAATATCTAAACATTTTTAAATCAATATATGTTTACTGGAGAAGAAAAATGACTTCAAATATAAAGTCCAGGTGAGAAATGCATCAAACTGAAGTGAGTTTATGCATAAAACAAGAAAAAATATGGGGTCAGAAAAATAAACTTCATTCAAAAGGAAAACGAGTATTTTTTTTAACTTTTTTTTTTTTTTTTTTTTTTAGCACAAACTCACTTAATTTTGATACATTTTCCAGAAAACAAAACTTTATTAGTGCTGTCAAATGATTAATCACATCCAAAATAAAAGTTTGTGGTTACATAATGTGTGTATTTATTATGTATATATAAATACACAATCCTACATGTATTTATTTAAGAAATGTATGCATGTATAATTATATATAAATATTTTAAATATAATTATAGTATATTTTTGTGTGTTTATATATACATAATAAATATACACAGTGCACACACATATTATGTAAACACATATTTTGGATGTGATTAATCGCGATTAATCGTTTGACAGCACTTATTTTGTTTCTTAAGTAAATGTATCTTGAGAAGATACACATTTGTACTGGAAAACTGGAAAAGCTATTCTTGATCTAGTAGGATCTGATTTGATTGTGTATCTATATAATGTGGCTATACTGTACTTGTTGTATTGATTGGATCAGTGAGGTTGTGATCTGAAGACCTCATGATACACGATCCATCCGTTACAAATCAGCCTTTTTCTTTGATCTCTTTCTCTCTGTCTCTCCCCCTGACCCTCTTGTTCCGAGTGTAACGGGAGACTAGATAGTGCCAAGGTTTAATTCCTGTCAGCATCTGTTTAATTATGCCAGTTACTGTTCTAATTAAAACAGGCACCTATGTACCTCTGAATCTTCACACTGGATTTGCGATGGCTGACAGTAGCATGTGACATGAAGGATCTTCAGGGAAACCTGACGACTGGAGAAATGTGGCCAAATGTGACCATATACAATTCACACTAGTGCTGGAAAACAGCTGAAACCAGCCTGAGGTGGTTCGCTGGTCTTAGCTGACCTAGTTTGGTGGTTTTAGAAGCAGGCTGGACACTAAACCAGCCAAGACTAGTTCCAGCATGGACATAACAGAAGTTTCCATCGTCATGAGCAGAACTAGACCTCTCTTTGTTGTGTTTAGCATTAGCAGCATTAGCATAGTATTCCAGACATTTTCAGCAACAATACCGCGACAAAGAATGAAAATACGCCTAAAGTTTTGTCCTTTTGGCATGTTGTGTTAATAAGCTTGTTAAGTCAAACCATTAGGGCCAAACTTAAATTATATTTACGGTGCGTTTAGTCAATCCAATCTTTAGCATAATTCGAAATCATTTATCTCTCTCCCCACTGTCTGCGACTATCAATAAAACAATATTAAAATTGTAGTTGGGAGAAATGAGATTTTACTGCGACTTAGCAAGCATCAAATGATCTCCCAGAGTTTGCGAGGAAGAGTAGGACCACGGGGACCAGCGGGTAATTAGGTTAGTGGGTTGTCAGTGTCAGGAAATTGAAAGACAATCCTAATCAGATTTCTGTTTCTAGGGAATCAAATAATTTGTATAAGGAGAAGAAATCTCCCGATTCGGCTTCTAAAAAGATAATGCAGTTTGTTGTCGCTGCTCTTTGTGTCGTGTTTGATGGAATAGACATTATAATTCAGATCAGGTGCGTTTAGCAGTTCATATATTACAGAGTTGTACTTTTCTGGGAAATGTTGAAAATGCAAAGCATATACAGTCAGATCAGCGTTCTTAACCTGTGTTAGGCTCTCCGTAAACATAAAACCGCTCTAATTTGTCAGCTGATTATGGGTGCTAAATGAACCTCCTTTCCTCTTCTCTTTGTGTTTGTCTCTTTTCCTCCTTCCCTGCTCTAATCTCTCACTCTGTAATGTTCAATAAAGGGAGAATTGCAGGAGTAATTTGTGGCACACAAACCTCATCTGACGCAGTAGTTGCAGAGGGATGAAATCATTTAGCCAGCAGGAAGGTTTAACTGGTCGCTCCTTTTTTTTTTTGGATTAACTACAGTATGTGATACACATGCCATTTTTTTTAAAAACAGCAACATTTTCTCTTTAATATGAATCATGCTCTTTCTGTATTTCAGCTGCGGTGAGTCACTGCTGAGATTCGCAGTTTTATATTATTTTAAGCAGCTGTCTTTAGCTAGTTTTGCTGATGTTCCCATGAACTCTTTCCCCACCAGCTGAGAAAAGCTGAGAAAATCATGTTGTTTTTCTCCCAAAGACTACAAAGCTTCTATCGCTCGTTTCTGCCTCTTCTTCTTCTTCTTCGCCTGTGTTTTGAGATTCTGTACTCCTTCAGAAGATGCGTAATAGCGCCCCCTACTGTATAACATGGAAACCTGGAAAACTCCGTCAATGAAAATGTAATTTCAGAACATTCTGTTTTTTAAAATGTTTAAAAATGTTTTTTCCTTGGTTCCATTGTATCATTCTTCAAACATTAACCCTTCAAAACCTACGGGAACGTGCGCGTCTGTTTAAGAGCCAATAGAAAGTGAACCCAAGTAGGTAGCACAATAATTCCTTTGCATACAAAACCTTTACACATTCAGATCAAGCCTCCAAAATGTTCCTGTTGCGTTGTTTTCACCCTCTGTTGAATCTGCACAAACTGCGTAATATGCGTTTACAGCAAAAACGGCGCACAGGTGATACCTGAAAACAAATTTGTAGATCGCACGTGGCGTAGAAAGTTGCACAGCATTATTTACAGCAGATTCTCATGATTAAAAAGAGCCCAAAATCAACATAATCCATTGATCATGAGATATTACTCACGGAGTGATGCATTGGCTATCGTCTTTGTGTAATCCAATGATCCCGGAACCGTCCATGCTTGTGTGGAATAACACAAAATAGGTATCATTTTAAAGCTTTTTAATGTATCTAACCATTTTGATCCTCTCTTAACGAGTGCTGAGTAGTCCCTATAAAAAAAAATAAAAAAAGTATACCACCCGCGGGTGCCACCTAGCAATGTAAAAATTAATAATCACATTTTTCAAAACTACTGCCTTGATCAACACAAAATAAGTGTCATTTGAAACCTTAGAGTCTGAATTTTACAATTAATGTAGCCAATTCGATTAACTCCTAAGAGTTATTTGCTGATAAATAGAAAAAAACAATGTTTTCATAATTTATGATGTACTGCGTGTCAGAAACATCATACAGCTCAGATAGTCAAGTCATATGTCTTTTGAAAGGTCTCACTGAGTAGATTACAACAACGCACCATGAATAATGTTTTTGTGCTAATGTTTTGAGAACATTATTAAAGCCCAGATGACAATGAACGAACGCTCTATTAACGTTACTGGAAGAACGTTTGTTCATAACTTTGAGAGTCGGTCCCTGTGAAACTGAAATAAATTTGGTGCAGGATTTACTTTGAAACCATTTTCACTCAGCTAATAAATTTCACAAATAATTACCAGGAAACGACTGAATTGAATTAAACATTTTGAAGTAGAAAGACTGAAATAATATTTTAATGTAAACCGTACTCTCCGTACTCTAACTATGAAAATTAGTTTTTTACAGTGTCAACACAATGATATGTCTGCTCCATCACACAAATATAAATAAATGTTTTGGTTTAGATAATTTCCCTAATCATAGGTTGTATTAATAACTAGCAACAGCAGAAAAACACATGTGCGACGTGCAAAATTTTGTCAAAGTCGATTTCTGGTTTCAGATTTTCTGTCTGAATGTGGTAAAAAAAAAAAAAAAAATCAATAGATGGAGCTCGAAATGTCATTTTGTGACAAAATAAATTAAGGTTAATCCAAAATAAGCATAAACCTTTGCTTTTCGGTGTTATAGTCACATTTTCAGGTGCTATTTTCAAAAATCAGCCCAGTTTTCAGATTTAAAGCTTCTGATTGTATGTTTAACCCCTTAGAAATAGATTCAAATGCTGCAGTTTTATCCAGTAAACTCTTAACATTGAAAAGCAGCCTGAGTAAATAAACCAACAGGTCAAATATTACAGGTTTAGGAGTGCTGAGTAATGTGCACATGCAAAAGCATTCTTATCAAATAATTGGCTAATAAATAAGACGTTATGGTACGTTTATAGTATGTATATGTGTTATCATAAAATGAGAAACATGCTAAACTCGTCCTGCTCGAACTTCTTCATTAATATTTGTGTGCTTTATCAGTGTAGGATGCCTTATGCATATCAGCAGCTCGTCATCTGCTGTTTTATGATCAGAACTGCTCAGTTTTGGTTATGATCCTGTTGTTAGCGTTCTCGGTGGCGAAACAGTGAGCAGGTCCGTCTGTGAGTTCAGTGACCCTGTGTTAAATATTCATCTGTTTGGATGTGCGGCAGGCGTGTAGTGTCACAGCGGCCGCAGTCAGTGTTCACATATGGAGGCCTGACACCTCCGTCACACGCTGAGAGCGCAGCACTGCAGCGGCCAACAGACCTGAGACCTGTCTCTACCTCTCTCTCTCTCTCTCTCTCTCTCTCTCTCTCTCTGTCTCTCTCTCTCAGGCTTGTATGTTTTTGTGTTGGTGAATCTGTCTGCTCTTTCCTCGGTTTGAATTTCCCTTAAAGGAGAAATGATTTATTTACACTCTGATACAGTTACTATTGAAGCTTGTTTGTGTGTCTCTGTTTGCGTGCGTGCGTGTACAAAGCTAATAATACCTCAACTGCAAATATATTAAAGGATCACATTATTTTAGCACAGATTAGCACAGAAGCAATACAAATGTAAATATGAAGATTTCACTTGAAAGAAATGTTAAGATTGGTCATGTGTGTTTAATAACATTCGAAATAAAATATATATATATAAATCTCTCTTAAACGCCATCGGTCACTGTTTCTGTGTTCAGTCAAAATGGACAGTTTATACTCTTCAAACTCAAGATGTGATTAAATGTGTGTTCACGCGAACGTGTGTAATGTAGTGTTTGTGTCTGATCAGGTGTTCGGCTAGATCGCGTACGAGGAGGGCGACAGAAATACAAGAGGAGAATGGATGCAGAAAACACAGCCTACCTGGGGCTCACACTGCCACCGCCAGCCAAAAAACCATGTGAGAACACACACACACACCATTATCACTTATGAATATATATATATATATATATATACCAGTCAAAAGTTTGGAAACGGTAAGGTTTTTTATGTTTTTAAAAGAAGTTTCGTCTGCTCAAGGCTGCATTTATTTAATTAAAAATACAGTAAAAACTTTGTGAAATATTATTACAATTTAAAATAACTGTTTTTTTGTTTGAATATATTTTATAATATAATTTATTCCTGTGATCAAAGCTGAATTTTCAGCATCATTACTCCAGTCTTCAGTGTCACATGATCCTTCAGAAATCATTCTGATTTGCTGCTCAAGAAACATTTATGATTATTATCAATGTTGAAAACAGTTGAATGAATAGAAAGTTCAAATACAAATCTGAAATACAAAGCATTTTTAACATTATACACTACCGTTCAAAAGTTTGGGATCAGTAAGAATTTTTATTTTTATTTTTTTGAAAAGAAATTAAATAAATTCATACTTTTATTCAGCAAATTGATCAAAAGTGACAGTAAAGACATTTATAATGTTACAAAAGATTATATTTCAAATAAATGCTGTTCTTTTGAGCTTTCTATTTATCAAAGAATCCTGAAAAAAAAAATTGTACACAAATATTTTAATATTTTAATTATAATATACAATATATTTTAATATACAATAAATGTTTCTTGAGCATCAAATCATCACATATGAAGGATCATGTGACACTGAAGACTGGAGTAATGATGCTGAAAATTCACAGGAATAAATTACACTTTACTATATATTCACATAGAAAACAGCTCTTTGTAATCATTTTTCATAATTTTATTGTATTTCTGATCAAATAAATGCAGCCTTGGTGAGCAGACGAAACTTCTTTTAAAAACATTAAAAATCTTACGTTTCCGAACTTTTGACTGGTAGTGTATATATATGAAATATTCAAAATTTGCAAACACTTGTATCTCTAAATTTGTTCATATGTAAAAGTTCATACTGAATTTTTGCACTTGCAAATGTGACCAAAAATGTAATATAAAAACAGTTTTATAGTCATAATCCCACTGTTGAGTGTCACACTTCTCTAAATGCAAATGCAACTTGTTCAGTTTAGACTTTCAGTAATGTTCAAACTTTCATTAATAAATCATAAACATTATTACATTATATACACATTATATTAAGCATAACATACCAATGTGCATAACTAATGACTTACAAAGGAAAGTTCTTTTGTATTATAATGATTTATTAATGGGTATGAATATGAATACGTAATGGAAGAAAAAGTAATGATTTGTTTGTGAATATTTTTGTGTCAACAATTAATGTTATATTTCATTTTGCGCTTCCAGTGTAACTGCTGGTCCGAGTGATTTTACATATCTGTGCCTCCTCATCCTCAGTGACGAAGATCGTGTCCCATCTGCTGGTAGCGGAGCCGGAGAAGATCTACGCCATGCCCGACCCCAGCATGCCCGAGAGCGACATCAAGGCCCTGACCACGCTCTGTGACCTGGCCGACCGCGAGCTGGTGGTCATCATCGGCTGGGCCAAACACATCCCAGGTCAGTGGACACGCCTGAATCAGCAATGCCACGTTTAGGTGAAATATAAGGCATGGTTTTGTGTAAGTCAATAGAGCTGAGCACAAAGACCATGAAGACCTGCATCTACCGTAGAGACCTGTATATAAAACATTTGCCAAAGCATTTCGTCCTGTCAGTTACCGTTAAAAACAGACATGTTAAATGAGGAAAGGGAAAGTGGTTGTTGTGTGCTCATCCTGACTCAGTGCAGTCTGTCTGTGTTGTGTTTTTGGGGAAGATGGTAATCATTAGCTGGGTGAAGTGCTATCTAGTAAGGAGATTAGGAGGATGTTGACCCCCTTAATCACACACACACACACACAAACACACACACACACACAGCAGTGCTGCATCAGCACAGAGAGCATTTCAGCAAGGCGCTTACAGCCGACTGGATCACTACTGACCCAAAAACACAGTCTCCTCAAACAGCTCTGCAACACACACACACGCGCGCGCACACACTCATGCGCGCGCGCACACACACACACACGCACACACACACAAGCACACATACACACACACTACTTTTGTTTTGTCTTTTCTTTGCTTTTTTTTGCTTTGCTTTTTGGTTCGTTTTGTTTCCTTTGCTATGTTTTGTTTTGGTTTGTTTTGCTTTTTTGCTTTTTGTTTTATGGTTTTCTTTTGCTTTGTTTTCTGTTTTGTTTTTTGCTTTTCGTTTTGCTTTTTGTTTGTTTGTTTTTTTTTTTGCTTTTTGTTTTGCTTTTTTGTTTTTTCTTTTCTGTGTTTTGCTTTGCTTTGTTTTTTGGCTTTTTTGCGTTGTTTTGCTTTTTGCTTTTGTTTGGTTCGTTTGTTTTTGCATTTGCTTTGTTTTTGCTTTTTGTTTTTGTTTGGTTTGTTTGTTTTTGCATTTGCTTTGTTTTGCTTTGTTTTTGCTTTTTGCTTCTGTTTGGTTTGTTTGTTTGTTTTTGCTTTGTTTTGTCAGTGATGTGTACATTCAGTTTAAGTTGAACAATTTCTTAATCCACATTCTTATTATTGGCAATCTGTGTGATTTTATTAACAAAATATACTGCAGCTGTTATTGCACATATTCTGCTTTAATTCCATTTCAATTCAGCAATTCAGTACACTTATTTTCTGTCATTATATTGCATTATATATCAGCTGTTACAGTTTTTCTCAATCACATTTCACCAAACATGGATCACTGTTCTCAAAACAGCCCCAAACTGATATCTGCTTGATTAATTATACACACAACACAGGAAATGCAGTTTTCCCAACTGTTTATGCACCTATCACGATTGCATTATGTAATAGCGAAAATATAAAAGGGAAAGTATAAATAGAGCAAGAAAATATGCAAGAGAATGGGAAAACAAAGAGGTGTAAGTGTAAAGGTGGTAGTGTGGGTAGAGGAAGGGGTGTAATGAGAAGGAAAGGAAGAGTGGAACAGATACAGGGAGATTGGGGGATTCTGGATTCAGCCCCCATACTTTTTCTTTTTTTTTCTTTTTTATAAGAAATTTAAGATAAAATACTTTGGCATAATGTTATGTTTGAATATACATATAAACACATTTTAGTTGTGTAGATTTAAAGCTGTTGAGATAATTGAAAAACTTTTGCCTGGCAATTTATTTATTCCCAAATGTCAGGGTGGCACAACTGCAAATATTTTATTATGAACTGACAGGGTAATGTACTGTAATGCAACATCCAGATCATTGTGGTAGAGTGAAAAGGATTGTAGAGATCTCTCAAATACCGATAAAAACAGATAATTTCAAGTATGGGTAGATATTAGGTAGGTATTGGTTGCACCACCTGACAAAAAAGAATTTAAACACTTTGAAATGTTATGTAAATGTAAATTAAACTTGTTTAAACACATTGTTCATGACTTAAAAATATGCATTACATCAATTTTGAATTTTTTTTTTAAAAATACAATTTTTGAAGCTTTATTTGCTCAGTGACCCATATAACAAAACCAGTTGGAAAAACATTACAATAAACATGTATTTTTGTTAGTGTATTTGTACATCTACAGCTGAAAGTGTTCTAAAATCATGAGAGAATACAGTTAGTATTTACTTAGTATTGGGGGGAAAAATGCAGTGCTTTATTTTGACTTAGTTTGACTAAGGTAAGAGTGTGTTTAGATCATTGTGAGAACAGTTACATTACTCTGGAGAAATGTGTCAAATCGGTTGAGGAAAAACTCATATCATTCAGCAGTATTTACTGTATAAAACAAAACAGTAATTTATTAGTCTTTGCCTGTGACATTCAGTGATTGAGAAATATGCACGGATGGGGCTTTAATTATAGTTTTTGTAATAAACAGCACTGAATTGTTAGTTTTCAAGCATTATCATGGAGTTTATTATGGAGTGCAGAGCACTGACTAGGACATTGAGCGGTGGATCATTGGTAACATTTTATGTTCTATTTTTCTTTGCTTACAATATCTTTCATCAAAATATGCAGCATTTCACATCGACTTGAATCTGTACCACATGAGGTGACCTTCTCAACCGAGTCGACTTAAAACGCTGTTCACAACCATTTTACTAATCTTAGAATTAGAATAATCTAATCTCTAATTCTAATAAAAGATTCCTGTAATAGATCTCTAATTTTAAGTGCAACAGGTCAAGTGTGGGATAGATTGTATCCATGAGGAATTGAGGATTTTCACAAATATTATTAGTGTATGGACGTTACGCGCTGTGGCCTTTGGTACTCCCTGGTCCCGTACGCACCTGTCCGAAGCACAACCGTATTTATATGTCACAGTAAAGCCTTTTATAGTGCACGTTAGGACACTGCGCTCGGACTCCCATCTCATCTGTCAGTAAACGGCCGTAAACAGCCTCCTCGTATGGTCAGGCCCTATCGAATCGGCCGTTGATTAATTGTTAATTAATCCCTCCGCTGAATGTCCGGGCTCTGGTTGGCATGGCACTGAGAGGGGCTCTCTGTAAATAGTTTGAGTGGCGTCTCATTAAAGCTGATGTGTGGGACATGTTGACAGATGGCTTTTTTCCTGCTAAGGTGCTAAGGACCTTTGACATACATACACTAGCTTCTTGTTCTTGGCTGGATCGCGTTTCACTCGGTCTAAGTCCTGGAGTTCCCCTCGTCTTGCACTAATGCCACTTCACAGCTATGCAAACGAGCTACATGCTAGTCAACGAGTTACAAAAACCCACAGGACCACGATTCCGGTGAGGCCTAGCGAAGCTTCAGAAAGCACAAAGCTGCCGTGTAGCTTATATCTTCCACTGGAACTGCAGAACTAACGTCTGATGGTCATGAATAACAGAAGTAGAACTGGTCTGAAATAAGGCTTTACATTCCGCTGCTGGTCGGACACAGTTGCCCTGTCACATTAGACAGCTGGTGATCACCTGCCTCTGGACCCCTGACTCCTAGGGCCAGATTTTTCCAGTAGGGAATTCTGCGGTGAGAATATGTCGGATTGTTTCCCAACCTGAAGCATCCACTGTGGGAATTCACGTGGCAATGATAGCTGTCTTGCTCTCAAAAGCATTATTCTGATTTAACAAGAGCGTGATGAAATAACACAAAATGGCTTTGTTCTAATAGACAGTGAGTTGCCTACATAGGCAGCATTTGAAGGCATCGCAGACATGCTCCTTTCGCTTGTGAAAGAAAGGCATCATCAAGTTGCCTTTTCCAATGCCTCCTTTTGGCCAAATCCAATAGTTGTAGGCACATTAGCAAATTATTAGTGAAATTTTCAATTGTCTGTTGTCAATAGTGTAGCGATGTATGAAGCACAGCTCCTCAGAAGTCATTGCATTGCCTTCTACAATGCCACCTTTTGGCCAAATCGGTCACATTAGCCATATTTCTGTGAAATTTCACAAGCAAGAAAAGTCCATTGTCTATTGTCAATAGTGTAGCAATGTATGAAGAATAGCTGACTTGTGAAAGAAAGGTGCCATTACGTCCCTAGTGAAAAATAAGTATACCAGAATGTATTTGAAATGCATTTATTTTATGTTTTGTCCTTTTTGTATACTAAATTGATATACTTAAAGGAGACCTATTATGCCCCTTTCACAAGATGTAATGTAAGTCTCTGGTGAATGTGTGTGTGAAGTTTCAGCTCAAAATACCCCACAGATCATTTATTATAGTTAGTCAAATTTGCCCCTATTTGGGTGTGAGCAAAAACACGCCATTTTGTGTGTGTCCCTTTAAATGCAAATGAGCTGCTGCTCCCGGCCCCCTTTCCAGAAGAGGCCGGAGCTTTAACAGCTTGCGCTTCGGTTGTTCTGAACCCGCTTGAACTGAATTATGTGTGGGGAAAATGTTTCACTCTCACAATAAATTCTCAATCGTGTGGATTCTTACTGAAATGACTGCAAAATCAGTCACTTCAGAGGTTTTATTCCAGTGATGCACTACCCACAATAAAGGTGCGGGAGAAATCCAGTCATTTCAGTAGGAATCTGTGCCATCTGGAATTTCTCATGAGGGTAAAACATTTCCCCATGCAGATTTCACAAAGGGTTCAAGTTGGTCATGCAAATTCACTGCATTGACCAACAGAGAGCTGCTTGGTTTGAAAGTGATTTCTGTGCCAGATGTGCTTCATATATCACTACACAATTGACAACAGATTATAGACCTTTTTTGCACACAAAATTTGACCCAAACTTTACACCACATCGACCAGCCAAACTGCATTTGTATATTTTTCTCCTCAGTCCAGTTTTCACATTCAGTCAGTTATCAAGTCAGAATAAGTTCATGGGCACATGCATTAAACTGCTTTGGTTGGTAAAGCATATGAAGTTAACCTGCAAGCATCAAGCCTAAATTTAACAAGCATCACGTCACCCCTCATGACGGCGGATAATTCCTCTCGTACATACAGTGATTCCACTTGTAACTGCCCGTCTCCCTCTCCCCCCTTCCCTGGCTTCGGTTTGCTGTTTTCTCGTTGTCATTAAATGGTGAAATCTCCTTACCGTGTTGCTGAGGCTGATCCAGCTCGAGCTGTGTAATCTCCTTGTAATAGAGTGTGAATACTGCCGGCCGATAAATCAGCACCTCATCAGCGGCCTTTATTAAATATAGACACCGACCGACAGGCCTTAGTATATTCAATTTAACCATTGACGGGCTTCAGCGCCACCGATCATGATGGATGGGGCAATCAAAGCCCGGATCCGACCCCTTCGCCACCCATGCGTGAGATGGGAGAGGTGAGTGAGGGGCATCTGCCACAGAGGACAGGAGTCTTTGCTCTAGTGCTCTCTACTTAGTCCAATACTTTGCCCAGGAAAGCCAACTAATCGGCAACATGCCATTAGCGGTCCACCATGTGTCGACTACCAGTGTGTGAGCAGAGAAGATGCAGTCATGTCCTACTCGCACAGAAATGTTGGCTCGTGAAGGCCCCAATACACTTAAAGTTAAATTGAAACTGGTGTGATGTAATTTAGAGTGAAATCAACGTATTTTGGTTCGCAAGAAAACAAACCTGGAAAGTTTGCTCCGGCTGGTAAACACCTTTAAAGGGGACCTATTATGCCCCTTTTCACAAGATATATAAGTCTTTGTTGTCCCCAGAATGTGTCTACAACGTTTCACCTCAAAATACCGGACAGATCATTTATTACAGCTTGTCAAATTTGCCCCAATTTGGGTGTGAGCAAAAACACGCCGTTTTTTGTGTGTGTCCATTAAAAATGCAAATGAGCTGCTGCTCCCGGCCCCCTTTCCAGAAGAGGGCGGAGCTTTAACAGCTCGCGCTTCGGTTGCTCAACAACAACAAAGCTGGACAATTATTATAATTTGATCCCCTTCCTACGTCACAAGGGAAGCGAAATCTGAGCGGCTCGTTTTTTCACAATGCTTGCAGAGAAAGTCTTGCCAAAACAAAGTTACTGAGTTGTTCCTTTTTCAGGTTTTCTGGGTTGGTAGATGCACCGGGGACCCGATTATAGCACTTAAACATGGAAAAAGTCAGATTTTCATGATATGTCCCCTTTAAAGTACCACTGGTCCATGTTGATGTATTTCAAACGTCTAAGCGAAGAACGAGAAAGAACTTTGCTGTGACTATTACGTGAACACTGCAAACATACTCGGATTATAGATATCCTGCTGCGTAGTTTTCTTAAAATGCACTTCCGAAATGTAATGTTCACTTTTTCATATTAATTTGTCCGTTACAGTTATTATCCACAGCTAAAGACACACAGAAGACACGTGGAGTCAATCCCTTGAGGAAGCTGTTTTGGTCCGTCAATACTACACGGCTACTCATTAACCACAGAATCAGTTTAGCAGCGGAAATAAATGATGTGTAATTACGTGACTGATTAAACCTCGTTTCTGGCCTGTCATCAAGCTGAACGGTTCATGTCAGGCCCAGCAGTGTCTCTGGGGACGAGTACGCAGTGGTGCGGGCCGGTCAGAAGGTCAAGGGACGCAGATTAAGACAAGGGTATTACTGTATTTAACAGAACCGAACGTCATATCGTTCACGCTTCACTGACTAAATGATCTCTAGCCCTGCACTGGCTTCTACGCTTAACGTTAATAAAGTGTCAATAGATCTTCATTTAAAGTCAACATGAAACGGCACTCAGAAGCCATTTTACTTACACAGTTGACAACATAGGCTTGTTTGGTGAAACATGCCTCTACCTACATTTTTGCTTCAAAAACGTAGCTACACATACAATTCGCTACAGTTTCCAGCTGAAATGAACACTAGTGTCAGTAAAACTGCAGCTATTTTTATTCCTTTTCACACAAACTATGATTATAGGTGCAGATTATCAATTAATAAAGACTTCTTTTTTGCACAATTCCTTTCACAATGCTATATTATCACCTCAACAAACAAATTTTGACGTTTGCATCACATGACCAGCTCCATTTGTTAGGCTTATCTGACATAGTAAACTTGCTCGTTCGCTCACCTGGTACAGCACTGCACTTGTGAAAGAGCTGGAAAAACTTCTAGAATGAAGCTACAATTACACGGTGGCTTCAGCAAATGTGTTTTTATCTCACGTTTGCTTTTGTTAACTTTATCTGCCGCATTATTTTAAAACGCAGTAGAGCATTTACATTTTAGCATCACTCACCGGATATTTCATTTCAGAACTGGTGCAATGCGTACAATAAAACATTGCCAGACTGATTATCTGTTTCTGAACACACTTTTAGTGTCACCCACAGGACATTTCACTTTGAAAGTGTCATGAAACCTGCAAGAAGCAACATAATATAATTTTGCAGACAGGCAGGTTTTCTCAATGAATTGATAATAGAAGGTATTTCCATCCATCATAACGAGTCAAAAAATGTATCACAGGTGAACGAGTTTTACATTTCTTTGTAGAAATATTATGAAGGCAAACATCTTATCTTTAGAATAACTTCATTGATGATTCATTTACAATAAGATATGATAGTAGTTTTAGGGTTGGATCATAAAGACTGCGAGGTGGAATCTGCTGCACAGTTTTATTTGAAAGTGTGTTTTGGCATGAGATGAGGTGAGACAGACGCATGAGCTCAAGGCACGTGTGAAATTATTTATGGAGCAGCGTAATTTATGAGCAGACATGTATTGATTGGGTCCCTGCTGATGATGTCATGCGAAATGTAGAGGAATCACACTGACACACATTTGTTTCTATCACAGTCCATTGACTTCTGTTGCTTCTATAGTGAGTTAAGAGTAATTTCTAAACTCTGGTCCTCACACAAACCTTTCTTACATTTTCATTAAAACATTATTTATTTATTAAGCCAATTACAATACAAATCTTTAAAGGCTCAAAATGAGTCAGAAGTCTCCACTTCAGCAGCTTTACATGCACCAGCCTTATATATATATATGTATATGTGTGTGTGTGTTTGTGTGTATGTATATATATATATATATATATATACATAAGGCTGGTTTTTATAGCATTTTATTCCTAAATTATTTTTTCTTGCTTTTGACATATTTTATTTCTGATTTATGGATTGATAAATATTTACCTCTAATATGAATAGAAGCTTATTTCCACCACTCAATAAAAAATTTAAAAGGTAATTGCAACATTTTATCTCACAATTCTGACTTCTTTTCTCATAATTGCATGAACTCACAATTGTGAGAAATAAAGTCCGAATTGCCAGATATAAACAATTCTGAGAAAAAGTCAGAATTGCGAGTTTATATCTGACATCATATCTCACAATTCTGACTTTATAACTCGTAATTCTGACTTTATATCTCGCAATTCTGACTTTATATCTCACAATTCTGACTTTATATCTCATAATTCTGACTTTATAACACGCAATTCTGACTCTATAACTCACAATTCTGACTTTATAACTCTCAATTCTAACTATAACAAGCAGTTGTGAGTTTATATCATGCAATTCTGACTTTATAACTCACAATTCTGACTTCATATCTCACAATTCTGACTTTATATCTCACAATTCTGACTATAACTCACAATTGAGTTTCTCGCAATTCTGACTTTATGACTCGCAATTCTGACTTTATAACTCAATTCTAACTATAACAAGCAGTTGTGAGTTTATATCATGCAATTCTGACTTTATAACTCGCAATTCTGACTTTATAACTCGCAATTCTGACTTTATAACTCTCAATTCTAACTATAACAAGCAGTTGTAAGTTTATATCACGCAATTCTGACTTTATAACTCGCAATTGAGTTTATCTCGCAATTCTGACTTTATAACTCACAATTCTGACTTCATATCTCACAATTCTGACTTTATATCTCACAATTCTGACTATAACTCACAATTGAGTTTCTCGCAATTCTGACTTTATGACTCGCAATTCTGACTTTATAACTCAATTCTAACTATAACAAGCAGTTGTGAGTTTATATCATGCAATTCTGACTTTATAACTCGCAATTCTGACTTTATAACTCGCAATTCTGACTTTATAACTCTCAATTCTAACTATAACAAGCAGTTGTAAGTTTATATCACGCAATTCTGACTTTATAACTCGCAATTGAGTTTATCTCGCAATTCTGACTTTATAACTCGCAATTTTGACGATAACTCACAGTTTTGACTATAACTCACAATTCTGACTTTATAACTCGCAATTCTGACTTTATAACTTGCAATTTTGACGATAACTCGCAGTTTTGACTATATAACTCACAATTCTGACTTTATAACTCATAATTGAGTTTATCTCGCAATTCTGACTTTATAACTCTCAATTCTAACTATAACAAGCAGTTGTGAGTTTATATAATGCAATTCTTAGGGGGAAAAAAGTCAGAATTGTGAGATAAAAAGTTGGCAGTTTTGCAAATTAGTGTGTATTTAAGTAGATGCCTCAATTGCATATTTAAACAGCATTTCAGAAAACTTGCATAACAGTTGTCTAAATGTACTGTTATTAATCAATGGGGAACTATTGTGAAATCTGTTAGTTTACATATTTAGTGTCTGTCTTAATTAAAACAAAGACGAAATACCTTAAGTCCAGACGTCTGCTCAAGATCAAAAGAGGAAGCACATGATTTCTGAAATCACTCTTGATATAACAGTCCTCACTGATGAAATGACGCTGCGGGACTGATGTATTAATAATGCATAAACCATCCACAGATACGGATCTGTGTAATTCAAGTTTATGTACTTTGATTTCAAAAGCATATCGGTTTCAAATCTACATGCTTGTGGATGTGGGCATTAAATGAAGTGCTTTTTTAATGATGAGTTCATCATATGACTTGAGAATAAGGTGCTCTACTGTGTTTAAGTTCTCAGATGTGATCCATCAAATATATGTGCATTATGCAAACGCCTTATGATGTATCACTATTTTCAGCATCATGTGACATGGGCTGAAGAGTTTGCTTTCGAGAGACTGTTGATTGACAGTGAAACTCACACAAACTTCACCAACAAACCATCAGCGTGAGGAGGAGGAGGAGACCGCAGCCATAAACTCATAGGAATAAATTTTCAGATATAAGCTTGTGAATACAGGCAGATTAAAACTTGTCATTTTTTATGGTTATTTTGTTTGTAAAAGGCTGCCAGACTCATAAAAAGCCTTTTTGCGAAGGTTTCTGCTTTTGCCTTTTTACAGAATTGAGGCCTTTGATTTAGCGAGCGTGAAATATTTCACGGGGAGACGGCTGAGCTTGTCTTTGTTACAGAAGATGTTTCCAGCAATGAACTTTATAGGGCTGCATAAAAGCAAGCTAAAAACTGATTACATTTTTTACTAGTGCTTAAGATAGATCACAATGGCGGCTGTTTTTCCACAGAGAGTAAAAACCAAGATCTCAGAAACATTTCAACATGAGTAAATGGACATGTCAGCTGCATTTGAAGTGAAGGTCAGCATTCTGAGACAGAGGTTAAAAACTCTTGTGCCTTTAACAAACATTACCAAGACTTTGACTTAATCTCCTAGTTATATATAATTGTTTCCTAATTTGCTTGTTCCTAGTCTTATTACAGTTAAAAGATGATTGTCATAATCTTTCACCAAAATGTAAAGACTTGCTAAGAGGCCTTGTGTTAGTGATTTTACCATGGTAAAGGCTGTTCTTGTGCACAACGCAAAACTTTTTATAAAACCTCAACAGCAGTAAAATGATAAAAGACATCAATATTCAATCAATTACTTTACACTCAGGGTTTAAGAGACCATTAATATTCAGTAATATTATCGATTTAACGGCACTGACACTATCAAATGAGAACAAAATTTGAACTAAATTGAGCTGAATAATCCAAGCTATCAGAAAATGTTTCTCAGAACGTTCTGTCAAGGTTCTCTCACAGATATGAACAAACGTTCTTCCAGTAACGTTATTAGAACGTTCATTCAAAGTTATTTGGTCTTTAATAATGGTCTCAAAACGTTAGCACAAACATTATTAAAGTCCAGATAACTTTGAACAAACATTCTATTAACATTACTGGAAGAACATTTGTTCATAACCTTGCCAGAACATTTATTCACTGTTAGTTGGAAATTAATCAATGCGCTTTGCATATGAATCTCTGAGCCATGAACTCAGTCCTGAGCCTTTTGTGTTTATGCTTAGAAATGAGGCCAGCAGCACCTTCACACATTTGCCGGCTGGTGGCGTCTGTAAGTACGGAGCGTTTCTGTGCTGACCTGTTCTCCGGCTGTCCCCGTTCATCCCGCCACCTCCATTCCGAGGCCCTTATTGATCCCTCTTCACATTGTCAGGGGCCCCGCAGTCCTGATCGCAATCTGTTAATTAATGTATCCTCCAGCTGTTCGCCCACCTGATAAAGGAAATTAAACACTCAGCTTCCCCTTTTCCCGCTTTCTTATTTTCCTCTGGCTCTTTCTGTTTGTCGGCCCGCAAACACTGCAAAGTGTCACCCAGTGGCAGATAGACATCGCCCGCTCATCTCTGCCTCAATAAGACCATTCATATGAAGGTTTGGGGTCAGGTATGGCGGGGTGAGTCGATCAATACTGTAATCTATCAGCTCTTTAATCGTGAGCGCGGCAGATAGCGCCGCTTTAGTCGACTTGTAAAGCAATCATTTTAATCATCAGACGCTGGAAGCGCGACTCGTATGATGTGCAAATGCGCTGGCGAACATCACTGAAGAGTTTATTGACAGCTGTCAGAGCAGAGGAAACATGAATAAAGAGCACATACAATGAGCCCTTATCCGAGTGTTACTCTGGTATTTCTGTATTAAACAGTTTCATTAATGGGGGAAATCAAAGGTTTTTGTTTTTTTGTCATGCTCTTCAGTGTCCACCAATTGTAGAAAATAAGAAAATACTCACATTTATTTAACTAAATTACTTCAAACCATACTATTGTTTTATATAAATTAATTGATAATTATTTACTTTCTTTTATGGGAGATCCCAGGAAGGAGGTGGCAGTTATAAACCTGAAAGAAAATTGCATATCAATGATCAAAACAGGTGTTGTGATAAATATCTAACAGATCTGGGGGCTCGTCCGGGATACACATACACACACATACAGAGGGGCATGTTGTCACAATATATGCGGCAAGTTGCCACAACAATTAAGATTTCCTGATAATTTACTCACCCCCATGTCATACAAGATGTTTATGTCTTTCTTTCTTCAGTGGAAAAGAAATTATCATTTTTGAGGAAAACATTCTAGGATTTTTCTCCATATAGTGGACTTCACTGGGGTTCAACGTTTCAGTGCAGCTTCAAAGAGCTCTACACGATCCCAGACGAGGAATAAGAGTCTTATCTAGAGAAACCATCGGTCATTTTCTTTTTAACCACAAATGCTCGTCTTGCACTGCTCTGCGATGCGCCACACATTACGTAATCACGTTGGAAAGGTCACACGTGACGTAGGCGGAAGTACCGTGTACAGTGTCTACAAAGTGAACGTGCAAAGATTAAGTCAAACAGCCTTAACAAAAATAGGGTAAAACAACGATGTCTGACGATTTTGAAGTTGGGGGAGAAAATGAGATGGAGTTTTTCGCCCTACCGTGGTACTTCTGCCTACGTCACGTGTGACCTTTCCAACATGATTATGTAATGCGTGGCGCATCACAGAGCAGTGCAAGACGAGCATTTGTGGTTAAAAAGTATATAATTAAACATTTTTTTTAGAAAATGGCCGATGGTTTCTCTAGATAAGACTCGTCTGGGATCATGTAGAGCTCTTTGAAGCTGCACTGAAACTGACATTTGGACCGTTGAACCCCAGTGAAGTCCACTATATGAGAAAAATCCTGGAATGTTGAAAATAACATTATTTATTACTCACCCTCATGTCGTTCTACACCCATAAGACCTTCGTTCATCTTCAGAACACAAATTAAGATATTGTTGATGAAATCCGATGGCTCAGTTAGGCCTCTATTGCGAGCAAAGCCATTCAAACTCTCAAGGTCCATAAAGGTACTAAAAACATATTTGAAACAGTTAATGTGAATTTAGTGGTTCTATCTTAATATTATAAAGTGACAAGAATAATTTTTGTGCGCCAAAAAAACAAAACTTTTCAACAATATCTATATGGGCTGATTTCAAAACACTGCTTCATGAAGCTTCTGATCTTTATGAATCTTTTGTTTCGAATTAGTGATTCGGATCTCCTATCAAATGGCTAAACTGCTGAAATCACGTGACTTTGGCGCTCCGATTCACTGATTCGATTCGTAAAGCTCTGAAGCAGTGTTTTGAAATTGGCCCATATAGATATTGTTGAAAAGTCTTTATTTTATTTTTTATTTTTTTTGGTGCACAAAAAGTATTGTCACTTAATAATATTAAGATAGGACCACTGAACTCACATGAACTGTTTCACATATGTTTTTAGTACCTTTATGGACCTTGAGAGTTTGAATGGCTTTGCTTTCAATAGAGCCCTCGGATTTCATCAACAATATCTTAATTTGTGTTGTGAAGATGAACAAGGTCTTACGGCTGTAGAACGACATGAAGGTGAGTAATTAATGACATTATTTTCATTTTTGGATGAACTAACCCCATTAATTTCTTTTTGTCTGAAGAAAGAAAGAAACATCTTGGCTGACATGGGGGAGAATAAATTATCAGGAATTTTATATTTTGAAATGAACTAATCCTTTAAATTCAATATGGCGTCTAACCTGACTAAGGTCTTCAATCACATTGTCTTCATTCAGTACAGAGTTTTGTAATGAATGAAGAACGTCTCATCTCTTGCTCAGGTTTCTCCAGCCTGTCTCTTGGAGACCAGATGAGTCTACTGCAGAGCGCATGGATGGAGATCCTGATCCTCAGCATCGTGTTCCGCTCGCTGCCGTACGAGGATGAGCTGGTGTACGCGGAGGACTACGTGATGGATGAGGAGCACTCGCGGCTCACGGGCCTGCTGGACCTCTACGTGTCCATCCTGCAGCTCGTGCGCAAGTACAAGAAACTCAAGGTGGAGAAAGAGGAGTTCGTCACGCTGAAGGCCATCGCACTCGCCAACTCAGGTGCGATGAGAATATATTTATACTTATAACACCGTTCAAAAGTTTGGGGTCAGTAAGAGTTTAGTTATAAGAAATGAATACTTTTAATTAACTTATAATTTTACAAATGATTTCTATGTCAAATAAATGCTGTTTTTTTGAACTTTCTATTCATCAAAGAATCCTGAAAAATAAAATGTATGACGGTTTCCACAAAAATATGAACTGTTTTCAACATTGATAATAATCAGCAATGTTTCTTGAGCAGCGAATCATCATATCAGAATGATTTCTGAAGGATCATGTGACACTGAAGACTGGAGTAATGATGCTGAAAATTCACAGGAATAAATTACACTTTACTATATATTACATAGCTGATTTACATTGAAATAATATTTCACAATATTACTGTTTTTACTGTATTTTTGATCAAATAAATGCAGTCTTAGTGAGCAGAAGAGACATTTTGTATGTAGATTTAACATTAATTATCCATCCAAGTTTAATTTAATTTAAACCATGGACTCAAATTGTTCCAAAGGGATCATGTTTAGTTTAATTAAGTTTACAAAAAATCATACAAATAATTGCACATAGATTTTTTTCTTTAATAAATTTACCCAACCAACTGACACATTTGTCACATTTTGAGTTAAATTTAATTAAATCCTTATTTAATTTTCATGATGTTTTATCATAATTTTCTCATATACATATTTCACTGTTAAGCAAAAATTGCACAGAAAATCAATTGGATAAATGTCAGAAAATTGTGATAAACATTAAAATGACTATTAAAGTAAGTTCAAGGTCAAGTTGACCCTATAGCACAATGCCTCTAATATCATATCTGATTTAGCCATTACATTTACATGTCCACGCCTCAGTGAATCACAGCGCTTTACAGTACTTTCATATACAGAATATACAAACCAAAAAAGCTACATGTATTGTTTGAAAATAATTTGATTATTATTCCACCACTGCATCAATTCAAAATCTGATCCAAACAACTCAACAAATACTGACCCGTTCGACACGTACAGTACACACACTGTCTGTCTGTATTCTTTATTTATTAGTACAGTATAATGATACCGATGAAGGGCGCACGGAAAGACAAAAGCGTTGAGCTTTTAATTGAACGCCTTCCGTGTCTCCGTATCTCCATAACAGTAGCCACGGGGCCCGGCCGCCACCAGAGATAAATTTAGCATTTCATTAGGAACACCAGGGCTGTCAATAAAATGTGTTAAGTCGAATGGAATGAGTATCACAGAGCGAAGGCCTGTTCAGAGGAGAAGACACAGCGGCCGTATCGACAGCTGGCTTTTCAGAAGGCAGGCCCCGTCCCCGCCTGATCAATGCGGCCTGCGCTCGCCTCGCTTTATTCCGCCGTCTCGGCCGCTGTCTCTCTTTGTCTGGCTGAAAAATGAAAATGCTGATGGTGGCCTTTGCCGTGCGGCGGGATGACAGGCCCGGTACGGAGAAAGAGAGAGAGAGAGAGAGAGAGAGACGCGCTCTGTCCGATGGCTCTCGCGGGACTGCCGCTGTCTGACAGCTGTGAAAATTCATAGCCATTGATTTTGTAATTAGCAGTTTATCAATCGTATCGACAGACTCTTTCTGATGGATTGCAAGGAAATTGTTTCTTCAGACGTGTTTTTTTTTTAAGCTCCACCACACACACACACATACACACACACACACTATCTCTCACATACACACACACACACTCTCTCTCACACACTGTTACTGCTTTATTGACATGATAAATATCAGGATATTTGGAAACGGTATTATGGATCATATTTATAATATAAAGCATTGGCAAATACATAATTTTTAATACTTATATAGACTACTGTTCAAAAGTTTGTGGTCAGAAAGATTTCATAAATTCTCTTCAGCTCACAAATAACTGTTTTCTATGTGAATATATTTTAAAATGTAATTTATTCCTGTGATGGCAAGGCATATTTTTTGTGAAAACCATGATGCATTTTATTTTTCAGGATTCTTTGATGAATAGAAAGTTCAAAAGAACAGCATTTATTTGAAATAGATTATTTTGTATCATTATGAATGTCTTTACTGTCACTTACTGTCCATTTAAAGCTTTCTTGCTGAATAAAAGGATCAATTTCTTTTAGGGATGCACAATATATCGGCCACCATATCGGTATTGGCCGATATATGTTCATTTTTAATGTTATCGTTATCGGCCCGACAAGAAAATTTGGCCAATATATTAAAGCCGATAAATAATGGATTATTTCCTTCAGCTGAGACACTTCAGCACTGTCCTTCATGGTGGTTTTGAATTGCTTGTTAAAAATCATAGTTAAATGCAAAATTATATAAAAAAATATTTATCTGCCAATATATCGGTTACTGGCTTTCAAATATAAAGAATTATCGGTTATCGGCCAAAATTTTCATATCGGTGCATCCTTAATTTCTTCCTTTTATTTTTCATCTTACTTACCCCAAACTTGTGAATGTTATTGTATCACAGTTTCCACAAATATATGAACTGTTTTCAACATTGATAATAATCATAAATGTTTCTTGAGCAGCAAATCATCATATCAGAATGATTTCTGAAGGATCATGTGACACTGAAGACTGGAGTAATGATGCTGAAAATTCAGATTTGATCACAGAAATAAATATATATTCACATAGAATACAGCTGTTTTAAATTGTAATGATATTTCACTGTTTTTACTGTATTTTTGATCAAACAAATGCCTGGTGAGCAGAAGAGGCTCTTTCAAAAACATTTAAAAAATCGTACCAACCCCAAACATCTGAACCCTAGTGTAAGTGGTTTCAAGAAAGAAAGACATCAGTACATGTGCTCAGTATATGTTTGTTCTCTTGACAGACTCTATGCACATAGAGGACGTGGAGTCCGTTCAGAAGCTCCAGGACGCCCTTCATGAAGCCCTGCAGGACTATGAGAGCTGTCAGCACACAGAAGACCCTCGGCGGGCGGGGAAGCTGCTCATGACGCTGCCTCTGCTCCGGCAGACGGCCACCAAGGCCATTCAGCACTTCTACAGCATCAAGATGCAGGGCAAGGTGCCCATGCACAAACTCTTCCTGGAAATGCTGGAGGCCAAGGTCTGATTGGCCGGTCGTCACGTGACATCATCGAGGCCACGGCGAGCAGGGCGTGGCAGAGACAGTCTGACTGCGGAGGACAGACGGTCTTCCGACGGACACGCAGGTTGCAGGACACTCGTCTCTCGTCTGCCCCGAGGCTTGAGACGTTTTTAAAGACCTGAAAAAAATAAATAACTCGGTTTAAAGCGTAAATATAAATGAAAAAATAATTTAAACAAATTATAACAAATACTATGTACTTGTACAGTAATGCTTTTTGTTCATGATCTGTGGTTATAAACGATGGAAGAATCTGTAAGTCATTTCAGAGTGAATAGTCTCACATAGGTGGTCATTTTCATTCTGCTTTCAAGAAGCTGACCCTCGTACGCGTCGCGAACAACCTCAGTCCAACATACGTCACGGCTCGGCCCCTCGGACGACACTAGGACACCTTGAGGACTTGTAAATATTCATGGCGGCGAGCCGCAGGATGTCTGGACGGCCCAGTTCTTCCCTAAATGTGAACTTGCCGACGTCCTTGAAAATACCTCCTGAATCCTGGCCATCCGCGACCGGGAGGACGACATTTGTGACGTGTTTATCCAAACGTCCGTAGCCAGGATCTCATTCATCTTACTCTGTAGTAACTCAGCAATAAATTGAGCCGACGGGCGGGTGGCGTGTGCGAGAGAGAGGACGAGGAGCGCCCACCTCTTGTGTTGCACTGTACTGCTTTTTTAAACTACTTGTTATTGTTGTCGTTGATGTTTTGGCCTAAATGTAGTCGGAGGGCCGAGCAAGGGATGATGGGTCGTTCAAAAGGGAGGGGACGAGGTTTCAACGGATTTACGATGCATGGCAGAAGTCCAGGAGACTCAAACAATCAGATGCCTGTATGTCAAACAGCCTATTTTGGGCTTGTTAAGCCTCCGGCAGAGGAAACGAGGTGCCCATCATCTGCTCGGACTTTTATAGCCATGTATCCGAATGAAGGTGTGCGGCAGGTGCAGGTCTTTATCACCAGCTTTATTTTTAGCTCTTGGAAGACGACAGCAGATTGAACAGGAGGGGTGTTTGACCTCATGTTGACACAATAGCATCGTGTCAAAAATGGCCTTCGAAGTGGCCGTCCCTATAAACAGCTTATTACCCCTAGATCCACTCGACAGCTGTACGGCCATTAGTCCGAGATATCAATTAGGAATATCCCGCTTCCAACAACCGTGAGCAACGGCAGCAATGACATTTCGCTCTCTGTCAGCATTCACTACTGATGTCATTTACTTGAATGGAACTGTGGCGCTGTCGTGAGTCGATACTGTGATCGAAGGACCTGAGGGGGATTGTGTCCTGGGGTGCGTTTCCTAAAACAACCATGGTCATTACCAACATCCCAGCTAACAGGGAACGTTCTGGAAAGGTTCTCTCAAAGTTATGAACAAACATTCTTCCTGTAACATTAATAGAACGTTCATTCAAAGTTATCTGGACTTTAAAAATATTCTCAAAACATTTTTTTATACATCGTTCAAGGAACATTTTTTCTGAAGCATTTCAGCTGGATGCTTGTCTAACGTTTTTTTAAATGTTACTACTTGTTTCAGAACTTTCAGAGAACATTCTAAAGTAACGTTCTCATAATGTTTGAAAATCTTATCAAATGGAATGTTCCCTTAACGTTCATATAACCAAGAAAAAACATTTAAAAACTGGACGTTTTGAACATTCAGAAATAACATAACTTAAAGCTGCAGTCCGTAACTTATTTTTTGTTTAAAAATGATCCAAAATAAATTTTTGAGCAAGTACATAACCAGCCAGTGTTCAAAGCCATCTCCTTACTTTATCCTGATTCACAACGGTAATCTTGTAATAATGCGTGTGGTACTGGTGGGTTTCGCAGGAAATTCGCCGTTTGTCAATTGCGTCTGTTTACATAAAGAACGAGTCCCAGCTAGTAGGCTAAATCACATATGAGGCGGATCATTTAAACTTGTCATTTTGATGGTGGATTGTATGGTATGACAAATTAACGTTAGAGATTAGACTGTACAGAAACTGAAATCTAGAGGTAATGCTAACACACACTAAATACACAGTCACGCAATGCTGATGTTGTTATCGTTAACAATAATAAGAATAATTTGCACGGTTTGATGTGATCCGAGCTAAGCGATTGTTAGATTTAATCACCATTGGCAGCGCGATTTATTGTAATGCTTTTTTTCCCTCAGTTGGTTAGAACAAAATGTTACTTACTGACATTTTCCGGTGAAAATCCTTATTTTGGTCATACTTCCAAAACTACAATCTGTGATTCTGAAGTACAGTATCCACACCGGTGCGGTGACTGACAGAAAACATTAGATTCATCCACGCTGAGGAGCCGTGCCGATGCACAACCCACGTAAAGATGATAATTCCGCAAATAACTGCAATTGCAGGTTTCAAACGGAGATGGCGACAAAGAGGCAAAACTTAAGGACTGCAGCTTTAATGTGAAAGCTATCAAAATGTTCTTAGAATATATTTTTGTTAGCTGGGATAGTTCGGTGATTCAGTGCTTCCTGAAACCATAGTTCCAACTAACATTCACAAACAGCATCACAACCTTCGACCTGCAATTAGAAGCATAGTTTCTTGTTAGTATTAGAGCTGCGACAACAAATCGATGCTTCTCGATTCGTGGATTGATTCTGAGATCACAATTCTCTCTCAAATTGATTCTGGGCTTAGTTTTTAACAGCAGATGGCGCTCTACGATAGTTTTGAACCACGTGCTCAAATGCTCATGAAGAAGAGCGCTCGTGCATTCAGCTGATTCTGAGACAGTACTTGCACCTCAGAATGCTTTTATGACGCGAGATTAATGTAAACAGCCCACTGCAGACACCCTTGTAATTCGCTTCAACCTTTTTGAACTTTATGAATGATTATTTTATAGAAGGTTCAAGTGGTGTGTGTATCGAGTTCAAGTACGGCTGTTTCTAAAGCACGCAGTGCCATCTGCTGTTAAAAACTAATCTTAGAATCGATTCGAGAGAGAATAGCGATGCATTCAGAAGATCTCAGAATCAATCCTGAATCATTTCTCGATGCATCGATTTATTTTCCCAGCCCTAGTTAGTATGACCTTATATAGATCATGCTCTTGGGCACAATAAGCAAGCTAATGCAGTACATTCTATATCTTCCAATATACATTTCAATATATTTTAGTGTGTCAACAGTCAGTGCCGTTTTTGAACAATTTGCTTGAGTGTAAATGCGTTAGGGAATCTGGAGTATGACGTAAGAGAAAGCTGCTGAGTAAACTGTACACGATTACATACTGCATGTTTATGTGATTAAAAAAAAAATGAATGGCTTTCTGTTGTTTGTGTAAATGAACTGTGATAATCTGACTTCTGATAAAGGTGCGTCACATTAGCGAAATTTTGCATGCAAAAAAGATCCATTGATTCAGGTGTATAAAGAACTTTCAAACCAAGCAGCTTTTTGCAAATTTGCATGACAGGTTTGAACATGTGAGAAGTCTGCGTGGGGAACTTTATAACGGATTAAAAGATTCCTATTGAAATGACTGGATTTCGCCTGTGAAATTTCGCCGAGCAGCGGTAAACGTGATCGTACCTTATTGGCGATCTTGAATCGATTCATTAGCAGAAGTTATTATCACTCCACCACCCGTGTGTGACGTCATTAACAACAGTCTGATATTGTTGGACCAAACGACGGAGGTGCGACCATGTTACTATGGTTTTGGGAAAGTTAGTTGATTTCATAGTATGGTAGTTAAGCAGCGAGTACAGGACACGCACCCCAGGTCAAATCTGTCTCTGCATTGCTGAGAACTCTTCCCAGAAAACTTGAAGCCTCCACAGTCTCAACCTGACCAGACAGATAGCAAGAGAAGATAATACAGGGATTCATTTTTTTATGCAGCGCAACTGTGTGGGTTTACATTAGGGATCAATTCTGACCGAAATCATGCGCTCATCTCAATTTCATGAATGCAGACGCTTCAACGCAATTGTGAAATCACACACCATTTTGTCGTCGTAATGCAGCGCAATAGTACAGCAATGTTTTATTAACATCTGTTAGTGCTACACTTGAGATAGACATACAATAATTAACATATATGCAACATTCACGTAGCTACCTCATCATTCACCCATTCTGTAAATAGTCAGCTAGCAGTTTGGTTGTAATGTCGACTGGTTTTTGAGGACTGTAACACAACTGTGTTCTGGTATCGCTAGATTAACTAGGTTAGCTGTCTGTTTCATATACACCACAATAACCACCAAAGCACACAAAACACTCTTCCCGTCCTGTTTGGTGCACAGATTTAGGTGCTCGTTTTCTACTTTTTTGACAATGGGACAATTGGTCACGTTCATCATCTACCCAGTTGACATGAATGTTGATTTGTGCCTCTCCAGTCACTGTTTAGGAAGGACAAGATGCATTTCTATTTATTTATTTGCTTATAACTCAGCATGTCAGGGTCAGAATTGGTCCCTTAATGTTCAAAACGTCAAAGTGATGAAGGCTTTTGTGTTTCTCCTCAAGATATTCATTGTGTATATTATATCACTTTGGCCACGCTGTACAATAATATTGTTCATTTAACAAACACCTGTGTCACTTTCTTTTTTTATGTCAGAAATGAAAAAGTAACAAAGATGTACTCTCAAAGCTGTGCTAGAGTTCTGTTCATTTTGTGTCTGCAACAGAGGCCAGTCCCCTCAAAAAAATACTGTCAGAATATCGAGTGCATATGTACCATAATGTGGCAAAAAGAGTGCCATTAATGATGGATGTCATTTCAGGTAAGATCTCGTGAGTCAAGTGTGGGGATCATTGAAGAAAACGAGGAGTGCAATACAAATACATATCCTAATAATATATAAAAATTGGGATGATACATAACCACTCTATAATGATAAAAATCCACCCACTTCTATTTTTATATTCCCCATAAATCATAAACAGTGTCTCACCATTTTATATACATTGTGATGTCACATTAGATCAGGCCCCGCCCATGACTGACGATGGATCTGCCCTGTTAGCTTAGCTCCTCCCCTGAGTGAGCTGTACACAGTCTGCCATGTTTATCTTGTTTAGCTACAATAAACAATCTAAATGGTTGTATCAGAGAAAAGCAATGGAAAATTAGGGCAGTGGAATGGAAAAGTGCGCTATGTGTTCAATGTAAAGATGGACGTGTTTGACCATTGCGCTTCTTTTTAGAGCGTCTTGTGCAGGAAACAGCATTCTAAAAACAGCGCTCAAGTTAAAAGAAGTTCAACTTTAACTGAAATATTTGGACATTTAACACTTTATTTATTTCTAACTAAGTGTTAAATTAACTAAGCTATCAGGTTAACCGGGTGTCTGTATGCTATGCTAGTAAATAAGCTAACAAATACAGACATTAATGGTCATTATAACATAGTTCAAACGGCATTTATCATAACATGATTTTGTAGGAATTGTAATCAGGTGCTAAAGAGAGTACCTATTAAAAGTTATTTGAGCCAACTGGATCACTTAGGGTCCTAACAGAGAGCCGATTTCGAGGGATGACCTGATTTTTCACCACACCGGAGAAAACCTGAGGCATGAGATGTAAAGGCTCTGCCCTCTTCTGGAAATGGGGGGGGGGGGGGCAGCAGCTCATTTGCATTTAAAGATACACACAAAAACAGCACGTTTTTGCTTCCACCATAAAAGAGACATTTTGGGCATGGTATAATAAATGATCTATGGGGTATTTTGAGTCGAAACTTCAAAGGCACGTTCTAGGGACACGTGAAACTTATGCCACTTTTTACAATATGTAATATAATAGGTCCTCTTTAAATGGCTTATTGACCAACACACACACACACACACAAAAAAAATAATAATTTCGTAATTTAATAACAATTTTTGGGACATTTTAGGATTTAAGCTGCTGCATTGCATTGATTTATCAAGAAAATGACATTTACGTTCATGCATTTGGTAGATGCGATTATCCAAAGCAATTGAAAGTACACATTTTATCAGTTCATGCACTAACCGGGAATCAATCGCATGACATTGGTGCCATGATCTGCTGTTTGAGCTACAGGAATGTTAAAAGTTAATTAATTCATCTTACACTGATAAATACACACAAAATCTGCACATGAATGGGTAGATGAGAGTTGAAGGCATGCGCTGGACTGCATTACTGTCCAGTCTATAACTGTGGACATCAGAGCAGGATGACGATGACCTTTATCTCCTCTGTTGAAGCGTGGTTCAGTAATGTAGTAACGTGTAAGTGCTGTACGCTGTCCTCGGAGACGCCGGCCGGCCCGCAGAGCCCTGGAGACACTGGAGCAAACAGCCCAGAACTGACATGTGCTGTGTAGCAAAAACACACAGTACCTGCTGCAGATAGAAACACATTCATCTATTCTGAGACACATTCATTGTTTCATTGTTTTCTACACTACACTTTCCCTACACAGAATAATGTGGTATTCATCTACATATAATATGCTTTAAATCCATTTAAAGTTGTTATACTATACTATATATAATATAGCAGTAAAATACTGTATATATGAATCTAATTAAAAGACAGGGAGCCTCATTTATAAAATGTTGCGCAGAAACCGTCCTAAATTTGATCTTACGATCATTTCTCAGATGTGTGTACGTTAGGATGTGATTATATAAGGATATGTGGTTTATAAAGATAAGGATAAGGATACTAGCGTCCACACCAACGCTGTTTATTATAAGTGTCTGTCGTCTGTCACTTTAAATGCTCGAGCTCTTTAAAGCAGGATGGACGCTGATTGGCTGTCAATGTTTTTATCGTTCATCAGCTGGGAAAAAAAAAAAACCAGATTCAAATGATATCCTCTCTCTTTGCCGTTATTGACGTCACTTTCCCGCCAAAACTTTCCCGCTGCATGACTGGATTTAATAGAGGATACTGCGAAAAACGTGAGTAAAACAAATGATTAAACTATAGGTTGGACTCGACAGTGTTTCTGTTACAACTTACCAAAGATCCAGTAATCTATGGATTTATTGACACGCAGCCAGGAATCGTGTTTCCAGACATTTATATGTGCCTGATTTCGACGTCGGGGAAATACATAAAGCAAATTTGCCTGTGAACGCTTCATACAGTATAAATACAATATAAATCCGGGTGATATATATCATCCAGTCGTAAAAGTTTTTGTCAGTGTTGATTTAATTGTCAATACAGTAGGGTATGATTTTACTACAAAATGATAACTGCAAATCCACATTTCACTGCCTGAAGTCCAGTCGTTTCTGTGAATTGCAGCGATCCAGCTCTTTTCTTTAGCTTTTGGCAGTCTGTAAAAATATACCTCAGATTTCTTGTCAAATCTATTTGTACAGTCAATAGCAAAGCTTTTTCCCCATTTCCCTAAATGTTTTTCACGGTATTCACGCTGAAAACCAATACTGCCGCTCAAGTTGCATCCAAAATCGAATAATTCTCTGCTATATAGTACGCGAAAAACAGCATGCGAACAGAGTAGTATGTCCGAATTCATAGCATTTGAAAAACAGTACTACCCGGATGACTTACTACTTCCGGCGAGATTCTGAAGTGCGCATACGATGGACACTTTAGTATCCCATGAGGCCACGGGAGAGGATTTGTGAATGGAGTTGAAGGGATGTAACTGACGCTGGTAGGTCATGTGACAGTACCAACATGGCGGATGTAGTGCGTCCGGATTTCATTCATTCGTACTATATACAACGTACTTTTCAACGGTTGTGAAGTAAATTTAAATTCAAATGTAGTACTCAACAGTACACGATTTCGGATGCAGCTTCAGTCTTTTTGCCTCTCAGTGGGCGTAACCACATTCACTCCGGCCGACGATGACGTCACGTGCATACCCATTTGAAACAGAGCCTTAGTGTTAGTGACACCATCAACTAAAGCATTTAGCAAAATATAATGTTATCAGGACAAATATTTTGCTATTGACCCAGGCTGTTCACTGTAGTCAAAGCTAATTTTCCCAGCATGCCGAGTCGCCGGTGTGTTTCTGCTCCATCGGTGGACTGATTTGCATTCATCAAAGCGTGAATCCCCATCAGTATGAGTTCAAGGCCTGGTATCCGTCCGAACACATCTCCATCACTCTCAGCGCTGATGGCCGAAGGAAGAAGCGCTTGTCGGTGCGAGCGGCTGGCTTTGAATTGAGCTGCAGTTTACACTTTGCATAAAGTAAGAGCTAAAATTACACTCAGGACTGAAAACTGAGTATGCAGAAATCCCACGGGAGTGGCTGCTTCAGACATAAAATAAAAGGTTTCATCTTTCAGCAGCTTATCCCGGTCCAGCCAGTTTCTCATTGGTCCCTATAGCTCTGTTTCTGCTTGTTGAATATAAAACAGGTGTTTAATACTTTCCAAGTGCATTCTTATTTAAACTGAGACGTTTGGCTTGAGAAATGGATCAGGATGTCTAAAAAGATAATAGCCTAATCTATCTGTCTAATTACTGTATGAGATGTGTCTCAAACTCCAGCCTCATCAAGTCTAAACTGGCCTGTTATTTGTAAGCTGTTTTCAGACGCCAACAACTGTGTTTGTTGGTCACCATATACGTCTCTTGTGACGGATTTACTTCTAATATTTTTTATTGGTATTTAACAAGACAATACGTAATGGTGCATTCAAAGTGTCGATTTAAACCTTTTCACAACCTTGCCACTCTGTATTATATAATATACAACTAAAACATTTTGTAATAAATGCTTCTATGAACGATGCACTGAGAGAACCTTGCCAGAACGTTCTGGGAACGTTCCCTGTAAGCTGGGAAACTAAATGGCATTGTAATGAGAGCGAGTGCACTAACATGGCAAGAAGACGGACAGAGATCAGATGAGTGTTTCAGAAGCATGTTTCAGGCACATGTGTTGCACTGGGGCAGAAATGGTCAGGGCTGCATGGGATGGACTCGACCTTTTCTGCATGTCAACCAAAGGTTAGAAATCTCCACTGGCCTTAAAAGAAATGCACTTGTTTGCCATTACAGTGAAGATCTTTCTCTCAACAGCACACAGCCGCTCTCGAGGGACCCACAGCGTGACCCACAAACCTTCTCCGTCTCACTCTCTTTACTTCTTAACCGAGCATTTCTTGACATGTCTGCCTAATTCTCGCATCTCTTTGCTTAAGGCCTCAAAGTGGAAAATATTTGAATGGTCTGTCAGTAAAACGTTTTACACAGAGTTGAGTTAATTTTCATATTTTCAACCTGCGTTCACTTCATTGTGATAAACTACTATATACCAGCTAACAGGGAACATTCTCTTTGGCTAACGTTGTGGCAAGGTTCTCTCAAAGTTATGAACGAATGTTTTCAACCCTCATTCTGAGCCTCTGTCTGAAATAACAGTTTACTGACACCTTAAAGGAGCCACGCCTTAAAAACTGCTCATGATTGGCTAACTTCATTGCATAGGAAACGGTATCAATGGCCACTCGCTATTGCACACGAGTAAGTGTTTTGAAAACATTATCCATATAAAATGGTCATTAACAGACAAAGCATTATGAATTTTTTTTTTTTTTTTTTTTTGTGGTTTGTGATGTAGCTGCTTTAAGATCCAATACAGTCGGCTGCTTCATCTGTCAACAAAAGTTTCTTTGCGAACTTTCCAATAAGGGTCTTGTCTAGGGAAACGATCGTCATTTTCTAAAAATTATTAACCACAAATGCTCGTCTTGCACTGCTCTGTGATGCGCCACACATTACGTAATCATGTTGAAAAGGTCACGCAAAAACTCCAAAATCGTCCGACGTTGTTTTACCTTTTTTTCTAAAGGTCATTTGACTTTTCTTTGCACGTTCACTTTGTAAACACTGGATCGGTACTTCCACCTACGTCACGCATGACCTTTCCAACATGATTACGTAATGTGTGGAGCATCACAGAGCAGTGCAAGACGAGCATTTGTGGTTAAAAAGTATATATTATTATTTATTTTATTTTTTTTAGAAAATGGCCGATGGTTTCTCTAGATAAGACTCTTATTCCTCGTCCGGGATCGTGAAGCTGCACTGAAACTGACATTTGGACCTTCAACCCGTTGAACCCCAGTGAAGTCCACTATATGGAGAAAAATCCTGGAATGTTTTCCTCAAAAACCTTCATTTCTTTTCAACTGAAGAAGGAAAGACAGTAAACATCTTGGATGAAACACCTTGGGCATATGCAGATGAATTTGTCAGTGTGATGTCACAAATCCCACAATATCCAAACAGGCCGTTTTTCCACATATATGTTTTTGAGTAAAAAAAACATGAAGTGCATATTGCAGGTTAGAGCTTCAGTGATTCAATGTATAGAAAAATAATGTAGGAACTAGATTTTCTTTAAAATACACGTATAAATACGCTACTTAGGCTTCGTTTTTTGTGAGAAAATTTTACTTCTGCATCTGAAAAATGCCTAACTAAGTGACGTAACGGGAGGGCGTGCGCTCAATATAAATAATAGGAAAACAATGGATCGCAATGGCAGTTCAGACGCTGAGGAAATTGTAAATGTTCATTCATACACATATGACAGACTACAGCCATACAATTAGCCTGCTATGTGGCCAAGAAAGCAGGGACAGGCCAGGATTAGACAGAACAACGGTCAAAAGAGACAAATTGAGTTATTGTGTGAGGAGAACCAGTGTTAGCTTGTAGATATATACACGTTAGCTAACGATATGTAACACTGAGCTCAGATCACAATATTGTACAGATTATTATCATGTATCAGGCAACAGCAAAGCTAGTATTGGTCATCTAGGAGTATTGATTACTAACAGACTTTGATCAGGCCAGGCGTATCGTTAGCCTATAATATCCGTCCACACTAACGTTATGTCTGTCATCACGACTGATTTGGTAGTTAGCAAATGTATATATAAAAAAGACTTACGGTTCATGTTTTTGTCAAGTTATCAACGTGACCATCATGTCTCCCGCCGGCGGGCCAAACCGCAGATAAACTGTAGGTGTTTCATGTTATCCTTTATTCATTAATTCGGTGTTATGAGTTTATTCCGTGCCGATTCACCAATAGTGTGAGGATGCATATGACGTCGCGAGTATGTAGCTGAGTGAACTTGAATGTGCATGGCATTAATAAAATTGGAGTTACATCACCAGCACATAATTCAAAACTGTTTTTAGGAGTGTGATGCATTTGTGAACATAATTTGTATTCATCAGTGTTGAAATTGATTCGCGTAAAAACGGCGAAGAAGCATCGCGTTTATTCATTTAATATCATTATTTACAGTGGTATTACAATGTTGAACTCCATCATATCGCTGGGATGATAATCTTCCGGTCTATAATGAACGCGTTTTTCGAAGCAGACGCAAAAGTGAAGTCCCGTCTCTTCACCTGCACAAAACACACCCCGGCACGGAAGATAGCACCGTCCTTTTTCTTGTTAGTAAACCTCTGGACAGGCTGGAGTTTGTGCAACCTCCACAAACACAATTTCCCACGACGATGATAAATAGAATACAAAAACTACCGAAAAAACACTGATTCACGACCGCTGTCACTGAATACCAACCTACTCTGTCAACACAGAGCTCGGCGAACAACTCCCTCTCGTGACGTAAAATGACGCGACGTTGAAAAAAAAAAAAAATTTTTTACAGAGACCGTCACTTTATCTACTAAATTTGTGCCCTTATGTCCTGCAAAACATTTTTAAATCCTGCAGTACCTTTTCATATGATATTTTCGTACAAGATTATATATTTATCTCGAAAAAAAAAAAAAAAAAAGTTTAACCTGCAATATGCCTTTTAACATTATAAGTGAACCTCAAGGAACTTAATAAAATTGTAGAAAAATCCATGAAATGACTCCTTTAATAACGTTCTCAAAATTTAATTTTTTTTTTTTTTCTGAAACGTTTTAGTTGAAAAACTTTTGGTCAGTGGATCATATTAGTGTTAGGTCTATTTATTTATAATTGTTCATATAAACATCAATATAATCACACATTTATTCATTACCAATATGCATGTAAAGGTCACATTTAAAGGGAAAAGGTGAAACCTGCTGCACATTACTTGTTCTCAAATAAAGAGTCAAACGCCTCCACAGACTTTCTTGTCTCAAGTACATCAATTTACTTAATGCACTATCATACATATGAGCGGTCATAATTCACACGTTTATATTCCTAAATGTGATTTGTATTTAAAATATGACCTTTAAGGCTTGATATATGGAAATGGACAGATGGTATGTGATTCTGGGATTAAATGTCTTATAGATCATATGTCGTCTCGCGCTTGAGAAAGGAACCTTGACCGGCCGGTAATTTACAGTGTTATGAGATCAGTGCAAAACACGCTGTAAATAAATAAGCGTGCGTCCGACGGAGTGGAGCAGGAGCGCGTCTGCATCCCCCCCCTCCGACGTCCCGCAAATTGCTGCGTTCTCTGACGGTTCACGCAGGTAAATCATTTATTTGGGAAGGGAAATCGCGAACGAGGAGTGTGGTCCGGTTCATTTCAATATGGCCATCTGTACTTGGGCTCTGTATCACGTCTGTCGTCTGGCCGCGGTGACCTTGCTGTTGAGAGGGAACTTTCATAAATAGGCTGCGGTATATTATATGACATTCATATTCTTCCTCACCGTGTCATCCTCAGTCAGGGCTCTGCACTAGAAGCTTAAATATACAAACAGATATTAGAAACATCAACACACTCTCTCAGTAGGCCTACTTCAAGAAATTGTTTATCCAAAAAGGAAAATCCTGTCATTGTTTACTCAGCATTGTGTTGTTTTTTCAGAGGAATAGCTACAAAAGGAGACGATGAAAAATCTTTGTTTATTGTCTTCTCATGTAGCCTAGTATAAAGTTTATTTTACATTATTATAATAATGCGGGGCAACCTGTCACGTGAAATCCACCAATAGCAAACCACAACCATCCAATCAGTTCCCCACAGACAAAATCAAGCCCCGCCCTACATTTGTTCTTGTTTGTGAAGCGTTTCACTCAGATAAACGGCACACTATTGCAGAAAAGACTAGCACAACTTCTGTTTCATGACGACTTATAAGTTGTTTAAAAAAGCAATATTAGCACATTGCACAAAGCTTTGATATTATTGCCATTGGGTGTAAAGACTGGGTTGTGAGTGATGCCAAATTATTTTTGAAAATGCAAAATGAATGAGATTTGAAAGCTATGAATAACAACTTAAGGTAAGACAGTAGAGGCATGAGCAAGAGTTTTGGTCAATTTTGCTTTGTCTTCTTGCAGACTAGTGAAAAAAAAAAAAAAAAATCCAAAATACACATTTAAGTAGCCTATTTATTTTATTGCACTTTATCTGTTTGCATCTCTTTAGTTTCAATTCATATTTTTAAATGCGGTGAGTTTGAGTCAGAAATCTCCACTTCAGCAGCTTCACATACACCAGTTTTATTCCAACATTTATACATTGTACATGGGCATTTTGTTAAATGTTACTACTTGTTTCAGAACATTCAGAAGTAACATTTTCATAACTTCTTTGGAATGTTACCAAAATGTTCTTAGAACGTATTTTTTGTTCAGTGGGTGACCTGTAGTGTCTTGCCTTAAATTTGGGTATGTTCCTTAAAGGGGACATATCATGAAAATCGGACTTTTTCCATGTTTCAGTGCTATAATCGAGTCCCCGGTGCACTTACCAACCCAGAAAACCTGAAAAGGAACAACCTAGAAAATTTGTTTTGGCAAGACTTTCTCTGCAAGCATGTGAAAAAACGAGCTTCGCTCCCCTTGTGTCGTAGGAAGGGGATCTTATTATAATATTACCGCCCCTTAATCTGCACGCTTCCACCCACAGCGCCGCCATTTTGTTTTCGCAAGCGACAACGGTGTACCAGTTCTAACGCCATGGCAAAAGCTGGAGCAAAGCATGCTAACTGTTCTGTCATTGGCTGCACAGTCGAGCACTGAACACTGTTTAGAGTCTCGTTAGCTCGGATAGCCTGAAGTTGACCCTGACAAGATCGCTTGATAAAGGAGCGTTTCTGTCCGAGCGATATTTTGGAAGAAAATACTAGACCATTCACAGCATTTGATAGCAATCATAAACGTTAGCCTGGTGTGTATGGCTCTGGGCAAACAGGTACGCTATGTATAGTGGGCGTACAAAAATTAACATGACGGCACATGCTAGTGGATGAATTGAATCAACTCCACAGCAACTACATACATTTATCCACTAACCATTCAGAAACGTCTAAAAGTTGTAACTTCTTCCTGAGTCTCTCCATCAGTGTCGACTCCGGTTTGAACAATGTAAGGCTGAACACTTTCGTCATTTTGGCTGCGTGAGATTCTCCAGCTTTGTTGTTGTTGAGCAACCGAAGCGTGAGCTGTTAAAGCTCCGCCCTCTTCTGGAAAGGGGGCGGGGAGCAGCAGCTCATTTGCATTTAAAGGGACACACACAAAAACTGTGTTTTTGCTCAAATTTGACAAGTGATAATAAATGATCTGTGGGGTATTTTGAGCTGAAACTTCACACACACATTCTGGGGACACCAGAAACATATTACATCTTGTGAAAATGGGCATAATAGGTCCCCTTTAAACAAAACTATCATATGACTTCAGAAGACTATAGTGCACCAGTCTACATAATGATGTTATGGTGTCTTTGAACAGCCGTGGTTGTTGTATAGCAACTGAAAACATGACAACATATGCGTTCGGAAGGTTTAATTTGATAGAAATACCAGATGACCTAATTATTGTGTTTTTCCTTTTGTATTGCATTGAATATCATCCGTTCGTGCAGGACGTCTATCCCAATTCATCACCCAAAGAGACACAGACAGTCCCATCAAGCCTCTGATCTCAGGCGCATCTGTCAACTCACTTTTACAACAACACAGGAAAAAAAACACCTAGACACCGGAGAGCTTCTCCAGGCTGTAAAAGGGTTTAATGCAGTAAAGTGTCTTTCACAATATCAGTCTGCCACGGCACAACACAAAGACACAAAGAAAACCGCCATCGCATTCACAAGCTGATCAATACACCTACTTACAGCCGCTGCAATGCTCTAATGAATGTGCGCTGGTAAAGTGCACCTATTGGCAGGCGTTTTGGGACGCTTTTCAAGAGATTTAGCACTGTCACCACACGGCTAATTGAGAATGTCCGGAGCATAGATTTCTCAACAAAATATCAATTAGACCAACAAAGTGAATCCAAACACATTTTCATGAAGCAGCGGTGGTTTCACATGCTCTTTATGTGCTCAGACAATAGAGGCACTGCAGGTGAATTAAAAAAATATGGATCCAGAACAGCTTGTGCAAAGAAATTATAAAGATTAAAAGTCATGTAAGGTAGTGAGCATGAGGCCAAAAGTCTTTCAGAGCGGCTGTAGAGACATAGGCAAAAATTATTTCAAAAAAAGTCATCATATGCAAATACTTTACATATATTTAAGTGCATTATTCAAAATAGCAACTGAAGCACGTTTCTCTTTATACAGTTTATAAGCTCTCCTGTATGAATCTGCTGTTCGTTTAGTCGCTTAGTTCACCTACAGTGTTTGTAAGGCTTTAATGAATCTGTGTTGTCAAGTCACATTTTTATAGCGCTTTACACAATAGATTGTTTCAGAGCACCTTCATATTAATAAAATAACACTGTTAATGTTGTACAATTCAATTATGAAACAAGTTCAGTTCAATATTGATTCAGTTCAGTTCAATAACTGTGTTTGACTATTATGTTGTGATGTTATTTAAAAGGTTACGATAATGTTAGTACAACATTCTCTTAACCTTATATTTACTCCCAGTATAACATTTATTTGTAATATTCCAAGAAATGAACATGAACATTCATCAAGTACAAATAAGATCATAAGGATTAGTGTTGTCAAAAGTATCGACTTCGGTACCAAGTCAGCACTGAAATTTTAAACACCTTCGTAACACCTTCGTAACTTTACTACACTGTCGGTACTTTTGACAACGGTACACTGTAAACCCGAACAGTACTACTAACTTATAAAGATTAAGTATGCTGCAATTAATTCATTGATGCAACTTAAAACAATTACTTAGTTTACTGAGAGATAACGTCATGTTATTCATGTAGCAGCAGATTTACGTTCTCAGCATGATTTGCGTCACACTCTGTAAGGGAGAATAAATGTTGGAATTGAGTGTTATTTTGTGTGTTTTGCACAAGATTAATACAGGGGAAGATGTGTTACTGTTTAATGTTCCGTTAATTTGGTATTTAAAGTTGTTTCTGTGATGTTTTTAGGGTTACCATCGTGGTGAAGAGTAGTGCCTGTGGTTAGGCTGAGAATGGGCTGTGAAACATCAAGGCTATATATACTGTATATACATGCAAGTAAATGGTGATAGTCTCTTTGATGGTTACATTAGTGCATACTGGTGTGCTGTTGCTAACTAACACTTAACTGTAAAGATTAGGTGTCAGTTTATTCAATATTTCAATTAAATATTAATTACTGAATTTCTGTAGTATAAAATATATATATTTTAAGTTCTATTAAAATAAAATTTGAGTTGTTTTGAGTATTCTGAATTTAGTGGGTTTTACAACCACTGCATCAAAATAAGAAACGTTACGTATGGTAAATAGTTTTAAGTATAGTGGACTTAAAACATTAAATAATTCAAAAATGTCAGGTTGACTTAATTGTTATTTATAATTATTCTTTACTTAAAAGATTTGAGTTGCTTTACTTAATTTTTTTGAGGTAATCGGTGTCTACAATAATTTTGAGTACTCTGATCTTATCGGGTTTTACAGTGTAGTTTTGACGATTACAGAACGTTTTCTCTCAACGTTATGAGAATGTTCATCATGTACACTGAAAAAAGAAGGTTTAACGTAAAAAAAGTAAGTTACCTGGTTGCCTTAATTTTCATTCATTGAGTTTATTGAAATTAAAAATTTAAGTTAATACAATGAAACAAACTCTAGATATTATGTTATCTGAACCACATTAATTATTGTTAATTACATAAGTTGATTTGACAAAAGAATAAATGTTGTGATAACAAATCATGAAAATAATTTTTTACAGTGTAAAAATATCATCACAAAGACATTCCGAGAATTTTGTCCTGAGAAAGTTTCTCTCCACAGAACATTCTAAAAAAAGTTATTTAAAGAATGTTTTATCTTCATAACCTTTGTTCCCTGTTAGCTGTGTAATAACAGGAGTAGAGTTTTACATGCAAGAGAAGTCAAATCATTAACACTAACTATGAGAAATAATAATAGTGATGCATGACTTAAACACACATTTACCATCAAGTCATATTAGTTTGTTTCTTCTGCATCACATCTGGTTTGACATCATTAATTGGTTCATGTTCCTTTAATGGCAATGATATTATGTAGCACATAAATAGGCCTCTATATGTTGTGGTTTTGCTCCTGACGAGAGCACGGTTTTGACATTTGACTGTGAATTCCGGTTCAAAGCCTTGTTTGTGTCTCCTTCTCTTCAGGTGTGGAAAGCACCTGTAAAGAAGCAGTGGAGCCGTACTGAATGATCCTCTCTGTGCATTATTGTAATTAGATTTCCATGGACAACTAAATTAAGTCATTGTGCTTCAGGGGACGACTGACGATTGTACTTTTCCCACTGACACACTTGAGGCATTGCGGTCTGTTAAGTAAAGGAGAAAAGACCCCATTTATAAAACCACCATTTCCACCATCGGCTGCATGCAAAGGCTTAATCAGTCACACATTTAATGCATTTCACTTTACTTGCTGAAGAACAGGTCTGAGTGCTGAAGCTGCTGCAGTATCATTAAGCACAGGACCGTTAGTGATGAACCCTTATTAAGTTTTAATGAGAAGAGCTCCATCTATAGAGCACTTGTTGAATTGCAAAAGTGATCAGTGTAATCAAACAGTGCTAGATCAACACAACTCAGTTTATCATGCTAAAGTAACAAAAATGTCCTTAAAATGAACATTTTTGTAAACAAACACCAGTGATTTATAAGCCAAAAATATTAAAGAGGACCTATTATGCTTTATTACATTTTCATCTTTCTTTCTGTGAGCATGACAAAGCCCTGCAAAGTCCCTCCAGCAGGTGTTATTCTCTATATCAGTGTCACACTCACTATATCAGAGTTTTCTTCCGGGAACAAACACATCACAAGATTCCTCGTTTAAATAATTCCCACCCAAGGCATACATTAAATAAAGGGGCGGGGCCTGGTTGAGTTGGACAACTCAACCAGGCCCTCTCTCTACTAATATATTAGGCAAATAGCAGTAGGCGAACGAATAGTATGTCCGAATCCTTAGTACTCATTAAAAAGTAGGCGAGAATTACCGGGGTTTCTTGTGAGATTCGGATGTGTGTATACTAATGTGTTTGAATATGCCTACTTACCTACTATATAGGAGAAAAAAGTATGTGAAAAGAGTAGGATGTCCAAAACCTCAGTATTCATAAAAGAGTAGGCGAGAAATCCCCGGATGGCCTACTGCTTCCACCCAGATTTTGAAACACTCATCGTCAGATACTTTTCTATCCCAGCCTTCCCAAGTGGCCACGGGAGAGAATACGTCATATTCAAACACGGAGGACAAAAGTGATGTGGGTGTTTTCAAATGTGAGTAACCAAAAGCACGGTTCCTTGTGTTAAAATCACATTTGTTGAACTACAAGGGGGAGGACAAACAAACCAGCAAAGTTTTAATTGCATTAAATATAAGTAAAGTAATAAATTGGATATTTACAATATATACAACGTAACAAGAATAAACAAACCATCTGGAGGAGAGGAAGGAGCAAGAGAGTGGAGCTTAAAACAAAAGAACTAAATATGACAAAAAATACTCAAATAACTAAAGTTAAGAAACTAAACTAACAACGGAAAATGTAGAAAGAAACATCTTCAGCGTGCAAGACGCTATAACTAAACTATACTACCTAACAAAACATACATAATACTAGTGTGTCTAATACATACCGTTATCTACGTGTGTAAATGTAGGTCGCGACCTGCTTACCTGACTCACAACCTCTCCAGCCAGGCTACATAGCTTGGACATGAGATGAAGGTTTCACAAGTACATTGGTCGTAAACATTCAGCATTTCAAATCAAGCATGTATCAAACAAACACGACCAACGAAACAAGAGAAAACTGATCCAACTAGATAGTAAAAGCAATGAACCCCCCAGACACTGATCAATCTCTCAAATGAGAAAACCGTCCTCATGGAGCGTGCCTTCTCTTCCCAACCCCAGTCTGTTTTCGAGCTGACGCCATTGAAGTCTGAGCCGTTCATAAGCCGCTCCGTGACCAGCGATTGGTGGCGCGATCCCTGACGTCAGAACCTTACACCAGCAGATTGACAGGCGGATCGTCAAATCGAAATTTATACCTGAAACAAAGTACACACAGACACGTGCACACGTGTCTGTGAATGGAATTAGTGAAATAAATCAACTTTTTGATGATATTCTAATTATATGACCAGCACCTGTATTGCTGGTCATATAATTAGAATATCATCAAAAAGTTGATTTATTTCACTAATTCCATTCAAAAAGTGAAACTTGTATATTATATTCATTCATTACACACAGACTGATATATTTCAAATGTTTATTTCTTTTAATTTTGACGATTAAATTAGAATATTGTGAAAAGGTTCAATATTGAAGACACCTGGTGCCACACTCTAATCAGCTAATTAACTCAAAACACCTGCAAAGGCCTTTAAATGGTCTCTCAGTCTAGTTCTGTAGGCTACACAATCATGGGGAAGACTGCTGACTTGACAGTTGTCCAAAAGACGACCATTGACACCTTGCACAAGGAGGGCAAGACACAAAAGGTCATTGCAAAAGAGGCTGGCTGTTCACAGAGCTCTGTGTCCAAGCACATTAATAGAGAGGTGAAGGGAAGGAAAAGATGTGGTAGAAAAAAGTGTACAAGCAATAGGGATAACCGCACCCTGGGGAGGATTGTGAAACAAACCCATTCAAAAATGTGGGGGAGATTCACAAAGAGTGGACTGCAGCTGGAGTCAGTACTTCAAGAACCACTACGCACAGACGTATGCAAGACATGGGTTTCAGCTGTCGCATTCCTTGTGTCAAGCCACTCTTGAACAACAGACAGTGTCAGAAGCGTCTCGCCTGGGCTAAAGACAAAAAGGACTAGACTGCTGCTGAGTGGTCCAAAGTTATGTTCTCTGATGAAAGTAAATTTTGCATTTCCTTTGGAAATCAGGGTCCCAGAGTCTGGAGCAAGAGAGGAGAGGCACACAATCCACGTTGCTTGAGGTCCAGTGTAAAGTTTCCACAGTCAGTGATGGTTTGGGGTGCCATGTCATCTGCTGGTGTTGGTCCACTGTGTTTTCTGAGGTCCAAGGTCAACGCAGCCATATACCAGGAAGTTTTAGAGCACTTCATGCTTCCTGCTGCTGACCAACTTTATGGAGATGCTAATTTCATTTTCCAACAGGACTTATCACCTGCACACAGTGCCAAAGCTACCAGTACCTGGTTTAAGGACCATGTTATCCCTGTTCTTAATTGGCCAGCAAACTCGCCTGACCTTAACCCCATATAAAATCTATGGGGTATTGTGAAGAGGAAGATGCGATATGCCAGACCCAACAATGCAGAAGAGCTGAAGGCCACTATCAGAGCAACCTGGGCTCTTATAACACCTGAGCAGTGCCACAGACTGATCGACTCCATGCCACGCCGCATTGCTGCAGTAATTCAGGCAAAAGGAGCCCCAACTAAGTATTGAGTGCTGTACATGCTCATACTTTTCATGTTCATACTTTTCAGTTGGCCAAGATTTCTAAAAGTCCTTTCTTTGTATTGGTCTTAAGTAATATTCTAATTTTCTGAGATAGTGAATTTGGGATTTTCCTTAGTTGTCAGTTATAATCATCAAAATTAAAAGAAATAAACATTTGAAATATATCAGTCTGTGTGTAATGAATGAATATAATATACAAGTTTCACTTTTTGAATGGAATTAGTGAACTAAATCAACTTTTTGATGATATTCTAATTATATGACCAGCACCTGTATGTGTGGAGGACCAAACCTGCAGAAATTAAAAATGAATAAATTAATGAATAAATAAATGAATAAATAGATAAATAGGTAAATAAATGTGATGATAGGAAAATAAATTAATTAATAAACGACTTGATAAAATAAATTATTCATTTTTTCCCCTTAATTTATTATTTTCTAATTATTTCTATTTTTTTTTTTTTTTACTTTTTTCATATTTATTTATTGATTGAAGCGCTTGCTCAATTACTCTGGCTTTGCAGTGACAGGTTGTAGCTCTCGCGTGTGTGTTCACCTTATTTTCGTGACAACAAGGGTGACGCCATTGCGTTCGTTTTGTCATCTTTCTTCCTGCTGAAAGGGACCTAAGCTAGTGGCTAGCCGTAATCCTGAAGCTGTAACGGTAGATGATAACAGAAAGCAAATATGTTAAGTATTAAATGCTCATTTAGGGGCTGCCATAACAATTAGATTAAGAAGAGAGAACAATTGCATCAACGATGTTACAAACACAATGTGAAGCGGTCAGAGTGTTGCAGTGCACTTTACAATTTACACCCACCACCTTAAGACGAGGAGCACCTGAGGCAATGACTGAAGGCGCTAAACTTGAAGTGCCCACCCAAGCGCCCTTGTGTGTGTTCGTACCTTACCCCGAGAAATGGCTCGGCTACGATGTTCCAGTAAAGAAGTCACGCCAGGTGCTGAACAGTCAGATTCAGGTAAGCTAACTTAGTTAGCCATGTGCTTGTTAGCCTAAAGTTAGATTTGTGAAGTCCGTTCTATGAATACATTTGAGATCAGTAACGAGCAGGTAACAAAATACAACAAATCTTGCATTATTACCATTGCCACCTATATATTTCATATTTACAATAGTACAATGGTACATATTTACGATAAAATTATGGTATATTACAGTCTTACAATAGCTTACATTTTTCCTGTAAGTTACAGAGATTGCAGATGCTAGCAGGCCAGCTCTCATTCAGATATTGATATTGACCTACATAGTAACACTAGAATTAGAGATTGTGTGTATATACTGTCTCGTTTTTAATGCATCTCTCTCTCACACTGTTCTGTTCAAGAATCATATATTAATTCATGATGTATTTATAGTACTAATGTAAAAATATGTTTATGGTTACATTATTTCCACAGATGCATCGATGAGCGTCAGTGATGCAGTGGACCACAGTGAGGATGATCACATCCACATGCCCCTGAACTGTGATGCAGAAACACACTGGGAGGATCCATCTGTCTCTGACCACAACTACACTTCAAAATCACAACTCAACCTGAAGCCACCTACATCTGATATGAGAACACAATGCATTGAGCCGGCGCCATTATACATAACTCTGCTGAGAAACAACCACCTCTGTCAGCACACAGGGTTGACATTGGATGCGTTTCATTCAGTCGCCAAACACCTTACCAATACATACACCAGCAGCTTCCAGCTACACACTTGGAATAGTTTCTGATGAAGCTGCGTCTTAATTTACTGCAGGGTGATCTTGCTGAAAGGTTTGGTGTTTCAAAACCTGGTGTTGTGATAAATCCAGGGTTCCTGGAATACCTTCGTCCAGGTGATGAAGTAACTGCAGACAGAGGCTTCACCATTACCGATCTCCTCTATGAAAGGAAGGTGAAACTTGTCATTCCAGCATTCGCCAAGAGAGACATGCAACTCTCCGAAGAAGACACCACCGACACCAGGCACATCACCAATATACGTGTCCATGTTGAGCGGGTCTGAAAAAATCCTTTCTTACAACATTTCCAATTAACCTTACCCCTAAAATTGATAAAAATTGAGGATTTGCCCTGTGTAACCTTCTAAGCAACATCATTTCTGATGTAGAGGATGAATAAGCGTTGATTTGTAGGTGCGTTCCACGTCTGTCTGTGCTGTGGTTTTGCTTTAACTAATCAGTGTAAATGGTGTTTGTAGTTATTTTTATAAACCTTCACAAAAGATAACATCTGGTCACATTGTAAAGTTTTTTTTTTTTTTTTTTAAATCTTTACAATGTGGCCAGATGTTAGCTGTCAGTAATTTCTTATAAAACCATATAATGTGAGCTCTGTAGATTCCCCTTAAAACTCTGATTTAAATGGTATAAATCATGTCAAGTTTGCAAATGAATTCCATCTTGGTTTATTACATATGAAAGTTACCTCTGGCCACTTCTTCATATCCTCTACCCACGTTAACAATGACGATGGAGCTAGCTATCAACAATCTTCTGACCAACCATCCACTGGGTGTCTGACTCTAGCATCATCACTCTAACGTCCGACGTTGACGGTTCCAGACTCGATGACGATGCTGTGGGGATAGCTTCAGCTTCGTGTTTTATTTCTGGAAAATAGTTTAAATATTTCGGCATAATGCGAATAACTTTAGGAGTAAAATAACTTACAACTCTCTGGCTGATCTGCCACATCCCGAAGCAAACTAGACAACGAATTACTACTTGCCGCCATTTTCTTTGAAAACTCGCATCACTATCGCTTAGCTGGCCTGACGATTCTACACGTGAGCTCTTAACCAATGATGCTCTGAAGCTACAGAAGGAGCGCCTTCCTCATTTCCATGTTACACACGGAAAAGTAAAAATAAATGAATGAATCAATAAATAAATCTAAAAATAAATACATGTGGGAATAAATAAATCTAAAAATAAATGAATGCATACATACATAAATAAATCTAAAATTAAATGTAAAAATAATATATAAATATAAATAAAAAAATAAAAATTAACTAAAAAATAAAAGTAAAAAAAATGTTTAAAAATGCAGAAAATAAATTAAGAGAGGGAAAAAAAATGAATTTTATTAAAAATGACTCATTTATTTTATCAAGTCGTTTATTCATTTATTTATTTTCCTATTATCACATTTATTTACCCATTCATTTTAAAAAAAAAGGGAAAACCTGAATCAAAAATATGAAGCTCATTTTGTTACTTCTAATACAGAAATCAGATGACATTGTGCTGTTACAATGACTGCTTTTGTGTGATGTTTGTGCATTTTTGTAGGATGTGAAATGTCCTCATACTGGTGTGAGCACTGAGGATGGAGAGCCACTGCAGATCCTGGAAATGGTACAGTGCCATGGATGAGACCCTCCCATCACTCCACCTGCCCTTTATTACATCATCTGACCCGGTTGTTGCTGTGGTCTCTTCATCCTCAGAGAGCCAGTGAGAGCATCTAGAAAAAGGCCAAAAGTCTACTTTGGTCAAGTTTGTTCTGTTGGTTTCTGTTCATACAATGGAGCCCGACTTTCAGAAGCTTCAAAAGCATCATCACCAGTGTGTCGGTGGTGACGGCTGCAGAGATCGAACCTGCCACCTTCTGCTTACCAGTTCAGTGGTTTATAGTTACATTTCCGCTGATGCATGGCCAGGTGAATCGGCCTGACTGTTACACCAGTTTAGCACTAGTAATCACAATATTCATCTGTGAGAATTAGACGTAACATGAGCATTTGAAAGAGCTGCATGTCATATTCAGTGACAAAGGGAGATTCAGCACTCTTGATGATATGTGGCTGCATTACAGCGCTCAAGGCTGCCCGTGCAGTTAAAATGCTCCAGTAACATTTCCTTTTATTTATATCTGTAGACCTTGACTGAAATAAATGAGTTGAGACAATGGGAGCGAACCCACGTTACGAACAATATCCTTGTGACACTGGCAAATGAGCGCACGTGACACATTCAGCTCGCTCATCGGCGGCCACCTGACAGCTGTCTACAGTCCACAGGCCTTTTGCCCGCCAATTCAATGTCGGCCGAAAGTCTGTGTATATCATCATCTTAAATCTTAACTCAGCCACGCGCTAGAGGAAGGAGTGACAGCCGTATCCGTCAGTGTATAGCGTGGTATCGCCTGTGCTGTCATGTGGTACCACCTCCTTTCACAAGCATAATTAGAAAGTTGTTTCAAGTCATTTACATTCATTGTCTTTTTCACAATCACATTCTTACTCAACTAACAAAAATATAGGCTATTCTAAGAACATTTTGTTTGCATTCCCATTAAGTTATGAGAACTTCATTTCGGAATGTTCCCTAAACGTTCAGAACGTCCAGTTTTTTCATGGTTATATGCATGTTAAGGGAACATTTCATTTCATCATTTTGCAAACGTCATGGGAACGTTACTTTTGAATGTTCTCTGAATGTTTTGAAACAAGTAGTAACATTCAAAAACGAGCCAATGCCAATGCTGTGTAATTGCATACAGAGGGTGCTGCTATGAAAACCCCCCAAAAATATTGATGAAATAAAACTGTAGGGAGGGATGGTCCAAAATTGGTCAAAAGTCGTATAAGTGTCATGATTATGGACTTCTTTTTTGTTATTCTATTCTGTTTTGCCTACTCTGTTTAGTTCCAGTTTCAGTGGTTAATGATTATCTCATTGTTGGTGTCTGATTACTAATGTTTTGCACCTGTCAGTCATTGTGTTCATCTAGTATTTAAGGTCCCAGTTGTGTTCAGTCCCCTGTCGGTTCTTGTCTGTGTAGTGCATGGTTTTGTATTTCCCCTGGCTTTATTATTAAAGTCCAATTTATTCATCATGTTGACATCATGCTCTTTATTACAGCCACAGAATGTGACAATAAGCAGGTACGAGAAAAATTTGGAAGAGGTTTTGCTTCTAAAAAACTTCTAATCTAAATTCCAATTGAACCTCCTCTTAAATTCACTCATCTAAGATCATACTGACCACAGCTGACCACACAAGATGAACACACTAGATGGCGCCGTGAATGGCCGCCTTGGTGTGGAGCTCCACAGTTGTTTTACTGTTTTTGTTAGTTTGTCCTGTCTTTAGTTATTCTTCTACAATCAGTTTCACCAGGGACGAACTGCTGAACATTTGGCAGTACACACCACCCAATGTTTTTCTGGACATTTATAGTTGAAGGGGCAGCAGAGCTGCTTAAGCGCTCCAAGCATGGGTAGTGAGCCGGCGCGCTAGTCAAGCTCAGACAGAGCGGCTTTAGAACCGTGTTGCCTAGTATCCATCTGGCAAATCTCCACTCCCTAACCAACAAAACTGACAAACTTATTCTCCTGACCTAAAGAAATAAGGACTTTTCAAATTCTGCTGCTGTCTTTCACAGAAACATGGCTGAATGAAGTCATTCCGGACAGTGCGTTACATCTGCCGGGCTTTCAGCTGTTCAGAGAGGATTGCGACACACAATCAGCGTGGAAATCTTGTGGCAGTGGGACAGGTGGTGTACATATGTAACAGCGTTTAAGAAGATGTGCTGCCCCAATCTAGAAGCGCTCTTGATCAAATCCGCCGCGGGAGTTTTCCTTGTTCATTCTCATGAGAGTTTACATTCCAGCCTATAGAGTTGGGGACAGAGTCTTGTATAATCAGGCCAAAAACACACTGAAAAGGGATATCAGACTGGCTAAGAGAAACTGCTGAAAAAACAGTTTTTAGCCAATGACTCTGCATCAGTGTGGAAAGGCCTGAAAGACATCACCAATTACAAGGCACCAACCCTCAGCACTGTGTCGAATCAGCAACTGGCCGATGATTTGAATGAGTTTTATTGCAGGTTTTGAGAAAACCTGGTCTCATGCCCCACACCCATTCTGACCTTTTCTCCACGCATTCATTAACATCTCCAGCAATCCCCCTCTCCCTCGCTCCTGCACTTACAATCTGTTAAGAGGATGTGTGTCGGGTCTTCCAGAAAAAAAAAAGACAAGGAAAGCACCAGGCCCAGATGCCGTTTCACCAGCCTATCTGAAATCCTGTGCTGACCAGCTGGTCCTGATCTTCACAAAGATCTTCAACAGATCACTGGAGCACTTTGAAGTCCCTTCCTGCTTCAAATGCTCCACCATCATCCCCATCCCAAAGAAACCTAAAATCACAGGACTAAATGACTACAAACCTGTTGCTTTAACATCTGTGGTCATGAAGTCATTTGAGAGGGGGTGAGGTGGGTGTTGGCCCACCTGAAATACATTACTGGACCCTTGCTGGACCCCTGCAGTTTGCTTATCGGGCAAACAGGTCTGTGGATGATGCAGTCGACATGGGACTACACTACATCCTGCAACATCTCAACAGATCTGGGACTTATGTGAGGATCCTTTCAACACTATCATCCCAGATATCCTCCTGACTAAACTAACCCAGCTCTCTGTACTCACCTCTATCTGTCTGTGGATCATCAACCTTCTGACAGATAGGCAACAGCTAGTGAGACTGGGAAAATTCACATTCAAGACCTGCACCATCATCAGTAGTGCCCCAGGGGTGTGTTCTCTTCCCACTGCTCTTCTCCCTCTACACCAATGACTGCACTGCAAAAGACCCCTCTGTCAAGCTCTTAAAGTCTGCGGACGACACTACACTCATTGGCCTCATCCAGGATGGTGATGAGTCTACTCAGAAAAAGGAGGTTAAAGAGCTCTCAGTGGACTTCAGGAATAATACAGCTGCATGAGCAGCACTGTGGTAGCAGTGGAGTCATTCAGGTTCCTGTGCACCACCATCTCTCAGGACCTGAAGTGGGACACTCACATAAGCCTTGTTTCCATTGAAATTACCTGGAACAATTTGTCCCAGGAACTTTTTCCCCCCAGACCTGTTGCTCTCTGGGTTTCCATAGCGGTCTAAAGTACTGTGAATATTAGTCCAGTGACGGAGGACTGCGTGCGACTTTCCAGTTCCTGCTGGATTTCGTCCTCTACATATAAGCCTGAACCTCGTCGTCGGTCCATTGGTTGTATTTTGTTGATTCGAATAGCCATCAACTCTTACTGCACGCACCGCAACAGACTTTTAAAAATAGTGGTTGAAACAAAATGCTGCGTGAACTCAACCAATCAGCATGTTCAGCACCTAAGTCCCAACCCTGAAAGTTCCTGAACTTTGAAAAAGTACTAGCTAGAGAGCAGGGACTTTCTGAGGGGGAAATTTTTAGCCAGAACTTAATTTTGGTCCTGGTTTCTGCGGTCGAAAAACACAGAGTACCACCCCAAAGTCCCTAGTTCCTGGGGAAAGTTCCTGCATCAGAAATGGGGCTATAGGCTCTATTGTGAAAAAGGCCCAGCAGAGGTTGTATTTCCTTTGCCAACTGGAAAAGTTCAATCTGCCACAGGAGCTGCTTCTGCAGTTCTGCAGGCATAGAGTCTGTCCTCTGCACTTCTGCAACTGCCTGGTTCGGCTCGGCTACCAAATCAGACCTCAGAAGACTACAGTGGATAGTCCGGACTGCTGAGAGAATCATCGGTACACCCCTTCTTACTCTCCAAGAACTGTACTCATCAAGAGTGAGCAAAAGGGTGGGCAAAATCACTCTGGACCCCTCACATCCAGGCCACTTCCTTTTCCCTTCCACTTCTGTTGCCATCTGAGCACCAGAACGACCAGGCACAAGATGAACATGACTGGGGCATTTAACACACCATATTATTTAGCACACCATAACTCTTATTCACATTCCCTTGCATTGTACATAGCATACCTGTACATACATACTGTCCATTGTCTATTTTGTATATTGTGTATTTTTGTGTGTATATATATATATATTTAATCACTTATTTTGTTTTATCATCTGTCTTGTCACTGTTATTCTGTATGTGCTGTGGAAGCTTCTGCCACCAAGACAAATTCCTTGTATGTGCGTACTTGGCAATATAGCTCTTTCTGATTCTGATTATTTCTGAAGATACTATAATCTCAAATAATCTCACAGAGCAACCAGCCAATGAAAACTAAATACCCCAGTAAAACCCAATAAAAGTACAACATTTCAAAACTGCACCTCATTTGGCAGTTTGATCTTTAGTTTTCATAGCTCCTTTGCTTTTCACTGGTATTGGGTGTATGTTGAACTCTGGGATATGTGGCGAACGCTCCATCACATCACGCTGCCTGAGAAATAATTGTAGCCAGCATCTCCACACCACTTTGCCTACTTCATTTGTTTCGCTTTAACTTTGTCGATTTCTTCTTAACCCTCCAATTAAAGCCCACTAAAGCTCACCCTGGGAGATAGTGAGAAGAGCGGACAGCTGTCGAGAGTTACAAATGACAGAGTGTTGCGCTTTATCTACCTCAGTCACCAGGAATCCATGACATCAGCATTCACACAGCAGAAGATGAGATGCCTCATTGTAGTCTGGGAGGAAAGCTCTGTACCAAGCATAGGGCCTCAAAATTGCAAACATGCTTAATAATGACTTCAGGATGTTACAATATAACAAAGACTGCAGGATTAATTTCATAAAAGACAGGAAGAAAAAACCCAGAAATCACAATAACAACCACCAGAACACCCTAGAAACCGCCCAAATCACCCTAGGACATTGGCAGCAGGTTTTACACACACAAGCACCACTCACGAGAAAATGTCTAACTCTGGTTCAGTTTAAGCTTGTCTCATCAGTCTCAACAGCAGGCCAAATATCATTACTATTTTTCTTTTGCGTCTGTGCTGATACCAAACAGAGTAAATATTATAGCTACTGTATGTAGGGCAACGAAGAGAAAGCCACGGCTGGGATTCTTGAGGAGTTTTTCTCGGAGGCTGCCAGGGGAAAACTTGTTCCTGGCCTGACACTGGTAATCACCTCACCTTTGTGTGTGTTCCACTGTTTACTTTCAGGTATCTTTCCTGTGAGCAGAGAACGATGAAGAAACAGATGGCATGAAACGTACTGTACATTTTTTGGGCTCTGAAATTTGTCAGACAACATAACAGCACAAATACCTGTTGTGGCAATGAGCACTACAGCGGACATCAGTGTAAACTGTGTTCTTCTATGGCTAGTTTGCTCTTTCTTTCAGCTCAACAGAGAATTTTGTAGTAATTTAGTTTAAGATCATGAAAGTTGACATGTTCATAGCAGCTGTCTGAATAATGCCACATCTGGTTTAATGACAAACACAGCAGGGTTATTGTCGTTAATTAAATCTAAAAGTATTAAAAACATTTATGTTCACTGAAATTAAAAAAACAAACAAATATATATTGAAAAACTTTAACTAATGACAATTAGTTGAAGCACTAAAATTATTAAAGTCCCACTGTAGTCAATAATTTTATCCATTAAAACTCATCTTTGTTCACCAAAATTACACATTTAAATGTTTTTATCCTTGAAAATTTTTCTTCATGCCTTAAAATAGCTTAAATGTAACTCTACACTCTTGCCTTATTTAGTATACGCGGTGCTATGAATATGCAAATTAGCCCCTAAATAGCAATATCGAATAATATTAAAAAAAAAAAAACAATAGAAAGAATTTACTAAATGCACATAACAAATTTACTAAAAATGTAACTAAAATTAACATGAAAAATAAAAAATAAAAGCAAATTCAAAATATTAATAAAACTAAAATAAACACCAACATTTTAAAGAGTACTGAGGTGTGTAACAAGAATGGATGATAAAATAAAACTAGAAATTTTTCATTTTCTGTTTTCTTTTTACGAGTTCATCTTCACTAGATTATTACACCACAATAATACTTCCACTGGAAACAATCAACAAAGATTTGTGCAGAGAAATAATGTCAGAAAATATGTGTAGATTTGAAAGAAAGTCCATTCACAAGTAATATTATGATTATTCTGCTTGTTTACTCACTAGTAAGTGCCCTGAATATTTTTCACAGAGTTGAGTTGATATCAATAACCTGGATATCTTTAATATTTGGCATCAACCCACTACACTGTAAAATGTTTATTTTATAAAATGAATTAAATGTGAAACAATACTTAACATTTAATTCAATGTTACTTGTAGTTCCTGTACTATTTACTATGGGAGAACATTTGTTTTAAAATCTACAGCAAGTACATTGTGAACAAGCTTGATTTTTCCATTCCAGCTCAAATAGAGACGATTTTCATTCAGCAAAACTGTCCAGCCTTTTGGCAAGTAAAACATATAAGGGACAATCAGTCACTGAACAAAACAATTTGTTCAGTGTTTGTCATGGATTGGGTGTGCGTCATCATATGATCCTGCATGTCTGACCTTAATACATACAACACACACACACACAGTCCATGTACAACAACCTACTCACTCACTCGTCGGTCAATGTGTGTCGATACGGTGGACACGTGACGGCGGGGATAGTTGAGTCGATGAGGGGTTGATCATTGAGAGCTGCTTTGTTTCAGTAATGACAGCTTAAGCGAAAGCCCATATCAACACTTCAAAAACCTGTAATCGGCTTGTGCAAACAGGCATATTGCTTTAGTGTGTTAGAGTCGGACATCGGCAGCACATCCCTCACAATGTAACACAATGATCATTTCATGATGATCTTTTTCTGTGTTTAAGTACTATAATCGGTTCCCCAGTGCATCTGCCAACCCAGAAAATGTGAAAAATGACAACCCACTAACTTTGTTTTGGTAAGACTTTCTCTGCAAGCATGTGAGAAAACAAGCTGTTCAGATTTCACTCCCCTTGTGACGTAGGCAGGGGATTTTATTATAATATTACCGCCCCTTAATCTGCTGCTTCCTCAAGAAAGTTTATCAATTTCACATGTTTTTAAATCGTCAGTTTAAACATTCAAGTGATTTTAAGTCATTCAAGCACAAGACACTGTGAAAGAGAACTTGCGCGAGTACAGAATTGAGTTATCTTTCGCGTCTTCTTGAGCAAATATACAAAAAATTATGTAAAAATGCCCGTTTTGAAGACCATCCACGTCTAAAATACAACCTCCAAAATATGTTGATCCAGGAACATGTCTTACTTGGCACAATCACAGTGACCGTACAGGTATACATTTATTTATTATTTCTGAGTATCTTAAAATGCATTCCCATCTGGGCAGCATTTCTGTGCTGAGAGATGATATGTGTTTATGAGACACGTCTCAATCTGTTGAAGTTATCACTATGTAGTGTATATGTATGAGACAAATGCAAAAGATCTGCATCTGAAACCGTGAATTCACTTTTTACGTTCTCCATAATAAAGTGAGAGAAACAGTTTAAAGTTTTGTTCCTGATTACAGGACATCCATTTTTAAGCGGCACTAAATTAAATTAGTAATTTGGTTGGAAATATATATAACTTAGTGCTGTAAAAGTTCACTCGGTTATTTGCAGTTGATTAATTGCTTAATTACTGATATTTTACAATGCAGCTTGATCTCTTTAACATTTTAATGTGCTGGTCCCGCACATAATACTCATTAGAAATTAATGAAGACAAGAAATTACTGTAGACAATGCAATCATTAAAACTGTTGTAATTATGAGATCCCTCACTGGTTTTTTTTTTATGCCAGAAACATTAAAATCATACATGTATTTCATATACGTCCACAATAACGGAGCGGTTCACTGGTGTTTTTATGGGTGTGACGTGACATTAACAGTCATGAGATGGAGGCTTTATCTCAGATGACTGTAATAAGTGAGGATGACAATGACAGTCCAGTGGCTCTTCATCCCATTCAGTTATTACTTGTAGATTGAGACTACATCTGGAATAATCGGTCATGGCATAAATATAATAAGCAGGAAACAACAAATGAGCATGTTTACAGAACATACAGAAAACATGTTGATTTTCACCATGAAGCAATTGGGTTTTTTAAAACAGCCTATGTTATTCCTTTGTCATTATGTCTGTTGAGATTTTAAAGGACCAAAAAGATCATAAAATATCCATAAAACTTTAGCTAATGTTCTGGCAAGGTTCTCTCAATGTTATGAAGAAATGTTCTTCCAGTAACATTAACAGAGCACTCGTTCAAAGTTATCTGGTCTTTAATATGTTCTCAAAATGTTAGCACAGAAACATTATTTATACATTGTTTATGGACATTTTTTTCTGTAACTTTTTGTTTTTTTTAATATTATTACTTGTTTCAGAAGATTCAAAAGTAACATTCCAATAATGTTTGAAGAATGATAAAATGGAATGTTCCCTTAACATTCATACAACTAAGAAAAACGTTTTTAAAACACTTTAATTTTTAACATTTAGAAATAATGTTTTTATAACTTAATCGGAACATTAGCTTAGATCATATTTTTGCTAGCTGGGATGCATGTGTTTATGTCATCCACACAGAAGCTGTCAGTTACTGATAATATTCCTCTTCTCCGAAGCACTCAAATTGCATTTGTATTCTCGTTCAGATTCAGCAAATGGCATTTTGATGCATCACGCCGGGTTTGATCAATGATGCCAAACAACCCTGATTCTCACGTGTTATAAAAGAATACCAGCCTTAAATGCACAGAATGGAGAATGATATTTAAGTGCTGCAGTAGAGGGAAAGATTTTCACTGAATAAAGATTGTTGGGTCTGTTTTTTTACACAAAGTATCAATACATTTCAAAAGACACGTAGTCATATGGACTACTGTTATGATGCTTTTTAATCCTGTTTGGTGCCTTATTTAGAGATTAAAGTCCGCATGAAAGGGAAGTTGTGCTAGTCTTTTCTTCCCTATTGTGCCGTATATCGAGTGAAACGGCTTTAACAAGAACAAATGTAGGGCGTGGCTTGATTTTGTCCATGGGGAATTGATTGGATGTTTGTGGTTTGCTATTGGTAGATCTCATGTGAGTTACAGGTTGCCCCTCTCTTGTCATCAGGAAAAACTGAAATAACAAATATGAAATAAAATGTATAAAATCTGGAAATGTATAAAAATGGACATTTCTGCAGATGATCTACTGACATCACACAAATTAAAAGGACACCGACACAAAATGGGTTAAGTAATGCTTTTTGGGGCGTTAAATAATGATGCAAATACCAGTAAATCGACTACAACAATAATAAATTACGTTGCTTGATTTTGCATCTGAAACGGACACTCCTATAAATACATATGCGATAAGGTCAGCCTTTTATTACTAATTTCTCACTGCGTGCCTTTAGTAAATCTTGACAAAAAGTTTTTTTAACAAGAGTTTTTTTTTAATGGTTTTAGTTTTAGTTAACTATAACAAACCTGGTTTAATAAAAGTGCTCTCAGCTGCGCAAAAAATCTTCAAAATTTCTCTGTTTATTTTTAACAAACAAAAAATAAACAGCATACAGGTTTTAAACAAGACAAAATTCAGTCAATAACTCACTTTTGGAGAATTATTCCTGCTTGTAATTCCTTACAAACATGTGCACATGCTAGTTCACCTCCTCTTCAATAATCAGGCTCTTTACAGCCGGACGCTCTGTGCTTTACCTTCACATTTAGCTTTCAATTAGCCCTGTGAATGTTTTCAACACTTTGGCACAATCGTTTTATAGGCCAGTGTCTTCACACATTAATGGCGCTAGCAACATCAGCGAGATGATAAACCATCTGGCCTGCCTCCCAAAGAGATAGAGCACACTTAATGGAGTGAAAAAGTAAAAGCAATTAATGTCACATTAATATAATGATAATAATGCCTTCCCTTGCAGCTCAGGCGAGTGAAGCAGAGGCCAGGGATGAATGAGAGCAGCGTGTCATGTAAGAGACAGAGAGAGGAGAAAACAGCGCTCACTTCTACCGGACATACTGTAAGTGTAGTCTTGAGTAGTTTAACTACCAGCATATAAAGTGTGGTCACATTGGCGAAATTTCTGTCTGCAAAAAGAAGGTTTATTGTCAGTAATGTGGCGATGTCACTGTCAAACCAAACAGCTTTATCCACCGGAGCTCGGGTACTATAGCCCCTCTACAAAAAATCTCTAGGGGAGACTTAAACAGCCATGACGTGAAGGGGATCTGGCTTGGGCCATGACGTGACTTGGCTCTGACGTGGCGGCCATGATGTGACTTGGCTCTGACGTGGCGGCCATGATGTGACTTGGCTCTGACGTGGCGGCCATGACGTGACTTGGCTCTGACATGGCGGCCATGACGTGACTTGGCTCTGACGTGGCGGCCATGACGTGACTTGGCTCTGACGTGGCAGCTATGACAGCTGGAGACTCTGACACGGGCTGCGTCCGAAACCGCATACTCACTTGAGTAGGTACTTAATTTGAATAGTACTTACTTAACGAGCGCTAAAAGAATAGGTGCTATATAGCCTGATCTCGTTAAGAATGAATGCGATCCGGAAAACATCCACCATGTTGACGTTATCATGTGACCAACGACGTTATCACAGACGCAACAATTTAAAAGATATGAGTGACAGGTTTAATTCATTACCCATAAATATGTTGATATTTTATTAAACTTGCTAATTTGTGGTCTTGTTTAAGAAACCGCTGCCCATTTATTTTGTTATTGTAGTATAACCAATCAATTTTTGCTTCATTTAAGTTCTTACATTTTTAACGCTACTAATCTGACCCACAGATTTATCCTTAAAGATATTTTTTTATTACGAAAACCCCAAATCGTTATCTCTTGAATATGTTATATATATATATATATATATATATATATATATATATATATATATATATATGAAAAAAATTTCATCCACAAGCAAAAGTGGCTTAAATCTTATGTTTTCCTCTTTTTCTTGTTAAATTTAACTCTCGTTTCATCTCTCAGGCTTTTAAAAAATACTATTAATTAAAAAAATGTTGATTATATGATTTTATATATATATATATATATATATATATATATATATATATGTTAAAGATACAAACATGGTATTTTCCCTTATCTTGTAATTATAAGTTCTGCAATAAAATTTTTTTTTTTTTTTAAATAAAAAAAAGATATGAGTGACAGTAACACCTCATAGCATCAGTAACTCGACAACCATACCTAGAATGGTTTTCCTCAGCGTTTGCAATGTCTGCACAAAGGAGACGTTGGGCAGCTGCTCAAAGATCTTGCCTTTGGAGAGGACTTGATTTTGTACTCAGAAAATGTAAGCATTACTACTAGATTATCCCAGGATGAATTGCATTGCTAGCACACCCCAACACTTACACACAATAATAATGATAAATGCTGACCAAAACTTAATTATATTACTCTTTTACTAAAAATTATGTTTTAGTAAAACGAACAAAATATAATTTGTTTTGTCACATGACATAGCTATGGATATATACACACTAGACAAATGCAACCAAGGTGAATACATCTCAATTTACAGTCAAGCAATGAATTAATGCATGAATTAATAAAATATTTTATTTACTGACAAAAATAAATAAAAGAAAATAAATTAAAAAAATGAGTAAAAGAATGAATAAATAATAAAATAAATAAATAAATACATATACAAGTCAACAACACATGAAACAAAGCTTTATTCAAATTTATTGTTACTGGGCTGAACCACTGAACTGATAAGCAGAAGGTTGCTGGTTCATCATCCCTGAAAATAAGTGTGCTGTAAGTCACTTTGGATAAAAGCATCTGCCAAATGCATAAATGTAAATGTGATTTTTGTAAATCCTGATATAAGTGTCTCGGGCACAAACGCTTAATAAAGCTTTTTAATTTTTTAATTTTTTCTTCAAGGTACTACTATAATATAAATGCATACATACATTTCATACAATTTCTATTTGGGGTCTTAAAGTGTTAGTTCACCCAAACATATAAATTCAGTCATTATTTACTCACCTTCATGCTGTTCAATCCTTGGCTCTGGGCTCAATGAGGATTAAGAAATCACAGCAACATCTGGGCCAGATGAGGCAATAAGGGCAGGTGGAGTGATGGAGGGTCTCATCTATGGCACTGTACCATTTCCAGGATCTGCTGTGGCTCTCCATCCTCAGTGCTCACACCAGGACATTTCACATCCTACAAAAATGCACACTTAACATAATACAAAAGCAGTCATACTAACGCTGTGATACAACGAGCACACTTGGGCCCTAAAGGTAGCAGCCAGAAAAATGGAGTGCAGCTGGAAGAAAACAAAACTAGAAGTTTTTCGCATTTCGTGGAGAGATAATGATTGAGTACAGAAAGGCCTTAAAAACGGCTAGATCTGCATATTTTTCAAAACTTTTAGAAGAAAATAAGCACAACCCTAGGTATTTATTTGATACAGTGGCTACATTAACAAGAAATAAAGCTTCAACTTCTGATGTTTCCAAACAGCACAGCAGTAATGACTTTATGAACTTCTTTACTTGCAAGATTGACAATATTAGAGAGAAAATTATAACCATGCAACCGTCTACTACAGTATTGCGTCAGACAGTGCATTGTAGTGTCCCTGAGGAAAAATTCAGTTTATTTACTGCTTTAGGAGAGGAAGAATTATCTAAACTTGTTAAATCATCAAAATCCACAACATGTATGTTAGACCCTATACCGACTAAGCTATTGAAAGAGATGCTTCCAGAGGTCATAGATCCTCTTCTTAATATCGTTAATTCATCTTTATCACTAGGATACGTACCAAAAACTTTTAAGCTGGCTATTATTAAACCTCTTATTAAAAAACACAACTTGATCCTAGAGAATTAGTCAATTACAGGCCGATCTCAAATCTCACTTTTCTGTAAAAATACTAGAAAAGGCAGTATCATCACAACTATGTTCCTTTTTAGAAAGAAATAGTATCTGTGAGGATTTCCAGTCAGGATTTAGACCGTACCATAGTACTGAGACTGCTCTCATTAGAGTTACTAATGATTTGCTCTAATGATTTGCTCTTATCATCAGATTGTATCTCTCTATAGTTGGGGACACTTGACGTTTGATATTCAACAGTGCTTTGCATCTGCCTGCATTGACACCATTTTCTTTAAGAGCTGCTGTGCAGCCACAATTATATACCCGTTATCACTGTAAAGCTGCTTTGACACAATCTGCATTGTAAAAAGCGCTATATAAATAAAGGTGACTTGACTCTCTCCACGAAATGCGAAAAACTTTTTGTTTTCTTCCAGCTGCACTCCATTTTTATACTATACTATACTGTCTAGCATCTTTACACCTTCAACACTTCAACAGTTTACAGTAGTTCAACAAACTCCAGCCATGATGGCTGGAGACTCTGGCATGGCAGCCATGACGTGATGAGTCTCTGACATGGGGGCCATGACATGACGAGGCTCTGGCGTGGCGGCCATGACAGCTGAAAACTCTGGTGTGGCAAATCACAAAAGGTTGTGACTTAATTAAATAAGTCTGTTTGTGCTGCGTGTTTCAAAATGAAGTGTGCACTTTGCTCAGCTTGTGTTCCAGTGTTTTCTGCGGCTCAGTTCACAGTAAATGAATCAAAGTCCGTTTAAGACATTTCACTCTGTGACCATCTTTAAAAAGCCTCTCGGCATTTCAGTCATGCAAGTGCAGTTCCTATCTCCTTGAAAGGGGAAACATGAAATTCAACAGTTCGCTGTGTGTGACGTGAGAGCACCATGGTTTGTCGGACCCAGTAACAGTAACTAAGCGGGGCGGGTCGTTGTGAAGGCTCAGTTGGTGACTGGCTCTTTTATTTAGAAGGCAGGACAGATGATTACAGCATTTCACTAGATTTGTAATGAGCCGCAATTGTAAACCTATTTTTTTTACAGAAACTGCAATTTTTCATCAAAATAAAAGGTCATGGGTTTATCTTGTGACAATTGAGGAAATTAGGACAAAAACATATTGTAATTACCCTACTATAATGTAAACTTATCAAATATTTATTTTCATTCATTTTACAGTGCATTTGTTTTACAATATAAATTGCTAGAAAAATGTTGCAACCATAAAGTTCTGGCAACCACAGCTGCTTTTTATTTATCATATATTTCAAAGAATTATTATTATTATTATTATTTAACAGTATATGATCACACGATCCAATTTTCTGTACTGATTTTTCTCAGGTGTTTTCCCTGTATATCCATCATGCATCGCATTGTGTTGTTTAGAGGTTGTAGGAAATTTTCTACAGGTTTTTTCTTACAGTGTGTGCAATATATTGGACAGAGTAGCCTACTGTTGAGTGTGTGTGCGCGGTTAGGGCTAATCATGTCTCCGTGCTGTTGCTCTGTCTCTTTCTATCTCTTGACCCTTCTGTGTTAGTGCCGCCCCTCTCTATCGGTGTTAATTTCACTACATCTCCAGGGTGGCTTATATTGGAATATCTTAACCAACCGGCTACATTAGCATAGCATGATGGATGCGCTTGAATCTCAGGGCAGATAATGGCCACACTTTGCATTTTAAACTAAGCAGCACCATCCATTCTCATGCTAGACAATTAAACTCCATGATATGAAGAGATTTCCTGGCAAAAAACAAAAAACAAACAAACAAACAAAAACATGCAGGCATTCAAAGATTATTTTCTGATGATGTCACTAGATGTGGTGATGTCATAGACAAAAACAGTGTGGAGACACTCTACCATCAGTATTATGAAGAACTAATGGCTGGTCATTGGTTTAAGATAAAGATGAGGTTCTTAATCTAATCAGTAATCAGTAATTGGATGCAGTGAATCTTACAGTACAGTGTTGTAAGTTTCATTAAATTTGAAGCATGCTAAGAGCCTCAAAAACACCCAAGAATATTATAAAAGTTTGATATGTTGCTATGGCAACAGTATTTAAGATGTCAAGAATCTTTTCCCAGGTCAACATCTGCCATATCTTGACATTACTCTGACAAAATTTGAAGCGAATTGGGTAAAAGTAAGAGGGCGATTTCAAAGCATTTTGAAAGTGACACATTTCCTGCTGCCATTGGTGGCGTTATGACTGACTCACAATAATCATGCCCATGTGATCGACCTCCTCCAATGAACACACAGCTGAAGTTTCATCCAAATCAGTCAATGTTTGCAGAAGTTATAACATACTTCCTGTTTACCTTTTTTTGTCATAAGTATGTTGCCTCGCCACGGCTAAACCTTTTGAGATATCCAATATCCGTTGGCAATTTAGCATCTTGACTTTTTTAATCTTGACTTTTTTGTGATAATTTTAAGTGAATTGTATGACGGCCTTTGGAGCAGAAGTTAAAAAAAAATCCACATTCAAACAATATATGTACCGAGTTTGCTGACTGTAGGTAAAACTAACCCCAACTTTAGACAAAAGGTGGTGCTATAGAGCCCTGTCCTCCACACCCATTTCTAAGGCTTTGCCCATGTCTTCTGGCTGGCAACTCTGATGTGTGTGTGTCAAGTTTCATGCAATTTGAAGCAATGCTAAGAGCCTCAGAAACCCCCATAAAGAATATTAAAGTTTAATGCGTTGCCATGACAACAATATTCAAGATATCAAGAATCCTTTCACAGGTGTGCATATGCAGTGTCTTGACATTTATTCTGATAAAGACTGAAGCAATTGGAGTAAAAATAAGATGGCGACTTCGAAGCATTTTAAATTCATGTGATCGGCCTCCTACAATGAACACACAGCTGAATTTCATCAAAATCAGTTAGCAGAAGTTATAACACACCCAAGAATATGATAAAAGTTTGATGTGTCAGTATCAGAAATCAGTATTTAAGATATCAAAAATCCTTCCACAAGTCTACATCTGTCATTTCTTGACAGTATTCTGACAAAGATCGAAGCGAATTGGGTAAAAATAAGTGGGTGATTTCACAGCATTTTGAAAGTGACTCACTTCCTGCTGCCAGTTGGTGGTGCTATGACTTTGATTCACAATAGTCACATCCATGTGATCAGCCTTCTACAACACATAGCTGAAGTTTCATCAAAATCAGTTAATGTATGCAGAAGTTATAACACACTTCCTGTTTCCCTTTTTTTGCTATAAATTTGTTTCAATGCCATGGCCAAACCATTCGAGATATCAAAAACCTGCTCGCAATTTATCATCTTCAATGTCTTGTCTTCATGCTGACCGAGTTTAGTGGTGATCGGATGATTCCAGAGCATGCGTTTTTCAAACAACCCTAAATAGCCGACTTACTGTTCGGCCCGATGAGATCTATAACTGTATGAAGTTTGGTTACTGTAGGTGAAAAGGGGTGCGCTCCTGGGATAGAAGAGTGTCCATCTGATGCACACTTTAGAATCTGGGCGGGAGCAGTAGTCCATTCGGGAACTTCTCGACTACTCTTTTGTGAATACTGAGGTTTTCGGACATACTACTCGTTTCACATACTGTTTTCTCCTACTATATAGTAGGGAAGTAGGCATGTTCGGACGCATTGCACGTCCGAATCTCACGAAAATTAGACATCACCCAGGTAATTCTCGCCTAATCTTTTATGAATACTAAGGATTCAAACATACTTTTTCGCTCGCTTACTGCTTTTTCCCTACTATGTAGTAGAGAAGTAGGCGTTTCGGATGCAGCCATGACTTGATGAGTCTCTGACATGGGGGCCATGATGTGACGAGGCTCCGGCGTGGCGGCCATGACATGATGAGGCTCTGGCATGGCAGCCATGGCGACTGGTGACTCAGGCGTGGTTGCCTTGATGGCTTGAAACTCTGGTGTGGCGGCCATGTTGGCTGAAGACTCTGGTGTGGCGGCCATGACGTGGCGATGCTCTGGCATGGCAGCTGTGGCGACTGGTGACTCTGGCGTGGTGGCCATGTTGGCTGAAGACTCTGGCGTGGCAAATCGCAAAAGGTTGTGACTTAATTAAATAAGTCTGTTTGTGCTGCGAGTTTCAAAGTGAAGTGTGCACTTTCCTCACAAGATCAGCTTGTGATTCTGTGTTTTCTGCGGCTCAGTTCACAGTGAATGAATCAAAGTCCATTTAAGACATTTCACTCGGCGACCTTAGAGTGCGAAAGTTGTTCGGCCCGATGAGATCTGTAACTGTATGAAGTTTGGTTACTGTAGGTGAAAAGGGGTGCGCTACAGAGTCCCTCAAATACAACCATATAAAAAGGGTGTGCCACAGATTGAAGAGAGATTGATGGATTACTGAGTCTGTGTGTCTAATAACGAAGTTGTAACTGCTTCAAAAACAGCAACGTTACTACATTGATACTGAGAAATGTCATGTCGTTTTGCATGTATGAAACTATTTAATTGATAAAGTTGCAGGGCAGCGCTGACATGTGTCCGTGCAAGTGAATGTTTCCGTCTGTGTGTGCATTTGTATGGGAGAGAGAGAGAGCGTGTTTTCCATAGATAATGAAAAGTTTTTAATTCACTGTTTTTAGTCACACTTACAGTTAAGAAACAAGTATGTAATGGGAAAAAATATTCCCATTAGAACAAATGAACCATAGATAGTTACAGGAACAGTTAAACGCTTATGTTGTTCAAAACCTGTATTGATTTATTTAAAAAACATAAGATATATCTAAGAATCTGTTCTTGTCCATATATAAAAACATAGTGTGTCTAATGGATGTCAAACTTAAGCACAGAAAAAAGTAGTATAAGTAAGGCATAATGCACATTCAGTCTCATACTCAGCTAGTCATTATTGCAAAATTCTACAGAGGAAGAAATTCAATTGTGCCACTGACACCAGCTAACAGGGAACATTCTCAAAACTTTCTGGCAAGGTTCTCTCAAAGTGATGAACAAATCTTCTTCCAGTAACATGTTCTCAAAACATGAGCATAAAAATATTTTTAAAAAGATTTCCGGAAACATTTAGAAATATTGTCTTCGTAACTTAACGGGAACATTAGCAAAACGTTCTTTTAACATATTTTTGTTAGCTGATGGTTATTCCTATAAAATACACTTTCCCCCCAGCAGTTCTTAATGACACTTAACAATAATGTTTTTAAATTCTTTATTTTCTTTGTTTTATTAAACTATTCATTGTTCACTGTCACTGGAGTGTGTAAGATGTGCTGATGCGCCAACAAAGCTGTCAGAGGCTTCAGGCACCTGATCACTGACAGTAAATCAAACTGACTCTTTATGTGACAGGAGAGAGTCGTACATTTATATGCCGCTGTATGAAATAACATCTTGAGCTCATGTCACATGCCTGCTTCAACTACATACCCCCTCTGATGCAACGCCTGAAACATCTGATGGGAGATTTGTAGAGATCTCTGAGTATTAGAGACCTGACAGTTTTTCTGTATGTAGCTTAGTGTATGTAGCTACAGAAAGTAAATTATAATTTTTAATGTTAAATCATTTATAATATTAACTATTTAGCTAATTTTCAGTTGGGTTTGAAAGTAAAAAACAGTTCTGAATTTATCCAGAAGCATTTTACTAAAAACTGTAATTATCTTTTTTCTTTAAATCCGTCCTGAAAAGTGAAGCCAAACCATTTTGATCGCCCCCTGGTGGCTGGCTGCAGTATAGGTCATAAACCCCGCCCTCTCCATGTAATCAAATAGGAGGCGAGCCAAAGTAAAAAAAACAAACAAACAGTTACACTTCAAATAATTTTTTTACAAAAATAGTTTTTGTCATTTTAGGTAGTTTTCATCACGCAGACGGTACGTTCAAAAGTGTTCATATTCCCAATAAGTTTGGTTTTAGTCAGATATTTGATGCTATAAAAAAAAACCGGTCATGATTTAATATTCAACAGTATTATTGATTTGACTGCACTGACACCATTGGATGAGAACTGAACTGAGCTGGATGACGACATCACTGTTTTTCTGCAGAACTGCCTTATAGATGGAACGAACTAATTTAATAATTTAATAATTGATATTGATATCTTTACAACAGAACTGAATCAACACTGAACTGACTGAAAAATGAGACTATTCTTCTTTTAGACCTGCTGTACAGCTGAAATGAACCGTCTGAATCATTGAATCAGCTGCTTTGAAACAATCTGTATTAGATAAAGCGCTATAAAAATAAAGGTGACTCGACTTGACTGACAGCTGTGCTTGCAGTTGAGTCTGTGGTGTAGATGGGACCTTGATACCGCGGCTCCACATCACGATCACTACTGCACAGACTCAGGCTCCGAATGACGTAATCGGTGCACAATGTCAATGACCATTTCTGGTAAAATATTGGCCTTATTTTTTTTTTTACAGTGAAAGGAAATGGAGACACGTCGGCCCTCTTTTTACAGTCTATGGTTAAATCACAATCCCGCTTCACATACACTGAAAGATACTTTGGACCAATTAAAAAATACTTAAAGGGGACCCTTTCACAAGATGATATATATGTCTCTTTTGTGCAAATCCAGCATTGAATTGAGCCTCGTTTGTGAAGCAGTCCGGCGTAAAATGACGGCATGACAACAACACTCTACTTCCTCTTCTCTAAAGCAGCCCAACATGCCCCCGCTCCTTTGTTGTGCGTTCTTGGGGGCGGGGTTTATGTAAATTGTAAATTGTGATGTCACTAACCCAGGAAGAAGCTCGTTGTAGTCCCTACCAGCCGTTTGTTGTAGTCCTTAAAATGCGATTTTTGTACAAGAAAATATTTCTTTGCACTGAACTTTGAGCGTCGTAACTTTGCAGATGTTGTTTATGCTCAAACAGCAACATTACACACTAACTAAAGTTAAATACTGCCAAATTTCGTAGTTTTTCTCAAATGACATTTATGACTGGGTTGAAACCTTAAATTTTGATTTAACTAATCAAAAATATTTCTTTTTACAAAGACAAAATGTGTTGTTTGCTTTTAGACAAACTGGTTTAAACCATGATTTACAGAATGCAATAATAAAATATTGTGTATATAATTATTAAAATCATAAATAGATGCATAAATGGATTTTTGGGACATTTCTTGTCACTGTCCCTAATGCCCTCCCTTTCACCAACTCCTAACCCTACTGACAAACTATTAAATACCCATTTTATTTCCAGTTTTCAAGCATTTTCTTAACTTTTATTTGAAATAAATGCCTCACCGAGCTGATATGTGAAGGGAAAGAGGAGAAGAATGAGTTCAGAGAAGGCGGATTCAGGTTAGTCGCGTCAAAAGCTAAAGCCACGTCACACTACACTTTTCGTTCCGTTGACTTGCATTCAAACGCATGCGAATACGGGAGACTTTATCCGAGTTTCGGATTTCGTTGCATTTCAGAGTTCAAGTTTGGTGAACTCTGACCCGTGAAATCGTATCACGTGAAGACCAAGACCTTAATTTAAGTTAATTTAAAAGAATGCAAAGTGGAGTAGATTGTATGTTTTTTACATTTTTGATTTGTTATATGTTGATGTTTTTATATCACGATCGTTGCTGCATCCATAGAAATTGTGTGACAGGTTTCTTTTGTAATTTCATCTGGTTCAATCAGACAGTGGCGAGAAGAGTTAGTGTAAATATCATCTGCCAACATCTGCACTTCAAATAAATGACACGGTCACTTTACTTTTTAATAACTGTGTATTTTAACATTCGATTCTTTGAACTAGCTGCAATTTATCAAGTCGTGCAGTATTTTCACTTACGATATATAAAAAAATCTAAGTTAATATTTCACTCCCGACCTGTGTTGGTTGCATTCATTACAGTTTGATGGTCACATGTTCTCAGTATTACACACACACACGTTCATAGACATAGTGTGACGGTCACATGCAAAAAGAGACCTGATCTGAAAACGCCTCTCATTACAAGCAGCAGCTCGCTGAAAAGTCTCGCATGCATTCCGCCGTTCCTCCACCCAGATGGCTCATAAAATCAGATGCATAGGGATGGATTTTGGAATATGAGACAAACAAGTAGATTAATTTAATGGTGCACGTGCAGGTGAAGCAGCAGTAATGACAAGACCTCTCAACGGCGTGGAGATGAAGGTGTGTGCGTGTGTGTGTGTTGCAGGAAAACGTCCCAGCACTCCAGGAATGATGGATAGCAACAGTAGGAAGAACAAAACCAAGCATTGCTCATGCTGTCACCACAATGAAACAGCTACATAACAGCATTTGGTCACAATGCGAGCAGCGGCGATGCCAGGCCATCATGCCACTTCTACTGGAAGTCAAAGACTTCATCCATCATGCGTCCGGTCCCTTTAGCATTTGACTGCGAGCCTGTTGTCTTGCGAGGGACTTCCAGAGTCGCTGAAGAGCTTTGATCCATTTATTCTGGCTGCCATTGTTTCAGTAGCGCTGCTGTTCCATAGGGGTTGAGGAGAAGCCAGTCAGATGTGTGCTGTAGACAAGGAACATCTGGAGATATTTACCTGCCACGCAATCATACAACTTGTTCCAGAAACAGTCAGGTCATTTTAAAGCATTTTAAGGATAAAAAAATTTTTTTTCTTAACCTTAAAATGAACGCAATATTGTAAAGCATTACTATTAAAAGAAACTTTCCCCAACACTGCTTACTAGCCCCTTAAAATGCTGAATAAAGTGTCCTATTCAGTAATCACAGACTGGGATTGATCTATCGGATCTGTACCATGCATCACGTGACAATGCTGCGGGCACATGATCGCTTCAGCAGTGCTCTGCGTGATATTAAGAAAGTTATAAGCTGTTAAATCAACAATACATAGCATATGGTTGATAATATCACAACAATAATCAATAATAATCTGCTCTTTCCTACTTTCATTACTCATTTCTATACCTTGAACCAGGGATCCTAATCTTTTTTTTTTTTTGTTAGCCGAATAAAATAAAATATTTAATCTTTTTTTTTTTAGTTAATGTTTTATTTTGATTCTTTTTTATTTTAAAATTATATATACACATATATATATATATATATATATATATATATATATATATAGGGCTGCACAACTTGGCCAAAAATTATATTGCAATTATTCTCATATATAACAGCACTATGACATTACATCTCATATGAAAAAGTCTCATATTTTGAACTGCTGAAACAAACTAATACGTATTTCAGGGTCTTTATTATTAATGGTCACATGACATGCAATTAAACATAAAAAAATATGTTTTAGAATTATATATTTATCAGTGCTGACAATAGATTGAAAAAAAATTAACTAATTAATCACACTTTTTTTTCCTGTAATTAATCACTAATAAAAACATAGAAGTTTACTCTCCAAATTAATGTAGAAACAAAAGACAGTATTTTTTTTATTATTATTATTTGTTTGATGGCATCTTCTTTTAGTATCATTGATACTAATACTGTACTGATGACAGATTTTTTTAAAAAAACATTAATTATAGACATTCAACATTACAGTATAACTGAAAGCTGTCAATTATTAGACTGTTAAAAATAACAACCTTTAATTTAAGTGAACTTAAAACAATCTTCACATAAACTCATTATAATAAATGTCATATTTACCTGTCTAACAAAAGTAGGAAATATACAGAAATTGAATAAAGTTATCAAACAGTCTTCACTGCATAAATTATAAATTAAATACAGATTAATCCTTATTAAAGCTGCAATTTTCTCTGTTATCTTTATTCTTTGATGAACATTAATGACAGACATCACAGCAACTGGTTTATTAGGCTGCTGTCACTTTAAGAGCTGCCGCTGCCGAACATGATGCGGATCTGACGTGCATCTCATTTTCTTTATATAGTTATATATAAACTCTTTAAGCAAAATGGCCATTTTGGCCTAATTCTGTGTGCTATTGTTTGTTCAAGCGGGAAAGAGAACTCTATACTGACGTGCGTCTTTCTCTGCACACGAGTCGTGTGTGTCACATGACACGACATTCACAGACAACGCGTTCTTGATTGTTTTGTGGCACTTGAATAGTTTAAAAGTATCTGCATGAATAAGATCGTGATCATATAATGTAATGCCAGCCAAATTATAAAAATGGATGCTGCGTTAAATGCATTAAATATTTTTTAACGTGTTAAACCGAAAAAATTTAATTGCATGCGTTAACACGCTAATTTTGACAGCACTGATATTTATATATATATATATATATATAGGTCTGCACAACTTTGCCAAAAAAATTATTTTGTCTCATATTGCAGACTCTTCTTCTTTCTCATTGGTTTGTGCAGCATGTGTTCAGCCAATCACAACCTGCTATAGAAAGTACCGGAGTATAATGCTGCTTTCACGCCACCTCGCATTTACTGTAATCTTGAGATGATAACACGTGACATTATATTCGGAGCTGTTCACGTCCTTGTAATTGTTGTAATTACGAGCTCTACGAGGACATGAACGCTTTTTACAAGCTTGAATCTCGTAATTACAGGAATTACGAGGTGACGTGAACGCACCTTAAGAGCTAAAATACAATGCAAATGTAGTAATTCCTCAAGATGTTCCTGATCTAGGTTCCTGCACCTTAAACAATAGTCTTTGTAAAACACTGACAGCCTTCTTAAAGGTCATCAAGTAGTTTGACATTTTGTCGTATTTCTGTGCTGTTTAACATTTGACAATGTGATGCTGATATCTGGTGAAGTGGTGACTTTCACAGATATTAATGGCGCATTCAAACCGATGGATTGAAGCAAGATTTGTGAGGAGAGGATTTGACTTAATATTGAGCCATTGTTCTTTACCAAAGCAAAGGCTTAGAAGTCCTCCGAGGTGGCGTTTTAATCAACTCTCTTTCTGTTGGCTAAAGCAGCTACGGGACCTCAGTGTTACGCCAGCAGCCAATGACCCCGCAGTCGCCAATGACAAACCGCGTGTGGCGAGCGTCCCTCCAAGCACAAAGCCACCCAGGAATACCCGAGCCCAAAGAGCCGCTTCACGCAGAGAATAGCGGATGGTTGACGCAATGGCTCCGTACCCATGTGCGCGGGGCAAATGAACGGTGCGGGGACGGCTATGGGGCATTCAGGGCATTCTTAAAATTAAAAGTTATAGTCTATTAGCCTGCGTTTGGTAGCTGAGCACGCACCCATGCCTAGCGTGGCCGCTAATGGGAAAAGATGTGTGGAAGTGTATGATTTATGGGTGCATGCGAGCAGGGGTGGAATAATTTGGTGCAGAACGGGTACTTACTGAACGGCAACAACTCGGCTACTTATCCGTACTTTCTGGTGATAAATTAGCTCTTGCTTAAAGTGGCCCAGGACCCATTTTTCATTTTGATTACTACACTTGATATCTCTTTCTTTTGCACTCTTTCTATGTCAGCAATGGTCCTTAGCATTTTTTGTGTATCAAGTCAGTGTGTTTAAGTAAACCCTCTCTGCTTCACTCAACCTCTTTTTTTATCAACGTCCCTATGTAGGGCTCTTCTTTAATCTCTCCCTATCCAGGTGCTGCTGCTCACCGTCTGCCTTTACAGCAATCGTTCACCTGAAAATAACAATTCTCTCACTATGACCTCATGTCGTTCCAAACCCATATGCTGGCATTTTTCTGTATAATATAATCTGAATAAATACTTTGCTTTTCTTCATTCAGTAGGTACTGTATGTTTACATGCACTAATTTTTGTCAAATGAATCCAAACTTTGCGATCTGCTTCCCATATTTATTTACATGTGCATTACATGCATTTTGAACAAAATGTCAGCGTATGCAAAGTGCATAATGTCACCAGAGCTACCGCGAGTACAAATGTTTTTTTGTTTTTTTTGGCTTGATGACATCTAAAAAGGAAGCTGACATGTATGTCAGAAGCAGTGTTGGGGGAAATGCATTACAAGTAACTTGCATGAAGTAATTAGATTACTTTTTTGATGCAGCGAGTAAAATAATGCATGTTAATTTTCAGTGTAATTATTTGCTTTAACATTTCTTTTAAATTACAGAGTTAAAATTCTCTCTCTCCTCCATTACAGACATGCGTGCGCAGGAGCAAACAAAAAGTAAAAGTAGCAAAACACATTACTTTAAACTTTCAATAAAAAGAATAGTACAGTATGTAATGTAATGTTGAGAGATCTTTAGTATGGTATATGTCGCTCTAGGGGTCTGGAAATATTCTAAGTGCTCAGAATATAATAATATTCTGTGATGCTGTATATAGTTATATAGGCCATGTTGTTGAATGCATTACTGCAGTAAATGCTTGCAAAAGGTCTGAAAGACTGTGTGCCTTCGCCAGCTGAGAAAAAGTAACATATTGGATTACTTTTCATAAAAAGTAACACAATATTGTAACGCAGTACTTTTAAAAGTAACTTTCCCTAACACTGGTCAGAAGAGCCTTTTAAGCAAACAAAAAATCTGGGTTAAAAACAACCCAAGCTGGGTAGAAAATGGACAAACCCAGCAGTTGGGTTAAATGTTTGTATTTGGGTAGTTTTATTTAACTCAACTATTGTTTAAAAATTACTGTATTGCTTGCTTTAAATGAACCCAAAATAGATGGGAACTTAACATTTATGAGTATATTCTATAAATGAACATTTATTAATGAATAATAATTAAACAATAAACATTTATTAAAATTCACCATTTGATTTATTATTGTTGCCTCTAGTAATTATGTGTCTGATTTTTAATTCCCAACATATTTTGGGTTCATTTTAAGACAGACATATAGTCATTTTTAAACAATAGTTGAGTTAAATTATTAAAATAGTTAAATAATACTACCCAGCAGGTTGGGCAAAAATTTAATTTTCAAATTTCCCAAAAAAATTTTTTATTTAGTTTTTGGAGGAGAGTGAATATTTACTATACACTCTAAAAAATGCTGTTTTGTAATTATTCACTCTCCTCCACTGAACCAGTTTGTAAGACGTACAGTAAATAAACATTTTCACATTCATACGATACAATATGTAAGCAGAGCGCTTATTATAAAAGGGCTCTGGTAAACACACACATCATGCCACCGCACAAAATTGGAATATAATAACCTTTATGGTATTTTTACCTTTTTAAACTCTTGTGAAAAAAGCAGTACAGTTTAGCATACTTTATTTATTACAGAATTTAAATAATTTATTACAAAAATTGTATACTTTGAAAGAATATACTTGAGTGCAAACTGAATGTAATGTTTTTGGACACTTAATTGCATGTTATTTACAATTACATGAAAATGTATTATAGTTTATATAGTTTATATTAAATGAAATTAATTGACATTAAGGCCCGGTTTCACAGACAAGGCTTAGCCTCAGTCCAATTAGGATATTTAAATATCTTTTATAAACATTCACTAGAAAAAAACATTACTAGTGACATATTTTAAGATCTGTCAGTACATGTTACTTTCAGTTAGAACTGCTAATTTTAGTCTAGGACTAGCTTAAGCCTCGTCTGTGAATCCGGGTTATTTTGAACAATGTAAGCAGGACTTGAGTATATGTAATTTTACTTCCTATGTCTTTAAAATAGTGTACTGTCAAATGTATGGTAAACTACTGTAAAATAATTGTCATAGTCATGAAAATTTGCTCTCTTTAAGTACACTTAAAAGGATCTGCAAATACAGTTATTTTAAAAAAATATATATATATACTTTAAGATTTGTAGTGCACATTCAATACAATTAAGCACACTTCAAGGGAAGCTTTTCTTCTTACTATCAAAGTATGGAAAGACCTGCATAAATATCTTTAAAAATGTGTTCATTCGTGTTTTGAAAAAAACGGTTTGCCACAACAAGAGGTTGTGTAAATAGTGGGAAATGTTCCATTGTCCAGGTGGACTATTAGTTTAATTCAGTTCTGTTGTAGTGCAGGAGAAGTCCTGTGTATCAAAAGCTCTGTGGTTTGGCTCATTCACTGTTGGCTGCTTGTCCAGCTGCCAGAAGACTGGAGCCCTGTCATTCAGCCCACGACCCTGACCGGGACCTTCCCCCTACTGGGACAATGTTCCCATTGATCCTGGCTTGGCTGGAGTGACAGGACGCCGCCTCTGTCAGGGAAATAAGCAGGTAAAATATTAAGTTATGGAGGCAGGTTTCAATCAATAAGCAGCCCTGTGACTGAGGTGGGCTCTGAGGTTATATGCCCCGCCAGAGGAACATTATAATGCAATTGAGGGATTTGAAGCACAAGTGGATCAGTTCCAGAGCACCACAGACATCAGCCATCGCATCCAGACCTCACAGATTTCACCAAGCGGCCAATGTTGTTATTGAGCAAGTTGGCATCTGCTTGTCACTTCTATTTCTAGGACTCCCCACAGATCTGATGCCTTGAGTTCCAACACAGAGTGAACTAATAAAACATATGAACGGCATAATGGGAAAATTCCATCAGAGGGCACTGGTCCATGAACCAGCACTGGAAGTTCTGCACAGAGTTGTTATTCTTAATGGATTATTTCACTTCAGAATTTAAATTCCCTGATAATTTACTCACCTCCATGTCATCCAAGATGTTCATGTTTTTCTTTCTTCAGTCGAAAAGAAATGAAGGTTTTTGAGGAAAACATTCAAGGATTTTTCTCCAAATAGTGGACTTCACTGGGGTTCAATGGGTTGAAGGTCCAAATGTGAGTTTCAGTGCAGCTTCATGATCCCAGACGAGGAATAAGAGTCTAATCTAGAGAAACCATTGCTCATTTTCTAAAAAAAATTAAAATGATATACTTACTTAATACTATATTTAACCACAAATGCTCGTCTTGCACTACTCTGTGATGCGCCACGCATTACGTAATCATGTTGGAAAGGTCACGCATGACGTAGGCGGAAGTAGGGCGAAAAACTCCATCTCATTTTCTCCCCCAACTTCAAAATCGTCCGTCATCGTTGTTTTACCTTTTTTTGTAAAGGTCGTTTGACTTAATCTTTGCACGTTCACTTTGTAGACACTGGATCGGTACTTCCACCTACGTCACGCGTGACCTTTCCAACGTGATTACGTAATGCGTAATGCATTGTAGAGCAGTGCAAGACGAGCATTTGTGGTTAAAAAGTACATGATTTTTATTTATTTTTTTAGAAAAAGAGCGATGGTTTCTCTAGATAAGACTCTTATTCCTCGTCTGGGATCGTGTAGAAGCTGCACTGAAACTGACATTTGCACCCGCTGAACCCCAGTCAAGTCCACTATATGGAGAAAAATCCATTTCTTTTCGACTGAAGAAAGAAAGACATAAACATCTTAGATGACATGGGGGTGAAATTTAAATTATCAGGAAATTTTGTGAACTAATCCTTTGACTAAAACCATTGAAAATCATTCTCATTATGTGATATAAAGCTGAAATAAAATAAATATTAGATGAAAAACTTGACCTTAAAATCCTGAAACATAAATGAAAATTGTTGAGGGATAGTTCACCCTAAAATGTCCATAAATCTTTCTTTTATGGACCACAAAACAAGAATTAAAAAAAAAGTTTTTTTAAAAAAGATGCAAAAGTAAATAGTATTTTCTTATAAACATTCATTATAGTTATTTTACATTTCTATTTAGCTTTTATTTAGTACTTCAGTAATTCTACTTTTACTTCAAAATTTCATGTTTAAATCAACAGGTTACTTGCCGTTACTTTGAAAGAGTTTGCGATCAGAAATTTCACAGTTAATTCCAAAGTAAATCCTGCATTAAAGTGCTTTCGGTGTAGCCTAATCATATATAAAGACAGCAAAATAAACCGGAGAAAACACTCATCTTCGGTTCCATAGAGAACCTTTAACATCCATGGAACCTTTCCATTGCACAAAAGGTTCTTTAGATTTTTAAAATGTTCTTTATACTAAGGAAAAGAACTGGGTAACACTTTATTTCGATGGTCCACTTTAGACTTTCTACTAACTATAAGTAACTTGGCAACTACAACTTATTCTACTAACCCAAACCTCAACCTAACAGTCTACCAATACTCCAATGAGAGTTAGTTGACATGTATTTGCAAATTAATGAGAGTTTGTCTAAAGTAGACCATTGATATAAAGTGTAGCCAAGAACAATTCGCTGAAAGGTTCTTTGGGGAACCAAAAATGGTTCTTCTATGGCTTTGCTGGGAAAAATCCCTTTTAAAACCTTTATTTTTAACAGTGTATTTCAGTGCAAATGCTCTATCAGCCTTCAGGGCGGAAACGATAGTTTTATGAAATGCATCAATAACATCTGATTGCGTTCTTTTGAAGGAAAGTAAAGAGCTCTCAATTGCACAGCAGAACAATACAGACCTGGAAGTCATTAGTCATGTGGTTGGCCTGTGGGACAGGAGTCAAGACAACCCTGGCCTTTTCAGACCCCTGCATGTCAGGTGAGGCCACTGCTTCCTGTTAGTCCCAGCAGGACGAGTGAGACGGGCCCGGGACGAGTTCCGGAGGCGCTGACGAAGGCCTATCTTCCATAGAGCCCACCCTGCGCCGCTGATAAAATGTTAATGTAATTAACAGATAATGACTGTTGTTTTTAGCTGTCGATAAAGGATCAGACTCCCGCAAAGTCACATTCAGATATCTGCCAGCCATTGTTGAATTCAATTATTTCCTAAACACTCCCCCTCACCTGTCTTCATCGGCCGGTCCCCTCCTACCTGTCTGTCTTTGTCTGTCCTCCTCTAGAGCTGACAGACATCCTGCAATGCTGACAGATTCGCATGTATCTGCAGTTCACTTCAAATCTGACGAGATTTGGAACACCCTCCAATGTCATCAACAGTGAAACTGATTATAGGTATCTGGATTACGCCACTTTTAAAAAAAAAAAATGTTCAGTGGGATTCTATTTAGAACCCTAGGGCTCTCAACTCAATTTTAAAGAACACTTAGGTTCTATGTCTTAAATGATTGCATAATACTTCCACACTGTAAAAAAGAATTGTTGGTTTAACTTAAAAAAGTAAGTATTTTCCTCTATATAGAAATATTTGGAAGTATACTTGTTCTTTACGCAGTGCATTTCAGACCGAACATATCCTCTCTCTAGAACTCACATTTAATATGGTCGAAAGGCTTTTGAATTCCACTTGGCAGGACACTAACAAGGGATTGGAACGCACCCCACGAGCCGGCCGTTTAGTTAACTCCTGCAATCCCAGCAGTGTTTCGGAGGGAACGGAGAGCGGCGCTCATAAATCATGCGATCGAAGCAGGCAGCCGCAGACGCCCCTCTCACCTCAGACACGGACAGGGACGCCAGGCGCAAACAAGACAAATGTATTTATTTTGAACGGGAAACCACGCGGGGTCTATCAGGACGAGGGAAGTGCGGCCAGTGGCGCAGCTTTATTTGTACCGCTGTATTTTAATAAGCATCAAACCCAAACAAGATTAGGTGCTTCCAGTTTACAAAATGTCAGGGAAGGCAGCGCTATCAGTCATAATAAATGGGCTCATGCAAACAGTGGGGTCTTTACCATGCATAACAGTGTGTTTGGAGAGCATTGCTCAGATGCTGGGCCCTGATATGCAATTATTCTAAAGAGTATCAGAATCCGAGCGCGAGCCGGACGTTGCGCCACCGCGGCCCTGAGCGCTGCATTTGTCTTCACTGTTCAGGCACTAAGAAAAGAACGATCCAGGAATAATAATCATCGCCGCACGTTACATATATCAGATGGGTTTTTGCATTGTACTGAAGACAATAACTCAAAATGTAAAACGTGAATCATGTTGTACAGTAGCATTTAGGCTATGTGAATACTTTCAGCAGTATGTATCAGTTGATATTTGGCATTTTGAGATTATTGGCATTGACTAATAACTGCATCTTTCCATAACGGACTATTCATGAATTTTAAGCTTTGAAAATAGTCTTTATTTTATTTCAGCAGTTTCTGAGTGAAAATTGTTTCTACACCAGTTTGTTTATATATCTAGCACCGAAGGTGCGTAGGCACCTATTGTAATCATTGGCATTCCTATTATTATTATTATTATTATTATTATTATTATTATTCAGTTTCCGCTCTAGAAGTCTATGGCAGCCCATAGAACCCTATGGTAAAAAGTTGTGAAATTTGGCACACTGATAGAGGGCAGTCTGATCTGTCACCATAGACCATTTGGAGTCTCTAACTCAAACCCTCTAGTGCCACCACCTGTCCAAATTTCATTCACGTTTATGCTAATAACTTTTGAACATAAGGATTAGAAACATTTCTTAGCTCAAGACAATTCCATTGCACCCTATGACGTCACTGACCGTCATGAAAATTTCCCCGCCATTTAAAATTTTCAGAAAAAAACTACTTTTTCGAACTCCTCCTAGGCCATTAGTAAGATTTTCATGAAAAATGAACCACATCGTCTTCAGTCAAAAAGTTATGGAATTCAAGTCGATTCGTCAATATGTTTTGCAAAATAGTGCTTGCAAAAATAGACATAAGGCTGTATCTCCGCAATGCGTTATTGTATTCAGACCAAACTTGGTCCATGTCATCACAAGCATGACCTGAGGTTACATGCTGCGTTTCGGTGCAGTGCCAACTACTGGTCCGGAGATACAAAAAAATAAAAATGTTTTGCTTATAACTTTGTTAGATTCAGGGTATCATGCTGAGTGAAATGATATCCAATTTTCCCATATCGGCTATTTTGGGTGTTAAAATTTTGGCATAAAATGCTGTATTTTATGAGCGCATTAGCGTATCGTTACGAAACTCAGTATGTGTCTTCGGCACTATGGCCTGACATTACTCAAAACGTATCAGGGCAGCACCACCTTATGGTCAAAAGTTATAATGAAATTTAACTAATAACTTTTGAATAAATTAGCAACCTAGTCTCATTGAAAGACGTACCTGTGGGAACATTTCTGCAAGTCGTAAAATACGTAACAATATGTACATATCACTACAGTTTCCAACAGAAATGAACACTAGAGGCAGTAAAACAGCAAGCGCTTTTAATCGTTTTCATACACAGTTACGATTACAGGGTCAGACTATGGATTAATAAAGACTTGTTTTTAGGTCTCCTTGCACAATATTATCTCAAAACGCTTTTACCAAAGTGCACGATTTGATGCTTCGCATCATTTAACCAGCTCCATATGTTTCACTTTTCTAACGTAACAAGCTTGCTTGGTAGCTCAGCTGATAAGGAGTTGTACTTGATATGAAAGAAGCCTTGGGTACGAATCCGGGGAACAAGTCACGGTAAAAGAGATCAAAAACAAGCTAAAATGGCATGATTACCAATGCTTTTTATGTCACATTTGCTTTTGTTAACACTATCGGGTAGGTTTAGATGTAGTGTTGGTGGTTTAGCGCATTAGCATTAGCGCCACTCACCAGACATTTCAAATTAAAACTGCGGTGATACGTATAAAACCAACTTAATTAAAACATACCATATTCACGTTAAACTGTTTCGGGAAAAAACTGAACACACTTTGAGCGCCACTCAGTGGACATTTCACGAAATGTACATGGCGTTACGTAATTTCGTTTTGCAAAAATGTTCCCACAGGTACATTTTTCTAATGAGACTGGGCTGTAAATTAGCCTATTCTAATAAAACGGGTCTTAATGTTCCTTGGGTCATGGCGAGAACAGAGATACCAGTTTTTCATATTTAGCAAAACATCCTTTCCGCCATTTTTATTTTCTTTCAAAACGTACTTTTTTGAACTCCTCCTAGACAAAATCGTTTTCGTATACCGCAGCAACGAAGTTGAGGCATCATGCTAAAATGACTCTGAAGCTGTATCTCTACACTGCTTTGCCCTATTGACACCAAACTTTGCATGTTTCGTTGTCACCGTAGTCTGACCACGCCACATCAGTCTGATCACAGCGACACCTATTTGTCAACTGTGATAAACCTTTCAATCATATTTCTAATTACTGTATTTATGATTTTTAAAATCATCTTAACATGTCGTTACTTGCTTGTTGTTGCAGCTGGTCTGAGGCTTATGCTCTTTGTGCTTGGCCCCGATAACTGCTGCTTGCAGCTATATTTGTATATACTGTATAGTTGCAGTCTTTTTCAATGGTATATACAGTGTTGAAATGTGGCCTTGAAAAAGAATATTTCAAAGAAGAAATTGCTATTAAAAGGGTAATATATTATTCCATCTTCAGTTCAACTCAAGCTGTAAAACTGCTGTTGATTACCACAGAAAATAAAAGCAGCCTGTTTTCATTAATGCACTTGTGACATTATATTAACATATTCATATTTATGGCGTTGACCAAATTCTAGAGCACAATTGCTGTCCAATTTTCATCTCTGGGTGTCTTAAAGACGAATGCAAATATATTTGCCCTTTTTCCAGTGAGTTCCACACATTTCAAGAAAAAGGGCTTGCAATTACAGCTAATTGAAGTGTTAATTAAATCAAGAATGATGAACAAATAAAGGGGGGGTTGGGCTGGAATATGTGTTATGATTATATATATATATACATTTATTGAACAAGATTTGATCAACGACACTAATAACAACCTAAAAAGACCCCTGGAGACTTAAATCACCCCAAAATCACTCACCTGTCCCATGTGATACACCTGAGAGAGATGGATACTGGTACCAATCAGAGGTGAGTGGCACTTTTGTCCTCTAGTAAAATCAAGCGTATCCGTCCCTCGGGTCGAGCTTAATTGCAATGCAGAGGAGAGGAGAGAGCCTGTCACACTTGACCTTGCCTGACATTATAGTATTGTATATCTGCAATGCTAAATAATGAGGATATCACAGAATCAGCTGCGTAGGTGCTCGTCTACAAACAGGGTTTACTACAATAAAGAAAGAACGGCATGCACATGAAAGTAATGAACACAAAGATCATTTGTCAATTAGACTGTATGTCCGCCCACCCAGGTATAATGCACTGCAAGCTAAAGTCTCCGTCCCCTACCACTGAACAGCACTAGCCTCCATATTTATATAAATCTTCACAAACTGCCATGTATAGGATAATGGGGGTCATTGGCAATGGCTTTCAGGAGGTTTTTACCTTTCAAGGGCTCAAGCGAGACCTATCATCCTCTCTTACAGAAGGCTTTTCTTGTTGTACGTGCACTGTTCACTAAGGAAGACATATTGACCGGTCCGGGGCAAAAGGTGACACACTAAAAACTCTGTTGTAGATCAGGACATGTAGCGGCATTCTGTACTAATGTGGTGTATTTCTAATGTTTTTGAAAGAAGTCTGCTCACCAAGGCTGCATTTATTTGATCAGAAATACAGTAAAATTATGAAATATTATTACAAATTAAAATAGCTGTTTTCTATGTGAATATATAGTAAAATATAATTTATTCCTGTGATCAAAGCTGAATTTTCAGCATCATTACTCCAGTCTTCAGTGACACATGATCAGTGAGAAATCATTCATATATGCTGATTTGCTGCTCAATTGTTATCAAATATTGTTGACAAATCATTAAAAAAAAAGAACTATTACAAACTTTTGACCACTATTGTACGCATTAAAATTTTTCAAAAAAATTGCCTCGTTTTCATGCTGACAATGGGAATAAAACCAGTACACATAAAGAGACAACAGATGGAGAATACTGAAAATTCACAGCTCATGTTCAAATTGATTTCCTGTGTCCTACCAAGTCAATGTCTTCTTGCCTGGTTTCAATACTTCGCCTGCTTGACCTTTCCTTCTCATCTTCTTTTGGCTGAATTTACTCCTTAGTGTTTGTCTGTGGCCTTTTCAACTTTCTGTGTCTAAACCAGTTCACATTACACGTCCCAACAAACCGAACAACTGCTCAAATGATGACAAACCAATCGCATAAAAAACACTCAGACTTTGTGTGAATGTAGAGGACTTTTGCTGATACCAAAATAACTTTGGTATGAGCAAAGCTCAAATTAAGTCACTTATGAGGTTCACTTTCTGCCTTATAAAGCAGCTGCTAAACAAAAGTGATGCAGCTCACTGGCCAATGTGTTGTTTAGAGGCTTTTTATTGAATCATTGGCAAACTTTTTATGCAAAGATCGCAAATTTATTCACAGCATTAATGTTTCTGCAGTCCACTTTCATTTCTGGTGTTTATTTCCCTGGCATCTGTTGGGCTCTCAGTGCCGCTGTCACAACAGTCTGTCAGATGCAGCCTCATGCTGAGCTAATTGTTCATGGGAAGCTGTGTTTTTATCTCGCATTAACCACGCCTCTAATGACAGACAGCGAGACAGCTACACGTGTCTGACCTCTCGCACCAGAGCGGCTGTCTGTCACCGCACGCGTCGCTCAGTGCAACATGTGGACGGAGGGAGGAGTTTGCTAAGTTAAACATCACTATTACTCAGTCATTCTTAGTGGTTGGTTTGATCAAAATACAGCATCTCCCCTGACTAAGGTCTACTGCGCCAACTGATCCATAACTGTACATCATTATACTATTGTTTGTCCCTGGTTGGGTGGGAAAAGAGCCAAGAATACAATACTGATTGTTTCAAAGCATATTGACTTTACTAAAAGTATATTTTATATTGGTCTAATTATATACTAGTTTAAACCTGTTTTGTTCAGTTAAAAGCAAATAACATGGATTACTTCTGACTGTACCTAAAACAAAATTGCAACGCATTTCAGGTATATACAAATCTCCATCAGTTCTTGCATTCGCTGGGAATCAAACCCATGACCTCGCCATATAAGCTCCATGCTCTACTCTTTGAGCTACAGCGGAGTATTTAATTATGTTTTATTCTTTTAACATTGTCACCAGTTAAAGCAGTACAATCTAAAGATGTGGTGTGCTAGGCGTCAGCAGAGCCTTGTCAAACACAAGCATGCTGATATCTTCTCAATGAGCCGCCGCACACATCCCCCATCTGCCAGGACTTCATAGAGGGACGCAGATGGAGCCTGAGAGCTTTCATCGAAGTGGATCCAGAGCAAATGGAGCTGAACACACAAGCACAGGTGAGACGAAATCAGCCACGAGAACATGTAGAATGCAGTTACTGCAGGACTTCAGCCAACAAAGTGTGAAATGCAGTCTTTTCCTAATAAACGGCAAAATATACAGAGTCCTGCGCCAATTTGTATAATAAAATTATGAGTGTGTAGACTAAATTCACATAGTAGAAAACAATAGGGAATCTGTACACCAATCAAGTTCAAAGTCTATGATCCATTGAGAATTTTTTTTTTTTTACTGAAAATATACATATAAAGTGAAAATATACATAAAAAATAAAAAATTCAAAAGTGAGAAAACGAAAAATACAGCAAACGTTTCAGTCCATCTTGGACTATCTTAAGTGCTTTAACCTCTTCAATATACACCGATCAGGCATAACATTATGAGCACTGACAGGTGAAGTGAATAACACTGATTATGGGGCCGTTCACATATCACGTCTAAAAACGTGTGGAAAGCACGGCCGCATCGCTTTCTCGTCCTTTCCAAAAGCGCTTGCGCGGCATCTGTCATTGCTATGCAATCATGAACTGCGCTCTCCATGATGACGAGGAAGTATCAGCAAAGGATTAAATGATTTCTAGCCCTTGCATTAGCTTTACTACTAGATATATTTATGGAGATGAGAAATAAAAATCCGCCCTGTACAGCTATGTTCATGTTCGGCTGAGCTTTCGATGTTGTTATGGAAAGGCCGATCAGATCGGTTGGTTCTAGTGACGTGACCTGTGGTGCGCTTGCGGCATTCTGAAAAGTTGAGAATTTTTCATCTTGATACGTGCCTACATTTGAAATAACGAATTTGCGCGGCAAATATGTGAACGGCCTCTATCTCTTCATCACGGCACCTGTTAGTGGGTGGGATGTATTAGGCAGGAAGTGAATATTTTGTCCTCAAAGTTGATTTGTTAGAAGCAGGAAAAATGGGCAAGCGTAAGGATTTGAGCGAGTTTGACAAAGGCCAAATTGTGATGGCTAGACGACTGGGTCAGAGCATCTCTAGAACTGCAGCTCTTGTGGGGTGTTCCCGGTCTGCAGTGGTCAGTATCTATCAAATGCTCCTAGGAAGGAACAGTGGTGAACCGGCGACAGGGTCATGGGCGGCCAAGGCGAAGGCTGGCCCGTGTGGTCCGATCCAACAGACGAGCTCCTGTAGCTCAAACTGCTCAAGAAGTTAATGCTGGTTCTGATAGAAAGCTGTCAGAATACACAGTACATCGCATTGTTGTGTATGGGGCTGCATAGCCGCAGACCAGTGTAGTGATTTGGAACAGCCTCACACGAGGTAGTTATTTATAGTCTTAAATATTAATATTAATATTCTGTATTAAATATTAATATTGAGTCCGATGATTCCTTCCAATATTTTCGGGGCACCAGCCAAGGGGTCTCACCTTGACAATAGACAAGAGTAACTAACAACTACTGAATGGATAAAGTGCAAAAAGATTGATAAATGCAAGTGAATGAGTAGGATGTTACTATAGCAGTTACAAGTTAATCCTATGGAAAGATAAACTGTAGTCTCTCTAGAAGAAATAAGTTAAACCTCATTCTGAATTCAACAAATAAACTGAGAGATTATTTGTTATTAACGGATATCTGCTATGCAAAATATAATGCAAATTAGATAATCATATACTGACAATATACACTAATGCCAAGGTCTCTAGAAAGAGGTTTGGTAAGTGATATTTACGTCTGCCTGGTCTTGCTGAGTCCGAGCGGTGACGTCTTCCACTTGTTGAGCTGAGCAGCATTGCAGTGGGAAGAAAGGAGTTGGAATCTGTTTCACAGCTTTGAACACAAAGTACTTGTGAACGTTGAATTCCTGGAGCACAGAGAAGGTCCTTTTCCTGGAACACGCAGAAGAAGAAGCCTTGAAGGTTCTGATGTCTGTGCAGACGAACCTTATTCTCTGGAACACTCAGACGGAAGGATCTTTGGATTCTAAAGTCAGAGCAGATCCGGGCAGTCTGCAACACGCAGATCTGGAGGATCTCTGATGAGAGGATTTTGAAGTTGGTGCAGAAGATATTTTGAAGATGGGGGGGCTCAGCTTGTCATCGTTGTCTCAGTTGCAGTTTTCAAACTCCCCAAATTCACTCCTTGCAGAACTTCCTTGTTTCTCTCTTTAGAGCTTCCGAGTCTTGAGAGAGCAACTTCACAACTCTGTGGAGTTGGACTTAACTTAGCACATCTTGGGACCGGAACCTTGAACCAGGACTGGAACAGGAACTGGAGCCTGGAACCAGAACAGGAAACTGCAGTAACCCAACAAACTGGAACAATTCTCCATCTCAGAAACAAGTCTTTTAACCTGTCCTGAAAAGGAGGGAAATGCAAATTGGCACCTTTCAGATCCAGTGTTTTGATTGGCTGATGCTGTCAGAGGTGGCCACTGGATTACACCCTCTTGCATGAGGTTCATTTGCATAGCTTAAAGTTCATGTTTAGAACAATGTCCTTAAAGTTTTCCTATGCATAATTCACTTTCCAAGCCAATTTCAGATTAACCTAGGCATCGTGCTGAATATATAAAGACCAAACATCATTGAGTTATATTGAACTTTTACCTATGCATTAATGTATACCTTAATAGGTAAGTTTGTATATTTTGCATGTACACAAACAGCACTCATTAAGTAAATGGAGTTCTGTTAATAGAAATAGAGAAGATTTGTTCCATTTTGTCCACTGTGTGTCCATTTGTGTCCTTTGTGACTTCAAGGCACATGGCAAAATCTATCTGTCTCACACCTTGATCTCAGGACTGAGAGACTTGTGTGAATAAATGGTGCAAACGGTAATGAGATCAATCTGTTCAATGACATGCTAATGTCATCATTTTTCCTTTGCACAAATGGTCAGGGTGATTGTCTTTGAAGGATTATCTGCTAGCCTATCTATTTCCTTGTTTGCTTCTCTTGGAGGTGTGAGTTTTGGAGTCCTGTGCTTTTCATCATGGTAGATGAGATGATGAGGGAAGTCTTCCCTCATGTCTGCCTGCTGATCACTACACCAGTCGGGGTGCCCATGCTGACCCCTGTCTACCACCGAAAGCACCAACAGTGGACACGTGAGCATCAGAACTGGACTATGGAGCAATGGAAGAAGGTGGCCTGGTCTGATGAATCACGTTTTCTTTTACATCACGTGGATGGCCAGGTGCGTGTGCGTCACTTACCTGGAAAACACATGGCACGAGGCAGTGTGATGCTTTGGGCAATGTTCTGCTGGGAAACCTTGGGTCCTGCCATCCATGTGAATGTTACTTTGACACGTACCACCTACCTAAGCACTGTTGCAGACCATGTACACCCTTTCATGGAAACAGTATTCCCTGGTGGCTGTGGCCTCTTTCAGCAGGATAATGCTCCTGCCACAAAGCAAAAATGGTTCAGGAATGGTTTGAGGAGCACAAAAACGGGTTTGAGGTGTTGACTTGGCCTCTAAATTCCCCAGATCTCAATCCAATCAAGTATCTGTGGGATTTTCTGAACAAACAAGTCCGATCCATGGAGGCTCCACCTCGCAACTTACAGGACTGCTGCTAACATCTTGGTGCCAGATACCACAGCACACCTTCAGGAGTCTAGTGGAGTCCATGCCTCGACGGGTCAGGGCTGTTTTGGCAGTAAAAGGGGGACCAACACAATATTAGGAAGGTGGTGATAATAATGTTATGCCTGATCGGTCAACCACGTACATACACACACAGTTTTTCATAGTTTTCGGTCACATGACTGGCAACATGAAGGGCAAAACATCCATAGAACTGTTGATTTTTCATCTATTTCAAGCCATAAATATTTAGATCACCTCTCAAAAGCATAAAAACAAAAATATGTGAACAAAATCCAAGTCTTGTGATCTATATACAGAACCTGTTGCAGTATTTCAGTCACTAAAAATGGTGAGAAACACTAGGGCCTGGTTTCACAGACAGGGGTTAGATTAAGCCAGGATTAGGTCTAATTAGGATATTAAAATGGCTTTTATAAACATACCCTAGAAAAAAAACATCACTGGTGTGCATCTTGAGACAAAACAATGGCACTGACATATTTTAAGATATGTCAGTACAAGTTGCTTTCAGGTAAACAGCTCAAACATGCATTTTAGTCTGGGACTATCTTAAGCCTTGTCTGTGAAACTGGGGGTAAAATGCTTAATGTTAAAAACACTTCAAGTGCCTAAAACAGTGGTATTAAAAGATCAAATTTAGTATGCATACTATATACAGGTGAGCAGAAGAGCCCAGAATATGAACGCAATGCGCTAAATGGTTTTCTATAGAAAAACTCTCAACAAGAAACTGCATGTATTGAGGTGTATTGAATATGGTCTTTTAATATCACTGTCTTGACACATTAGTACTTAGTACAAACCTAATAAAAAAAAAAAGATTGGCGGCCCTCCAGGTAAGCGTTCCTATATGGGTGTGACTCACGTGAAAGCTATGAATATACACCAGATAATGATCAAAATTAGTAGGATACTGATTAGTTAATCACCCATAATATGTAAATCTCATGCACATGGGTGGAGTAGTCCACTGCACATGCAACAGCAACAACAGGAGGATGGAAAAAAAAACAACAAAAAAAAAACAAGATTTAGAGTCTCATTGAGTCCAAAAGGTTGTTCAGTTTTAACGTTAATTGATATTCACACTGCAATAGTCTTTGTTAGATATTAGAATACCTGCAGGAGAAATTAACTTAATGCAATACTCAAAATGTCTGGCAACCAGAGTTTTAGGGTCAACAATCTTTTGCCTTATAAATCACCACCAGGGTTGATCTCATCTGGCCACTATTCTGCAGGGCACGGATGCACAAAAACGAAAAGGAAAAACCTCAGGAAAGGAAACCAAAGGATGCCACAGCGAGGTGAGAAAAACAGCGGCTGCCTCAGACAGAAAAAAGACGTATAACTTTAATAGTATCCTTTAACATCTCCTTAACCCGGCGCGCGGGACTCCCCTCGGCCCCCTCCAACCCGTGGCCCCGGGCACCGCTCCCTCGAGGGCTGTTTGATTCTCCTGTCAGGGGGGGCCGCAGGCGGCGGGCCGCTGATGAGCTGCTCAGGCCACCGTGAAATGCACCATAACCTGCCAGCGCGAGCGGCCCGAGCGAGATTGCCGTATTTACTTTTTAATCTGGCCGCCTTAATACACACGATAAAAACTTTGTCACATTAGATGGTGACAGATGGGCCCGGAGATGTTATTGCTGGTCCGGGGCCCCGCAGCTGGGCGGCTTGCGAGGGGAAACACAGCATTGTGGGAGCGTTTCGGGGGGAAGGGTGAGAAAACGGCAGGAGGGAGGCGGGTGATCGTGCTCAGCCCAATCATGATAATTTTTCATCACTCCAATTACATTGTTGAGTGCGCTGCCACACACAAACACACACAGCGACGGTACTTCCAGTTCAGTGACATCAATAACATAAAATGAGGTCTCTTCCACACAGTCCATTTTCTCTTAAACAAGGCCTGTGTTTGCTCTGGAATACAGACACACTACATACTGTGCAGTTTATACTGCATACTCCCTACTGTTGTTCAAAACAGTCTGTATTATGCAACAATAAACATTTCAAATACACTATGCTGCACTGTTCAGTGGAATTTTTCCCATGATTTTTCCTATTCCTATTTTAGTTGACTATAATAACCCTGGCTATTTGTGAATATACTATAAACAATCTGCCATGTAACAGAGCAAAAAGTTCACACCAAAGGGAATGAATCCAACATAAAACACTTGCCTTAAACACCTCGTTTTGTAGTCCTGCCATTGCTACGTCACCATGTAACACATTTGCATAATGCCCACCTAGTTTTGGTTAAATAATTTCACTACATTGATTATGGTAAGGGGTGTTACATTTACGGCATGTGCTCCAAGTGGTTAACCAATCACAACAGACTTTGGCCAGCTGACCAATCAGAGCCGACTAAATCCTGCCTTTCCAAGAAAGCCTAAAGAGACAAGAACTAAAACGGAGCATTCAGACAGAGCTGCTGCAGCAAAATAATGTTTTGTTTTTTTTACTTTGAATCATGTAAATGTATTCCAACAGGCCACAAAAATAAAACATTACTGCAAGCAAAAATGACATAAAAAGCAAAGAGTCAAACTGCCCAGCTAAATGAAACACTGATCACCATAATGGTGATTTTTCGTTTTAACATTAGTGGTTGGTTGAAATCTGGGATTTCAAAAAAAAAAAAAAAAAAAATTATTTTTATATATATAATTTAATATTTTTAAAAATATTTTGACTAGTAGTGCATTTATTTTTGGAGCATTTTTTGGAGTGCACTGAAAAGTGTGAAACAGTCTTCTGCATATGCTGTCAGGATAGTCACTAGTGAAGGGTTTGAGACTGCGCTTGATCTTGTGTTGACAACAGCTGATCAGATTTCAAATTATGCACTAAGCAAAGGGGGTCCTGTGCCAGCCAAGCAACTGCCATTGAGATGAATGCGAATAGAGAACTGCAGATATTACAGACCTTATCACTGAGTCTATTTATGTCACAGAAGCTGTAGTGACATTTTATGGGTGCTATTCCCAAAATAGTAATAATAATAATAATAATAATTCACTCGCAGCTACTTTAATCACTATACCTCAGCATTTTTTTGTAAATGATGATTGTGGTCTCACCAAAAATCTTGGGGTGGAATAAATACAGTCAAATCCAAATGGTGCTGTATTATCACAACAGGAGCATATAACGTTTATGCCCCATATGCATTCACAGCTGGCAATATAATCACTGAACATTTGTTTTTATTAATTCTTTCTTCATCTCAGTTTATCGCATTTCCCTCTGTCTGTCTCTCTCTGCCTCGAGCGGCCTGAGTTTACAAACTCTGATTCCCATTTTCCTGTCTTTAATTTCTGGCTAAATGTAATAAGCGGTTTGTTTGTGAAATGAATGTGGTCGGTAATCAGGAAAGCGGTGAACAGCTGCTGAGGCCGCGGCACATTGAACCATCACCCCGTCTCTCCGTCTCTGTTTCGGTCTCTCCCAAGTGCCATGCTGGCGTGAGCTGCTAATGAAAAGAATGTAGTCACAGATCTCATTTTTCAGGCAATTCTTGTGTAAACGGGAGATTTTCCAGACTATGCGCTCTGCTGTGAAGGGGCTCCCATAAATCAAGCGGGCCTCGACTCCTCCTCGACTGTGACGCCACGCGCTGCTTGACACAGATGTGCGTTTCTCACACACAATCCCAATGATATGCAAAGCATGCTGGGAAAATACACTGCCCATTCAATTAATGCTACAAAAATGATTCAGGTAGTCCCAAATCGTATTTAAGTAGATTGGAAACACGTAGAAACAAAATGTTCAGCAACTTAACTCATTTTAATTAAAGTGTAACTTTGCATTGTTACAATGTCAGTAATATATGTAAATGAACAATAATATTTTCATGTGTAAAATATGTCATTTGGGCTAAAACACTGTGTCGTCCAGTTTGAATCGTTGACTACAGACACAAGTTTTTTAGATTGTCGCCTTTAGCCACTGCCTACGACACACTAGATCCTTCATTCGAAAGCAACTCACTCACTCTTTAAATTCTTGCACCCGGGAACAATACAAGTCGACACCATTATTACTAAAAGTTTGCCAAGAGGTATTTCCTACTAAAGCAAGGTGGTATTTTCCATAGCAGACAGATGGGAGTAGCCTCTCTCATATAGCAGATTATGCTCACTATTACAATAAGCAATCCACCAGTAGGCTGATTTTCTAAGTGCAATACATGAGAATAAAATAATTTCTTTACATGATGCGGTAGTGTTTATCAATTTATATTAATTTAACCACCATCATGTCATTCTAAAACCATTTGATCAGAAAAAGCTAATTGGAAAAACATGCTCTGCCTACATTTTCAAGTAGCGCTCACTGCAGAGCCAAATGACATCCAGCTCCCCTTCTCTGGACATAATGGGTGGGACCTAGTAATGTTCAGGGATTGGGTTATGGGTAGGGTTAGGGGTGTGGTTGGACCTTCAAGTTCCACCCATTACATCCTGAGAGGGAAAACTTACCTATACATACAATTCACTGCAAATTCTTGAAGTAAACACTAGAGGCAGTAAAGCACCAACACCTTCGTTTTATTTTATTTTTGTGTGGTCCCCTTGCTCATTATTATGTTATGAACTCAAAACACTTTTATCATGGTGCATGATTTGTAAACAAATACATTTTGACATTTGCATCATATAAACAGCTCCATATGTGTAGCTTTTCTGATGTAGTAAACTTGCTCATTAGCTCACTTGGTACAGCACTGCAAGTCACAATACACAAGTCATGATAAAATCTTGTAGACGAAGCTAAAATGGCTTGGTTGCATATTTTTCTCACATTTGCTTTTGTTAATATATTGGTTAGGTTTAGGGTAGGGTTTATTGTAGGTGTTACATTATTTTCAAACGAGATAGCGCATTAACCTTTGAGTGTCATTTGCTGGACAATTCATTTCCGAGCTGCCACCGTGCATACAACAACCAATGTAATAACACTTTGCCAGATTCACGTTAATCAATATCAGATAAAAATGAACACGCTTTTAGCGCTACTCACTGTACATTTCACTTTGAAAGTGTCGCGAAAGATGCAAGAAGCAACGTAATGTCATTTTGCAGAAACGTTTTTCCAATGAATTGGAGTTGCATATAATAGTTTAGTGTGAGGAACAGGCTGAAAATATTCCCCTCTGTCGTAGTTCTCAATTCTCATCTGAGATCACATATATTCAAAAGTCCAAATGCTGCGATAGATCATGTGACATGCGAGAACCAATAGCATTTGCTATTGTCATGCATGGTGTGACATTTAAGGTGTTTCCCATCATTTTTGGAGACTGAAAATGTAAATTATCATCCACATTCATTCTATGGAAATGTAGTGATCGACCGATGTATTGGCTGATATTTGGCATTTTTTTAATTGTCGCAGAAGTAGTATCCCACTAGTAGTTTGGGATAAATAACCTTGTAAAGAACACAAGCATATAAACTAATCTGCTAACACTTTATTCAAATCAAACCATTCTGACCACATTTTTCATTTTGAATTTTATCTTTCTTTATTGTCTGAGGAAACAGTGGAAAATTATTAATAGCAGAACATGCATAAAATCAGCAACAGAACTGAACTCCTATAAAAGAAACTTCATCAAATCCTCCCTACTAATACAACAACCCCCCCCCCCCCCCCCCCCCCCCCCCCACCCCCCCCTCTCCACACACACACACACACACTTGCCTAAGGCAAGGCAACCGGTCGGTGATGCCTGCCTGCCTGCATGCAAGCCACTGAAATGGGTCATTTTTTAATTAAATACAATATTAATTACTGCGAGCATCATTAACGATATGTGAGATTTGACTAATTAGTGTAATAGTTTTGGAGTCACGCTCATTAAATATGAAAATTACAGCGGTCTGAAGAATCGCTTTCGTGATCAATCTTGTATGGACAGAAGGGAAATGATTTAGAGAGGCGCTTTTATTGTACAATTATCTTCATTACAACTCTGCCATACTTGAAGAGCAAGAGAGAGAGGTGAGTATCATGGGCCCCGCAGCGCTCCTGCCTCCTTTTCAGATGTAATCCTCTGCCTTTAAGCAGAAGAGACGCTGTGCTTCTGTGATGGAGGCACTAGGGATGGCCGCTCCTGCCACCACGTTGCCGTTTGTTGGAAATGGCAATGCGCCGTGTGATGCGTTCAGTCACGCTTGTTTGGCCCAAGGTGCTGTTCTGATTGGCCGAACCAAGCGGTTCAGATTAACTCTCAATATGCTGTCAGTGCACGTGATAAATCTGCCAACAACAAGCCTATGTGTGAGTTTCACACCAGGGTTAAAATATAGCTAGTTAACAAAAACTAAATGTCAAACATAACAGTACTAAGCACCAACAGATCTTTCGCTTCACTGAAAAAACAAACAAAATAACATGTAATTTCAACATTTATTCTCCTGATCCAGTCCTATGCAAAGCATGCTGGGAACTAGAAATCCACTGCCTAATTTCTTAGTTATCAAAAAAATTAAGTTACAACAACTTAATTTAAAATTAAAAAGAAAAAAAAAATGCAATTAAAGCAGAAATTTGAGTTTAAATTACATTCAATATAACGATCAACATTATTATGTCAACAGAACTCAACAAAATAATGTTTACAACTTAAAATGTTTAATTAAATCTGTAAATAAATGTATGCAACCATACATTTATTTAAGTTATGGTAACAGGTCCCCTGAATTACTTTTTAGCGTGTTGCTTCACACATGCATGGTTTAAATTGCATTTAAGTGTTTATCAAGACATTCAATTATCAGTGACTCTGACGTGTCTTCGAGTAACTTTTACCTTAGTGTAAAAATTGGCCATCTTGTCAAAATTTGTCATCTATGTTGAAGATTTCTCACATTGACCAACTAACGTGAAAATATTAACAACAAAATCTGGATCTGCAACTTTAGACTTGAAACACAATGACCTGCAATGAGTAAATATAGCAGAAAATTCAACACTAAATAATTCTGTTGTCATTGGATCAAAATTATACTTTAAATATAAGTCTTATAAAAATATATTTTTAAATAATCTTTCTTTTCTTTTTTTTTTACATGGCCGGTAAGAAATCTTCCTCCACTAACGCATGTAAATACGAGTCTGTCTTTGAAAAAAAATCCTTGGGAAACACTGAATGGTCCTATTTAATCAATCAATATCTAATTTTCCACTGACACATTTGCAGTTTAAACAGTTGACTGGTGTTTGTCATATTCCTCATTCCTCATGTATTCCTCACTTGTAACTTTGGATAAAAGCATTTTCTCATGTCAGTGTAAAAGTGAATATGGTTTAGAGTTATTTATGGGCAATGCCAGCAACACTTGTGGCTGTGAGGGGTCAAAATAAACAAAAAAAAAAAAAAAAAAATGAAGCTAAAAGATCAATATTTTATTTTACCTTTTAGCCCTGATGAAGGCCTGTGTGCCGAAACGCGTTGGCAAAATAAAATATTGATCTTTTAGCTTCCAAAGTACAGTGTTAACTTTGCTGCATGTTTGTGTTTTATGCAGTTCTTTTGATGGAGGGAAACAAGATACATTTCAAGTTTAAACATTATTTATTCTTCAGACATTCATTCCTCTTTAAATGCAATAAAGATCAGCTGTGTGCAAAGTGAACCACATTTGGTTTTTAATCCCTGAAAATGGGTCAAATTCAACAATTTGAACATGGAGCTGCTTTGAGATCTCCATATCTATGGGACTGATACAGGGCCTTGAAAATGTATTAAGAATGAGAATCTTGAAGGATATTAAGAGTTACAAACTTTGGAAAAGAAATATTTATGGCACTCAGACAGGTATGTTCTGATAGAAAAACATGATACATTTCTAATTTCAACATTATTTGTTCTTCAGATATTCCTCTTTAAAAGAAAAAAGTATCAGCTGTGTACAAAGTGAGCCACATTTGGTTTTTGACCACTGAAAATGTGTACATTTTCCAATTTACTCATGGGGCCGCATTAAGATACCAAAAGGAAAGTTTGTTAAGAATCAGAATCTAAAAGGATATTAAGATATCTTTAATACTTCTTGAGTTACAGGCATGCAGACACAAGAAATGCTTTTTGCCATTTTTTAACTGTCACTGTTGGCATATAATGAAACAAATATGGCTAAAGTCAACAGATTTTACTAATAGATCTACCAATCTCTGTGTAAAAATAAAATAATGATGCTGCCATCTTTATAAAGTCATTTTTACACCCCTGTTAATAGGCTCCAAATCTCAGGTGAAAATTGTAATTTTGACCCCCTCTACAAAATATCGGATTCCTCAGTAAATATACATCTGTGACATTTAATATTTTGGTTTTCATAACTATTTATGTTTGTCTTTCTACAGAAAAAAACATTAACAAAATCAACAATTTGAGCCGGGAAACTGGTTAAGTTGACATGGAATGACCAAAAGTGTTGAATACCATCATTGGTGCAGTCTATGACAATGACAAACGCTAATCCTTCTGTTAGTTGTGAAAATGTTGTTGCGACTTATCAAAACATTTCCCTCTGCGTTTTGCATGAGATCTGAAAAGTTTGTGGTCGGGAGTTCTCCCACTAGTAAAGTGAATCATGGGTGACCTTGTATCTTTGATGTCTACATTTTAGCATAAATACATCTCCCTCATGCTTTAAATACATGCAATAATGCTATCGCCTCAGGAATTCAAGTCCACTCATAATATTGTAATGCTCACCTCCAGTTGAGGTGCCCGATAACCAACGCTTTATCACATTTCATTTATTTTGTATTTTATACGGCCTCTGTCTTTGTGAAACGATTGCACCTGTTTTGATCTGATTAATTTTGTGCGAGCTCAAACAATTATTTCTCATCTTTATCAGTTAAAGGAATCACCCTCCTTTTATGGGTATCATTTATAACAAGCAGACAGCTACCTGTTTATTAGAATTTCAAGCAGCATATCGCCACTGAGATCTTTCACCGTCCATATTTACATTTCAACTTTGGCTAAACAAGCATGACAAATACACACACACACACACGGCAGCAGGCCTCATTTTAATACGGCCCTCTCTCCCCCGTTCAGACGGCACGGACTTTATGCAGAAGTTGTCGGCTGGAGCTCGAGTCCAGGGACCTGACAGCGTGCCAGAGAAGGGCTTTGAGTCGGCTTTATGCTCAGAATGAGCGTGTTGCCGATTACAGGTGCGTGTCGATCAGTGTGTATGTGTGTGTGTGTCGAGCGTCTGTTCGTGTGTGTGCGAACGGCCGACAGAAAGAGGGACAGAGATCGTGACCCCGGGAAATGCAGCCACGGCTCTGAGGCGCAAGCTAGGAATACAAACATATTTGCATGTGCCACGGCCGGAGCCGCATTTGACATCTCAACAGCTGTTAATTATGAATTGGCCTGCCGAGAAGTCGACAGAGCTGTGAATATGCAAAACGAGGAGGAGCGGCCAGGGCCCGTCCAACACACACGTGTCAACTCCCACCCTGCGCCTGCGGCTGCCGGAAACGTCAATCATTCCGTGTGGCTGCGCACCTGAGTTGGGAAACTTCCACAGATTTCTCAGGCGGACTTCTGTTTTCCACTGCCAAATCAAGAAAATACTGTACACTCTTGGAAGAAAAGGTTCTGTAAAGAACCTTAAAGAGTTCTGTCAGGCGCTTCATACATAGAACCTTTTCGGGTTTCATTTGAGTAAAATTAATTTTGTTTTAATTATTTTTTCCCTCCTCAAATTTTATGAATTAAACAGCTGTAAACATATTTTATCGCTAGAAGCCAAATTAAATAAACATGAAAAGTATTATGCAATAATTTAAAACATTTCTCCATGTATAGAACATTTTTGGCATTTTTTTTTTTTCTTTAAAATTGAGTCAAGAACCCTAGACGTCTATATAGAACCTCACTGAATATTTTTTTCTTAGGGGCCGATCACACAGAATGTGGGTTTTTTTTTTATTTATTCCAATGCGCTACTTTTCTATCATTTTTCTATGTAAACACCATAGACGTAGTGTCCGTGACGTCACCCATAGGTTTCAGAACAGCATCTCTGAAGCACAAAGTGGGCGGAACCGGCCGTTGCCATCTTGGCAGCGCATCACTCCCGGATAACCGAAAATGGCAAAGAGGTGGGACATGGGTGGAGCTGAGGTGCCTGGTTGCTAAAACCATGCCCGCCTAGCTCGATGTGATCGAGTTAGCTCAGACTAAGGAGCTATCTTAGATACTATATAAAATATTAATAAAGATAAATTATACATCATTTGAAAGTTCTAAAGGTTTATTGTCAATCTATAAGGTCTTTGATTTACCACCTGAGGAGCATACATTCAGAGTTCTCTCTCTGTGTGTGTGTGTGAGTAAGTGTGTGTGTGAGAGAGAGAGAGGAGAAACAAGTGAAGAACAACACCCACGCACAGTGATTACATCAAATGCATTTATGTGAATACTCACCAATGCGGGCATTTTGACAGTGTGTGTATTTGACCTTTAGACGCACAACCGAAGACCATGGCTACTATGCTTGTTCATGTTCCACTCGGAGCGAGCTCACAGAAACATCCTGTCAGTAGCAGATTCAGTTCTCTTTTGCAGCTTTGCATTTTCTTTTTAATATCAAGCACGTCCCGCTCTTTACTTCCTCATTCATTCATGTTTTTTTATTAATAACGCCAACAGTCGCGCCAACATTATCGTAGATATAAATAGGACATAAAGGTCTATGTGGCAAAAGCGAAAGTAACCGGTGAAATGTTTAGAAATGTCTCTTGGCACAGCAGAGCACCAGTTTCAATAAAAGGTTATTTTTTAGTCCAGTCACTATTCTACAAACTTCAATTTTCGCTGCTGTTCAAAAATGTTTTCTTTTCGCCGTTACCACAAAAAAGCTGCATAGCTGCTTGAATCTGAGAGCAGGAGCTCTAGGTTACCATAGAAACCTAAGTGGTTTGTTGTTAATTGATGTCGTGACACTGGCGATGTCGCGAACACTTTGGCCGGTACAACTCTAAACACGTAAAATCAAAACAGGACTTCATACCTTTTGTGATGAAATGGCGAAGCAATTTTGGTTATAATATCCAAGCAGTGCTGTGGTGTCTTGAGAGGCATATTCTCCAGCCATTGTCATTGTAGTAAATCTGGCGGACACAACTTTAGCCAATGCCAAGACGATCCAACAATGATGCCAAGTTCAGCGGCTGGAATTAGCTGAGGTGACGTGACGGGTAACAGACAGCAGACAAATGGCTAGCAGTGGCAATGGCTACAGCAGTGGCAATCCACCTGTCACTCAAGTGGCCACGCCCCTTAATTGTGCAGAACTTTAAGGCTTAATATAACAAAAAAAAACAACAAAAAAAACAAAACAAAAAAACACAGTTGTCATGAAGGGCAAAATTAGCTATATAGACCAAAACCACTTTTTGTACCAGGCTGTAAAAATTTTTTTCTGCTGTAAAGTTGGGCATTTTAACATGGGGGGTCTATGGGATTGACTCCCTTTTGGAGACTGTCTTTAGCGACCAGTCGATGAATTGCAGTTTAAGTCACTTCCATGTTGGTTTCAAGAGAGAGAACGGAAGGTTGCCACTTGGTAAACATGTACAGGACGGTTATGACCATTACGCTCGCATATCGCGTCTTCTGCAGCACCTTGCACATGAGCACCGCGTTTTTAAGATGCCGTGTCAAGTTAAAAGAATTTCAGCTTTTACATGCAGCACTGCTCATCAATGTCAGTTCCGTTGGGACATTCATTTATGTGAATCATTTAAAAAAATCCTCTCAGTGAACTAAAAATCTGATTAATTAAATCACCACATGGCATTTTTCATATATTTTATTTTTTACTAAATAAATATTTGTGCATTTAAGTGGAAATTACATATCAATTTTCATTTTATTCATTTATTGTGGAATACATGCCTTGAATATATTTAACTAGATATTTACTGTTCCCTTTCAGTCGGTCACGTTTGACATACGTCAGAAGTGAACCGACAAACTGGGATAATCGCATGAGAGCCCTATCACCTTCGAGTGTAAGCTAAACGAGCCAATGGACATTGGCGTGCGAGCTTTGCGTCACGCACACCGCCCTGCAGCGCAGGTATAAATGCGTAAGCGGGTGCACTCGCACTTTGTCTTTAACTTCGGAGCACATGAGTTCTAAACTGCTGTTCCCTTTCAGTCGGTCACATTCGACATACGTCAGTAGTGACCAACGAATTGGGATAATCGCTAGAGAGCCCTATCAGCTTCGAGTGAACTAAAACAGGCCAATGGAATTGGCGTGCGATATTTGCATAACGCCAGGTGGTATAAATAGGGGAGCAGATGCAATCGCACTCTGTCTTCCGCTTCGGAGCCAACCACTTGTGTTCCAGCTTTCAGACTGAGAGTGAAAACAAGCCTACAAGCCTTTGTGAAGTGACAGCCGACGAGCTCACACGGCAGCCTCCGCTTCCAGGCGAATGGAGACTCCATCCCCAGGTGGTCCAGCTGATTTGCCAGCGCTTCGGCGAGGCACAGATAGATCCGTTTGCCTCCCCGGACACTGCTCACTGCCAGTTGTTCTTTTCCCTGACTGGTGGCACGCTCGGCACGCTCGGCACGGATGCTCTGGCACAGATGCTCTGGCACACAGCTGGCCCCGGGGTCCTACGCAAATACGAATTTTCCCCAGTAAGCCTTCTTGCACAGCTTCTGTGCAAAGTCAGGGAGGACGAGGAGCAGGTCTTGCTAGTGGCTCCATATTGGCCCACTCGGACCTGGTTTTCGGATCTGACGCTCCTCGCTCCCTGGCCCATTCCTCTGAGGAAGGACCTTCTGACTCAGAGACGGGGCACCCTCTGGCACCCGTGTCCCGACCTGTAGAAACTCCATGTGTGGTCCCTGGATGAGACGCAGAGGTTCTAAGTGATCTCCCCCAGTCGGTTGTAGACACTATCAGTTCCGCTAGAGCCCCTTCCACTAGGAGCCTCTATGCGTTGAAGTGGAACCTGTTCGTTGAATGGTGTTTCTCTCACCGAGAGAACCCCTGATCATGCTTGATCAGATCTGTGCTCTCCTTCCTGCAAAAGGACTTGGAGCGAAGGCTGTCTCCCTCCAAGTGTATGTTGCGAAGGCTGTCTCCCTCCAAGTGTATGTTGCCGCTATTGCCGCACATCACGACGCAGTCGATGGTAAGTCTTTGGGGAAGCACGATCTGATCGTCAGGTTCCTGAGGGGGCGAGGAGACTAAATCCGCCTCGCCCTCCCTCTATACACTCTTGGGATCTCACCCTGGTACTTACATCTCTCCAGGGTCATCCCTTCGAGCCTTTGCAATCAGTCGAGTTAAAAAAACCCTGTCTCTAAAGACCGTTCTCCTGGTTGCATTGGCCTCGCTCAAGAGGGTATGGGACCTGCACGCATTTTTGGTCAACGAATCGTGCCTGGAATTCAGGCCCGGTGACTCTCACGTTATCCTGAGACCCCGGCCTGGATATGTGCCTAAGGTTCCTACCACTCCCTTCAGAAATCAGGTAGTGAACCTGCAAGCGCTGCCTTCGGAAGAGGCAGACCCAGCCCTAGCTTTGCTCTGTCCCGTCCGCGCTTTGTGCCTGTACGTGGACAGAACGCAAAGTTTCAGGACCTCAGATCAGCTCTTTGTCTGTTACGGAGGCCAGCAGAAGGGAAAGGCTGTCTCCAAGCAGAGGATGGCCGACTGGATAGTGGATGCCATCGCCCTGACATATGAATCCTAGGGCATGCCTTGCCTGCTCAGGTTGAGAGCCCACTCCACCAGAGGAGTGGCCTCTTCCTAGGCGCTGGCGCATGGCGCCTCGCTGACAGATATCTGTAGAGCTGCGGGCTGGGCGACACCTAACACGTTTGCTAGATTCTATAGCCTTCGTGTAGAACCGGTATCTTCCCGTGTACTCGCTTCCAGCAGCCGGTAGACGCGAAGAGCCTGTTCTAGTGTTGGCTTGCAATGCCATTCCCGCCCCGTGGGCCGGATACGTGCATCCTTTACTTCAGTCGAGTAAGCTCGCCCCCTTCCCCGTCCCATTGGTGCACCGGGTGGCTAGAGCTTGCGCTGGGCACTGGAAGGGGTTCATAACTGTGGTGCTTTATTTGGGATCCCAATTCGTCGGTCACTGCTGACGTACGTGGAACGTGCGTGATGTGTGATCTGTCGTCTCCCTCTGAAGGAAGTCCATTCTGATAGTCCTCAAAACTTAGTGAATACTAAATCACAAAAAAATTAAATCATGCAACTCAAATCGAAAACAAATATTCTCCGTTTATGTAATCTGTATGAGAAGGTTGTCAGATGTTTGCAAGTCAGCTCATTATCCGTTAAAGACTGTTTAAATATGAATCCTGCAAGTTGTGTGTGTCTCAGTCTGAATTAATGGGGCAGATCGACTTGCATTAGTAAATTGCCATACTGAGATGAGTGAAAAATCGACTGAAATATGTAATAAATACGAAATAAAATGTGTTAGCAATTTATCAAACTGCACATTAACATTTAGGCTCTATAATATAACAAATATAATATATAAAATGCCATAGAGGTAATATGAATGTTTAGATGCTTTGCATCACAGAAATAGATTATATTTTAAAGTATATTAAAATAGAAAACCATTATTTTAAATTAATATTTAACAGTATTGCTGGGTTTTTTTTTTTCTGTATTTTTAATCAAATAAATGCAGACTTCATGAGACTTCTTTCAAAAACATTATAAATAGTAATGCATCCAATCTTTTGACTGGTACAGTAATTTAAAATATAGGCCTATACAAAATTTTCTTCACATGATGTGCAATAATACGTGCATGCATGAGATCACAAAAATCATGTTTTCTGTTAAGAGTGGACATTATATTAATGTTAATACAATAGCTGATATGATCCTGTTATCAGCATGCTCACAGAGGCGTTTTTCTCTTTTATCACACAGATATGAGAATCATAGTGACTAGATATTGGCCCACATTGGACTGCATGCATATGATACTGAGATCACTGACTAGAAGCAGGAAAGTTTTTTTCCCCCCTTTTTTTTCTCCAGTGCAGAAACACCAAATGCCAGGTAAGTGATGCTCACATATCTCTAAACAGGGTTTATTTCCAGGTTTAACGGTGTACTCTCATTTATATAGTTAACTATATTTTAAATAAACTTAAAAAAAAAAAAAAAAAAAAATGTCTTTTGTCATTGCATTCTTAGTTGAGAATGCAATGACCTAATGGCTCATTATGCGGCTCATTAGGGGCAGGGTCTTAATCTCCTCAGGTGTGAATCACCACATCATTTTGAAGCAAAACCTCTAGACTAAAATATACAATTCCCAAAATTCTTGAGAAAACACATTTGGTATGCACATTTGGCATGCCTTATTTCAGTGACTTTTTTTGTTTTCTCATAAACTACGCATATACGTAACACTCTTAAATACAAACATGTACATACTTGTTGCTCACATATTATTGTAGCCTAGTTCGTGCTAAACACAGTGTAACGAGACTTCTGTAATTAATAGGTTTATAAACAACTGAAAAAAAGCATAAATGTCAGGGCATGTCAAAACTACTCCAGGCCCCCAAATCAGCCTCAGACTCCAGAGGATTAACTGGTGGAGGAAGTACTTCAGGGCCAGAAATACAGCCATCAATTCGAGGTAATTGATGTGCCAATCGAGACGATGACTTCACCATATCCTTTGGACTGGATGGCCACCTAAGACCGCTCCCCAGCCTGTACGGGAAGCATCTGTTGTTAGCCTCTTACAACGAAGCCGCAGCACGTAACCCTTACCATAAACATGGATTTTTGAAAGTGCACGAAGCGTTCAGCACGAAGCACGAAGAATTGCTTGGTTGAAATTTCCAGGCTCTGAGCCACAATTGAAGCGGTCTCGTGTGCAAAAGGCCCATAGAAATCACCGTGGACACAGCTGCCATGAAACCTAGGGTTTTCTATACAGTAATGTCCTGACCTAGTCTGATGTTGCTTAGGGTGTCTCGACATGAGCGGGAAACAGTTGTGCCCCCGATGGTGACAGAGTCCCATTTAACCCCCAAGCACATTGCCCTCTGGCAGGAGAGAGAACGCTTTTCTTAGGGTTGCATCTCAGCCCAAGAGAGGCAAGATGAGCGAGGATCGATCTTGATGTTGAAGTGCAAGCTCTTGAGACTGAGTCAGTGCAAGGTGACATGGCTAGGTTGAATGGAACAACCCGATATTGGCAAGCTTTGCCCGAAAGCAAACCTCAGGAACTTCTTGCATTGTGGCAATATTTCTATGAAAACATGCATCTTTAAGATCGATCATGACGATCACAATGCTGAATATGCGACACAATCGTCTTGATAGAACTTCAGCATTCTGATGGAACAGTTCAAGCCTCTATGATTTTAAAATTGGACGCAGTCCCCATCTTTTTTGAACCAGGAAGTATTGACTGTAGTAGCCTGACTTTCTGTCTGGGTGGGGAACATGCTTTATGATCCCTATGTCCAGAAGTGATTGTCTTGTGACAGCACACGCGCCTGCTCTGGTTTCACAGTAGTGGGGACCATGCCGTTAAAACAAGAAGGGCAGTCTATTTCTTTTTCTACTGTCTTTAGGACACAAGGAGAGATACCCGGCAGTAGCTTTCACACTGCCAAAGTCTCTTGATACTCCTTTGAATTGTAATACTTCCTACTGAGGAGTTAAATGTTCTATGTTTTGTTTCCTGTTTGTTAACAGGAAGCAACAGAGCATCTAATATTTTGCTGGAAACTGCTGCCCCCTGAATCACCAGAGGTGGCACAGTTGTTCCAGTGGTTTTGTGTGGGTGTCGGGTAGGAGCTGATTGATGTATTTTACATGCCCCGTCCCAAAGGGGCACACCCCCACAGACCTGGGCACAAAACACCCTCAGAAATTTTGTTTCAGGTGTATTATGAGGCTGCTGAGCATGATGAGCCGGTCCCCAGTCTTTTTCTCAGGTTAGGAACCTTGGTGTCATCTTGGACTCAGAATTATGCTTAACCAAGCAAATAAATTCAGTTGTTAAGAATAGTTATCAATTACAGATTATTTCTAAACTTAAATCATTTTTGTCTTTTCAAGATTTGGAGAAAGTCATTCATGCTTTTATGCTTCTCACATCGCGTTTGGATTATTGCAACTCATTGTATTTGGGTCTTCCTCAGTCATCCATTGCTCGCCTCCAGATGGTTCAAAAATCCAGCTGCAAGGATGTTAACCAGAGCAAAGAAATTTGACCATGTCACCCCAATCTTAGCATCACTCCACTGGCCCCCAGTCCATTTAAGAATCCATTTTAAAATTCTGTTGTTTGTTTTCAAAGTTCTTAATGATCAAGCCCTCTCTTATCTAAACCCCTCGGTATCTCTTGTATGTCCCTCGATCATGTTTAAAAACCAAGGATGACAAGAGTTTTTTCAGTTGCTGCCCCTCGCTTATGGAATCAGTTGCCACTGGATGTTCGCCTTGCATCTTCTATTATCATTTTTAAGAAGAGGCTGAAAACATATCTTTTCTCCCAGGCGTTTTAATCTAATTTTAGTATTGTCTTATTGTAGTGTTATTGTAGTGTCTTCCATGCTGTTTTATTCTGATTTTATTTTTTTTCTATACTCTGTTGAGCACTTTAGTCAGCTTTTGCTGTGTTTAATGTGCTATATAAATTAAATTTACTTACTTACTATCATCTTATAATCGCATGCCACAATAGTTGAATAACTTGACATTGAGGGCACAAAGGCACACGAAAAATATGGTTTCCCCCATGAACAAGTTAAAATAGGAGGTCCTATTTTATTATACATATAATATTATATATATATATATATAATATATATATATATATATATATATGCTGTTAATAGACACATTTTTTTTAATCGTGCACCCCTAATCGCGATTAATCGCACACTTATCGTGAAATTAAGCATACACCATTTATCTTGTTTTATCTTGTTTAACACATCCATTTTGCAATCATTGCCTATATCCAGCAAAGTAAACCATCAGATTGAAGTGATTTTCACAACTTTTTTCAAGGTAAATTTAGATGTCTTTCTAAAAAAGGACACCAAATAGCCAAATGATGATTTCATATAATTCATACATTTATGTACACCAAAGCACCCATTAAAAAAAAAACAATAAAAAAACCACACCTTTCAGAATTCACAGTGTATAGTGTGTGCAACAGTAAAGAGCTTGTTTACATTTTAGACAAGTCAAGTTGCGATACTAAACAGGACCACATGGAGATGCCAAAAAAAAAAACCCTAAACCAACCGCCTTGACCTGCATATATACTAAAGAACACAGCAACATACACAGGACAAATCCAAACATTATCCTGAATGTGTTTGAAAACAACGTGAATGTACTGAAATGTGTCTTAAAGCGAAACACACTGGAATTAATAATTCTCTCTGCCATCTCTGATATAATCAACATGAACTTTTAAGAACATCTAACTACGTGACGTAAATTACGTTATGATCATTTCACGTGCTTCCGTAATTTTTTTTTTAAGGATTTTGAATTAACTGCATGCGTTAACGTTGACAGCCCTTATATATTATAAAGCCATTTCGCTTATTTAATTCCACAGAATTAAATGCAGCCAATTACCAGACAAGTAAACACGGTCTGAATGAAAGGCTGTGCTTTGGGGGTCTCTTGTTTCTGTGACCAGTGTAATCTGTGGCATTAGTGACCGCCCAGAGCAGTTCCCTTTCACTTTATCATCACAGGAGGAATGCTCGGAGGTAGGCAAACTCACATTCCATTCCAATGGAAAAACACTTCAGTGTTCTTCGCCCGAGCCGAAGAAGCGCAGAGGCATGCTTCGATCCAGGCAAAAGGACATCGCGATCCGGAGAAAGAGCAAGCCATAAGGATGGACCCCTCTCTCGCTCCTCAGCCAGATCACCACGAGAGCCCCACGATCACATTGTGGGTGCTACCCCTTTGAAATAAGCAACGGGGACGCAAAGCACTTTAACTGTGAGTATTCACAATGCTCATAATCACCATGCTCAAACGCAAGGTCTTCCCTCAAACACACAAAGCAAACTGGTGTGTGTGGCATACAGACATGAGCCATGAACACAGAGACACAAACAGTTTGTTCTGATCACTCATACTTTCTCTTTCAGCATATATATATATATATATATATATATATATATATGTGTGTGTGTGTGAGATCACTTTTCACTTGTGTGACAGAGATGAAAAGGATTGAGAGAGAAAGTTTCTGCACACTGCCTGCAAAATCTAACTCCTAACAAAGAGAAAGAAAGAGCTTGAGCAGAGCTTATCACACACACTTCACAGTACGGCCTCTAAAGACAAAAAACCTGCCGATGCACCTGTGGTTCATCTAATTATAGCCTCTGACACGGCGCATTCTGATGACATCACTATCGAGGCTATCGAATTCTAGGTCAATTTCATTGACGTTTTGTACACATATTCACAGCTGGTCACCGCTAAAGACGTTTCCCATAACGCTGAATAAAGAGCAGCTCGAGTGTAGATTTTGAAAGGGAACATTCTTATTAAGCATGGACCTTTATTTTCATTAAAAAAGCTTATTTCTGCTAGTGTACGCTTGTTTTGTGTAAACTGTGTGCCGGTAAGATGCCGGTACAGATGTATTGGAAGCGGAGCCGCACACAAAGTTACAAAAAATGCTTTGTACACCGCCATGTGAAATGCCCACACCGCGATTACACTATATTTGCAACTTAGCGCTTGTGTGGACACAGTGAGTATAAACCAGTCTTAAGTCTTTTGCACAGTACTGTAAATATTGAGATATTGATTATCTCCAAAGCATTAGAGATGTTCGATTCTTAAACGAATCCTTCTTTTAAGCCGGTAACCGCTCACAGAATCGAAATGAATGGAACTTTATTACTTCTCATTCAGTTCTTTTTAAGTTGGACATGACCAAAAAGCTGACTTCCAACTCTGTCTGTAGGTTTGATTTGTTCATTTCAAAGCGATTCTTTGGTTTTTTGACTCCATCTGGTCAGTATCAGAATCCCTGATGCTGATTTCACCCGGTCACAATCAAACATCCTACTAAACAAGTCAAATGTCTGCTTTATGTCTTGAGAACATCACAGCAGGCTCTGAGGACCGAGGTTGCGGTGGGTCTGGGCCTTTAATGCAAAGAGTATCTCTGGGAATTTTAATTAATTTCCCTCCCCCAACCGCTGAATCTGCGGTAATATTCCCCCCAAGGACTTTTATAAATTTCATCATTAATAAAATCGGACATTCAATTAGTCCCAAAATCCAGATTGCCAACTGTTTCATAACAGTTGTGCTATGATTTCCCCTTCTTTGTTATAAGTTATAGAAGGAGGAGAGGTGGGGTGCTGAAAGTTAAAACTAATTTCATTAATCTAATTGTCATCACTTCAAACCATCTCTTAATTAGCACAAATTAATATGATTAATCACAATAATGACAAAGACTCATTCAATTACAGCTTTTGAATGGCGAGGGGGTGTGCTGGGGGTGATACGGGCGGAAAAAAACGGGGGTGGCAGGTGGAATTAGCAGAGCCGGTCGGGATTCGTCCTGATTATTCAAATAACGGACAGGTTATCATTCACCCTCACTCTTTAATAAGCCAAGAAGAGCCACTTTGTCACTCCTGTTTTGTTCTTGGTCTCACAAAAGCTCCATTTTGAGCGTTAAATGTGGCCCATTTGCAGAGAACCGCCTGATTTGACGCGGTGAAACAAAGTGGCGGCTCTACAAGCACTGAACAAACGTTGATATTGTTCACATTTATATTGTGAAATATGTTACTGTCATGACAAACAAATCGCAAAAGTCTGCACTTTAATGGGGTGATGCAGGAAGTCAAGCATCCTACTCCAAGTTAATGAGGTGAACAAACTCCTAACTATTAAACTTTTTTGTCCTGTAACGTTTGTGCTCCAGAAATGAAGGATCTTCTCTATTTTTAAGGAATGGCACACAATTTTTCTTCCATGTTTTAAGTTTAACAGTAAACCTCTGTTGTGCAGCACTTTGTTTGCCAAGAAAAAAAGGGATTCATAGGGTCCTACAAATTACTCAAAGATGTTGCACTTAACTAACGAGGGATGCATTTCCCGAACCCAACTATGGTCTTGGGTTCCGTCGTTACCAACACAATTCAACAGAACTTGCGACCATAGCTGACTAACGATGCTTTTGGGAAATGCCATCATTTGCCATCACACTGATGGGCTCTGGACTAAAATGGATGCACTGACTCAAAGAGACCCACAAACCACATAGGGGTAATGTCTGCTGTCCTTCAGTCATTTGGACTTGGTGGTTTAGTGGGAAACGAAGTGACTTAGCTGAGAGCAACTCAGTTTCTGCCCCCCATTAGTAGTTAGTGTGAAGATCTTTCAAGACACCCTGAGAAAACATTCATACACAGTGAACACTGATATCAAATGACCTCTCCTCAATACCTCTCATACAACCACAGATCATAATCTACAAAACATACAAAGAACTATGGAGCCCCGGACATGACATGCAGGAAAAAAAATAGTAGGCTAAATTGTGCGCACCATTTACTAATTTGTTCCCTCGATTTACTAAAACGTGCGCACAATTTACTATTTCGTTCCCTCCATTTATAAATTATGCGCATGATTTATAAATCAAGGGAACGAAATAGTAAATTGAGGAAACGAATTAGTAAATTGTGTGCACGATTTAATTTTTTTCTTGCATGTCATATGCGGGGCTCCGTAAAGAACAGTATGAAAGTAATTATTAATTTTGTCAGTGCAACTACTGTATATTGCACAACTCTTTATATAAAATTTGATGTATTAGTATGCCCAACTTTATCAACATACATAGAGTTCACTCACGTAAAGCAATATATACTATATAGCAAATCTCAACTGTGTGATTGCTTATATCATCTCAAAATGTATAAAAGCATAAAACAACACTGCGTTTGACACGCTATGGGGAACATCACCATGTGAACCGGTGTCTGAAAGCAATTATCAAATCACACCAATCCTATTGGCCAGCAACAGCCTATGATGTCATAATAGATGCGACCCGGAAGTATAAAAGGAGCGATAAACCTTATCATCTGAAGGGACTGCTCAGCAGGCAACCCCAATGTATGGCAGGTAATGCAGTGTCTCGTTCCCTGTTACGTAATCTGAGACGTTCCCTTTCGAAAGGGAACTCAACACTGCGTTTGACATGCTATGGGGAACGATACACCCATGCCACCATGCTTGAGGGGAGTGCATGCAAAAAAATGGCTAGACAAACGTCAGAACTAGCAGTTTCAACTGAAATGCCAGAACCACTCCCCCGACAGGTCATACATAGGCTGTCAGTGACAGCATTCCCTATGGCCAGCAGCCCAAGCTATAAGCCTCAAAGAGGCTGCTAAAAGGCTTCTGGGACCAAACTTCCTTTTCGAAAGTAAAGAGGGAATGTAGCCAGGGGGCCCGAGGGAACCCTAGCCAGTCACTTGTCAGGGAACAAAGTCAAACCTGATTGCCACCAGGGAGGCCGACCTGGTCAATTTAAAGTAACCTAGTCTTGGCCAACAACCTGTCTGTTTACAGAGTCTCAATTCACATTCTTCAGAGAAAATATCTAGTAAGAGGGACTGCAGAAAGGCAGTAACCAGCTCAGACCAGATCGTAGAGATGGGCATCCTGGAGAGCAGGACTCAGCTTAGCGCTTCTTACCCTTACCAGTGAGGGGAGTAAAACTCTGCTCAATCCTAGGATCTACTCAGCGCTTGATTATTTGCACTGAGGAGGCTGTGCACCCTAAAGGAACCCAAAAAAGGGAAGTACAACCAGCCTAGGGGCTGATCTTCAACAGGGAGGCCTCAGAGAGGCCATACATGTGAAACTACATGCTTAGTCTGCTTCAAAGACACCAAAATGTGGGGGATTCACTTACAGGGCAACCTGTGAAGGCCACACACCTAGAGCAGCTCAACTGCTGATAAAGCAAGAGCCCACAAACATGGGAACTCGTTCCGACTTAACTCAACCTGAGCTTAACATAACCGCACATTCCAACAGGCAATGTATTCAGTAAAAACACTCTTTAAACAAGAGGAGTACAAACTTAAGCCATCGTGCACTGAGGGAGGTCTAAGCAGGACCTGCGACTTCAGAAGACACAGGCGTCAGCCAGTGGCAGTGTCTAAGCTCTAAGGGAGCCAAATCTGAGAACCAAACTATCCAGTGAGGTTACCTAGCTTAACTCAACCTGAGCTTAATCGATCTACACATTCCAACAGGTAATGTACTGAGTAAAAACACCTTTCACCCTTAAAGAAAGGGGAGTACAAAGAATATTATGCTGCCATGCTCTGAAGGAGGCCAAAAACCGGCCTACTACCTCAAATGATCACGGGCATAAACCTGTGGCAGTGCTAGTTTTAAGTGAGCAAACTCTTGACTAAACATCTACTACCAAACTTGTGATACAACAAGCTATTGTGCTCTGAAGAAGGCCCAAACAAGAGCCTTCTACTCCAAACAACACAATCAACATCTTGTGGCAGTGTTCAACTAAACAAACTCAACCTGAGCTATGCATTCCAGCATGCAATATACTCAGTAAAAACACTATTTACCCTTATCAGAAAGGGGAGTAAAATTTAGTCACCATGCTTTGAAGGAGGCCAGAAAAAGGCCTACAACTACAGAAACATGTACTAACTTGTGCAGGGCAAAATAGAACTAGAGCATTAACAACCCTTTACATTCATACTACCCTGAGACAATATCAAGGGTGGGTACTTTTCACCAAAGACAGAAACATCTGTACTGAACCCTAGGGAACAGGAGCTTAAAGAAAGCTAACACTGTTTCACTCAAGCTTAAATCTTAATTCAAGGGATTCAGGGGAAAGACCGAAACAAAGTAAGAATGAAAAAGTTATAGAGAAGTGGGGCCACAGCAACTCAAACATTTACTTATTCACATAGTGATAAGGGGCCTACCACCTGAGACAACGACACCAGGGAGACTTAGCAATAGTCTGCTACCTTAGCTGCTATCTATCTTGCACTTACACCAAAGGGGTAATGGGCCTTGGCCTGACAACTCTATAAGAGGAGACCAGAACTAGACAAAACTACACTCACCTGACAGGGGTAGTAATAAAGGGTGAAACACTTCAGTATATTACATAAACCCTAGTTCCAGCCTAGGCCAGCTATAGCTGTGGGCCTGCAAGGCCACACATAAGCATAGATCTGCCTGGGGCTCAAAACTCAGCCTCTAAAACTCTTGATAGAGGGGAGGCAAACTCTGAGAAATAAACTCATAAACAAGCGCTCAGAGGAGCGATGCTCAACCCAAGCCAAACAATGTCAGGTGGCCCTGAAGGCCGACGCTTAACATAGATCTATCTGAAGTGAAGAGTACTAATCTCTAATACAAACTCTAGCTATGACCAGAGGAGAAAGCTACTCTACCATATGGTGGCTGTAAAGGCAGCCATATTGCCAACACAGAGATAAATCGTTCTAGCCAACCTAATGGAACTTCAGGCCCTTCTCTTTTTTTACACACCCAGGAAAAAACTATAGAGGAAACTAAGGTCAATATATTTAAAAATATAAATATAGACCAAGCTCACCTTCTTGCGGTTCGAAGAACGGAGATTTATCATCATAGCAAGGATGGAATCCATGATTCTTTCAAGCCTGAAAGTGCCCCTTTACTACCAAGCTAGAAGGCGTGCCATCAGAAAATTTTCATCATGGGCCCAGCCCTTGGCCTGCTTGTAAGAAGCGCCTGGGTAAAAAATGATTCATTACTCCGGAGGCGGAAGAAGAAAGGAGAGGGCAGATGTAACTACCCTCTTGGAGAGAAAATCAATCACTGACGCTGCTGGCATCTGTAATTGATTACCTCCCTTAAGTCCTTCTTCTTCCTAGAGTCCTGCCTTCTCTGGGACCTGCTTCAGGGAGGAGGAGGTGCCCGAGAGGCGACGCTGGACTTCTGGCCCTGTCTCCAAACCTCGACTCGGGACCTCCTGTCTGTCTGGGCCCAGAATCGTATCTGAGCAGTATGCAGGTTTTAAACGCTGCCGAGCACGCCTTCATCTCTCTGAACTTTCCCGAAAAGTTCAGAGGGGCGAAACTGACCTGAAAAGACCTTTTCTTTCTCCCCCCATGTAGGCCATGTTCAACCACAGATGCCTCTCCGTGGCCACCATTGCTGCCATCGATCTTCCTACCGAGGCAGCAGTCTGTTTAGTGGCCTGGAGAGCAAGATCTGTGGTGCAACACAGACCCTGCCCCTGATCCAGATCCTTCAGCAGATCAGCCTGGTAAGCCTGTAACACTGCCATCGTGTGTAAGGCAGCACCAGCCTGACCCGCTGCTGCGTATGCCCTGCCATTCAAGCGAGATGTCGTTGGTGCCCGCCCTGCGACGAGATAGTTAGCAACCGTCTCGTCAATGGGGGGCATCGACACATGCCCATGCTGGCTCATTCCCTCAACATCAGCGAAATTAGCTCGCTGATGTCTGTGAATACGAGCCGAGTATGGGTTTTTCCATGCCTTCTCGATCTCAACATCGGGAAGGAATGGAAGGCTCACAGGGGCTGCCGGATTATGGTCAGAAAGGAACCGTTCATCGAGCCGTCCGCGAGCGGTCCCTTTCTTCACACGCTTCCATGGCAGCTGCAGCCTGCCAGAAGCGCGCTCCATAACCTCAAGCAGCTCCGCATATGCGGGGCAGGGAGGTCTTGAAGTTTCAGAAGGCTCAACTTCTTCCTCTTCAACAGCCATCTCCTGCTCTCTTGGGCTTGAAGCCAGAAGAGCACTCACTGCTGGATCAGATGATGTCAACGAAAGGATCTTCATCCAGCAGCTCACCCACGTCAGCTGCTGGGGGTTGCGAGAGATTCACACCTCTCTCAAACTCCTCAGCAAGCTCCATCCATGACTTTAGTCGCCGCTCTGCCTCCACCAGGCACAGATGCCGGCCCCTCTTCCCTCGTGAAGAGGGCCAAACGAGAGCGGAGTGTCCTAATAGGCAGACGCTCACAGTTTGCACAGACAGCGCCCTCAAGCACTGTCCATGCATACTTCTCTCCCAGACAGAAAACGCACAGATTGTGTGTGTCATCAGGTGTCAAAACCCTGGGACACGGATCCACACACTTCCTAAAATGTTTGTTAGACATAATGTCTTACCAGATTTGAAGAATCACGGTCAAACAAAGCAGTCCCTGAAGACGAAAAGATACTGACTGCTATTATGACGTCATAGGCTGTCGCCGGCCAATAGGATTGGTGTGATTTGATGATAGCTTTCAGACACCAGTTCACATGGTGATGTTCCCCATAGCGCGTCACACGCAGTGTTGAGTTCCCTTTTGAAAGGGAAAGTATATTATCACCCAACTCTGATCTGCTAAATGTGACTATATTGCATGAAGATATTAAGATAATATAAAAATTAACATCGTGATTTTGTGTAAAGCTAAAACAATGTGTATTGTGAAAAGCAGTATAGAAATAAAATTGACGACTTGACTGGTGTGTTGCGTTCCTTTAAGACAAAGTGAGAAGCAATGGTTTTTGCCGTCAGTGTCATCAAACCTGGCAAGATGCATTGAGGTGCATTTTTTACACTATTGTAATTCACATTGCCAGCTTCAGTGGAAAAGATCATCAGTAACATTGATTCCATCCAAACTTGCTAATTTAACTTATTTGCAAAATTGTAATATCACATAAAACATCTGTGCATAAAACATCGTTTCCATCCCATGTGTTCAAGAAAACAAAATCGCCACTTCCTGGAAAATTGGTGCAAAATATCTGTAATAAAAATGGAAGTTGCTGTATTATATTTGTAACAATCTCAAAATTATTCATATCTGTATCTGTATTCGGGTAAAACCGAAGGTGGGCAGGGCTTTACCCGGAAGGTCATACAATTAGTCTACTTGAGAAGACCATTATGTCTATGATACTACCGCCTACAGGCTATATCGGTTTTCTTCGTAGATATCATTAAAAATATACCTTGTATAACTTAAAAAAATATATTTTTATGGTTATAACATTTATTTTAACTGTCTGCATCTCGATGGAAATGCTGTACGTGTATGTACGTGCAGTTGTGCTTCGGATGACATGAGTTTGAATCCTAGCTCGGGGACCTTTCGTGATCCGATAAATAAAGAGGCTATTTAAATATATTCTAATTAAAACAGTAAGGGTTCCTACGCAGTTCGGAAAGGTATGGAAATTGATTTAAGTAATTTTCAGGTCTGGAAAAGTATGGAAAAGGCAACAGGAATGCGTTCAGTTCATTCATAGAATTTACATTCATTGCGTAGTGATTTCAGAGGTTTGTGTATAACACTGTGCTTTCCCTGCATGCTCATCGGTTCCTATGCATCTTGAAAATGTATGTAATTTGATTTATGTAATTTCCAGGTCTTATGAAATATGAAAAAAAAAAAAAAAAAAAAAGCAGCATGGAAAAATATTTGTTTCAAGGCTAATAATTTCTGAAAAATAATAATAATAAAAAAAATTATCATACAAGCAGAGTGATTTATTAGCAAACGTTTAGTGATTTAGTGATTGTCGTTCACAAGTGAATGAATTCAAGGCGCTGAATTAATTCAAAACTTTCTCTTTACCTTAAGCGAGTCTCTTTTGAAATTCACTAAACAAATGTGAATGTTCCTCTCAAACCAGTAACAGATAAAGGAGCAAACGTGTAGACCTAGTAGAAAATGTATGTGTAGACCTAGTAGAAAATGTATAAAATGGGCGCAAATCAAATAACCGTGTTGCTGTATCGTCTCTCCGAAATCAGAGCTGGACAGGAGTAATATTGACTAAAATACTTGCGCTCAATACTGACTAAAATACTGTCTCCTGTGTCTCCGCTGGTCCCACCCAGCTCCAAGTCTTCTGTGTCTCCAGAGATCCCACCCAGCCTCCCTCTCCCACCTTCTCTTTCAATGACGGCCAGTTCCTTGGCCCCGCCTCCATTGTTTCCCTTCAGTCCCTCATCTCCTCCTCTGACTCTACTCTGCTGGGTGGATCTGCTTCAGGTCTTCCAGTCTCCAGCTACGCCTTGTCAAGGGGATCCCCTGGCACCACCTCCAGCTGATGAGCCCTTCACTCCACCTTGGCTCATCGACCAGTTGGCTCCACCTTGGCTCCTCCCTCCCTCTGCTCCACCTGGGACCGTCATCCTTATGGCTCCACCTGGCTCCCTTGTCCCTCTGGCTACGCCTTGGTCATGCCTGCACCATGGACTTCCGGGCCTTCAGCTGCGCTTCGTCCCTCGACCCCTTCGGCTCTGTCAGACTCCGTCTCGGCCCTCAGTCCCATCGGCTCTGCCTCAGTCCTCTCACACCTTGGCTCCACCTTGGGCCCTTGTCGCTACAGCACGTCTCGGCCACCAGATCCATTAGTGTCGCTTGGTCTCTTTGGCTTCACCTGCATCTGCACCTCCATTGGCTCTGTCTCAGTATGTCACCCCCTGAGTCTGCCTGCCAAGTCTTCACCATGGTTGCTCCCTCCCTTGACTCCTCCATGGGCCTTCATCCTGGCTGTGCTCTGGGTCCCCACCTGGCTCCTGCTGCCTTTGTCTCCTCCCACCATCATCGCCATCCCGGTTTCTCCTGATATTATATCCTCTTGCATCCTGCCTGGTGCCAGCCTCTCATCCTCCTCCAATGCCAAAGCCCCCCCAAGTTGGGATCTTATTGGGATCCGCCTTCCAGGAGAGGAGCTACTGTAACAGTCTCATTCTGATTTGGTTTTGTTTTTCATTCCATTTCTGTTCGCCAGTGTCCCCTGTCATTATTAGTTACCTTGGTTGCTGATTTGAGTTCCACACCCGTTAGCTGTTTCATTGATTTCTCCCTGTGTATTTAAGCCCTGAGTTTCCTGAGTTTTCCTGAGTTCCTTGTTCAGTATTAATTATGTTGTATGCTCTCACTCTTTGTGGTAATTAAAAGCCTTAGAGTCACTCATTCCGTGTCCCGCTTCTTGTTCCTTGGATTATACACAGCAGCCCATAACAGGCACAGAGGGACAGTGGATTTACTACTCATTGCCTAACACAGGTACAATGAATAAGGATGCAAAGGATGTTTTGAAAGCCTACTTCGTGCCAAAAGCTAACATAGTAGCTGAACACCACGCCTTCTGTAAATGCTGTCAGGTGCCTCACAAGACAGTTTTACAGTACACTGTTGCTAAGTAAGAGCTTGCTGTTTCATGCGAGTTTGGTGCCAGTAATGACTGAATGATTCACAATCAGTTAGTAGAAAATGGTCTTAGCCCACAATAAGTGAGACTTTTACTGCCATCGACCTGACTAATGCTTACTACCAAGTGCCGCTGCATGAGGATAGTCATGACCTCACAGACTTTATTACTCACGATGGACTGTTAGCTTTTCCCTTTCCTGCTTCGCCTGCAGATAATGCTGTTGCTCCAGCTCCTGCTGAAGATGTTGATGAGGAGTTTGTTGCTTTTCTATCTGCTGCCTGTAATTCTCTGTTTGTTGCTGATGTTGATGCTGCATGTGCTTCTCGACATTGCTGCATCCGACTGCAGGTTTGCTGTGACTTTGGTGGATTGTTGCAGCAAGTGGCGAGTGGCCTTCACCCAAGGGACTAGATGTTAAGTTGTCAAGTTGCGCGCAAAGGAGCTGAGAGGTGAGAGCTGGGCAGCACCTTCGTGGTCTCTGTTGGTGGCCAGGGATGGATGCCTAGGTTCATGGTGCTGTTCGTTCATGGTGCTGTTCGTTCCTGCTGCGTGTGTCAGCTTGGTGGGAGAACTGTCAGGTCACATCCTGCTTCTCTCCAGCCAGTGCCACTGCCCGATGGATCATGGCAGAAAGTAGCTGTGGATATAAGTCGGGTCATTTGACACTGCTGCATCCGACAGCAGGTTTGCTGTGACATTGGTGGATTATTGCGGCAAGTGGCTTGAAGTTTTCTTTATTCACACTGTCATTGCGCATTCTGTGCTTTAGTTTCTGTCATCAGTCTTCAGCCACCATGGAAATCCATTGAGTATTGTTACTGATAATGGTGTTCAGTTTACGTCTGCTGCTTTTGCTGCTTTTCTGGAAGGAAGGAATATTTGTCACCATCGTTCCTCTGTCTACTACACGTCAGCTAATAGTGCTATAGAGAGGTTCAACCGTGTGCTCAAACACACTGTCCAAATGGCCATCCAGCAACACAGAACATGAAAACCTGTGGTAACTGACTTCTTGCAGGTGTACTGTACCGTGCCACTCCACATGCTGCAACTGGTACTTCACCCTTTCAGCTCCTCTACGGCAGGCCAATGCGCACAAGGCTATTTTGCCAACTGACATGACAGTTCGGCAAGGGGTTACACGGCTTCAACACAAAATGAAAAAGATGCTAAGCAGGGTGCTCGCACTTCTTGTTTCCAGGAGGGGGGTAAAATGAGAGTATGGAAGCCCTTGCATGTTCCTAAGGGACACACAAGTTTACTGATCCTCTCACGGTTGCCAAAAGGCTGGGGGTGGGTACATACTGTACGTTAGTAATGGAAAGACATGAGGCATTTCTCAGTACCAAGGATGCAACGTTCAGACTTAATAAAACGACATGTGTTATAAAAGGTCACCCTGTCATGTGGTTCAGGCAATAAAAAAAACCTTCAATGTATGTACATGTATAATAAAATGAAATATGAAATAAAACACAACCCTGTCTCTTTTTGTTAAATGTCAGTTTTAATTGTCAATATCCATTATAAAATTATCCATTATAAAATTATCCATTATAAAATTATAAGAAGCTATACAATAAGAAATAAAAGAGTAAACAATTCAGTCAAACGTACAAAGTCAGCATTCTAGTATAACGGTAAAGTTAAATAATTGCAACTTTTTATCTCACAAATGCAAGTTTATATCTCACAATTTTGAGAAATAAAGTCAGATTTGCAAGCTATAAACTCGGAATTCTGAGGGGGAAAAAAATCAGAATTGCGAGTTATTATTTCCTATTACGAGTCGCTATTCCCTTTTTTATTTTTTTATTCCGTGGCAGAAACAAGCTTCCATAGATTACACTTACCTTGTAAAGGTACCAAAATAATAGTTTCAAATTTATCAATCAAATTTATGTGGTGTACAAAAATTTTAATTATTCAGTACTATGGTGAATATTTAAGAAGGGGAACATTTAAGTCCATTTAAAAATGGAAAAGGAGTGAAAGTTTTCTCAATATCGCAAATAGAATAAAATCCAGCAGAAGGCCAGAAAGACTAAAAATTATTTTTCCAGTTGTTCATTATAATTAGATATGAATTTTTGCAAAATACTTCGCACTCATAAATAGCATTTTGAGCTATTTATGTTAGAGCAGATCATAACTACGTGAATGTGATTACATCTGTCATCGGTGAGTGAAATACAGAAGCCAGAAGTGCAAATAGCAATGTGTGTATGGTACATAACATAATTTATAGTTAAGTGGACATTTTAAGAGATGCCAATCCAACAGAATTATTGGACAGCAAGTAGAAAACATAGTATATTTACAATAGAATTTTCCAGGCTTGCTAATTACAATTAAAATAGCTTAATGCACATGCTCATCACAGACTCATACTTTCACACACCAGACAAGTTTGCACAATATGCATCATGATATTCCCGCTATTCTTGCCAAAGTGAACCCAATTTCCACGCTTTCCAGTTTAAGTGCCCCCCTCCAGTAATAATGTGCTTGAGTGTCCGGTAACTATCTGAGGATGTGATTTATTGATGAAGTTCAGGGCAAGAGTAAGTGACAGAGGCTTCAGTGGGTCAATCCTGCCCTCTACTGGCCCATAAACTCATAGTTCAGTTCTGAGCCTGTAACACAAGAGATTAATGCTGTTTTTGGGTCCAAAAGAAAGTTGTGGGAACACTAATGTTCCGTCAAGATCATTATTATATGTTTTGTTCTGCCTTAAAACAGAATACACAGAATAAACTGTATGATAAAAATGTGAACTTTGGACTGGAGGTCTGAAACGCACAGACATCTTTAGAAATAACATTTCTAAATGTAAAATCAAAATCATGTACTCGCCCTCATGTTGTTCCAAATATGATTTTCTTCTACGAAACACTAAATAAAATAGGTATTTGCAGTCCAAATGTTTCAAGCTCCAAAAAGGACAGAAAGGCAAAGACAACATAAAAGTAACTCAAACTCCAGTATGAACAGCGAAATTTAAGTGGTCATTCATTCTCTCTCAAATCAAATCATTGAGCAAAACTCCGCAGGACAGCAGCACTCAAGAACGACCATCCCTGAGCTCGTAATATTTGTCTCAGCTTTGTAAACATTATCACTGATCTGTTAATGGCTATAATAACAAACATACGAGTCTCCATAAACTCCCTGGAATCTAAGACACTAAGGACGCAGTGGTGCAATTTTATTTATGAAGGGAATGTGTCCAGATTAGGGATGTACCGATACCATTTTTTAAGGACCGAGTACGAGTACCGCTACTTTTTTTCTGGTACTCACTGATACCGATGCCTATACATTTATACATTTTTTGGTGATTTTTGCAGTTTTCCAAGCACAACACAGTGAGACTAATGAATGCATGACAGCTTCTTTATTATTACTCTAATGAAAAAAGTAATAATTTTTATGTGCTTGTCACAAACTTAAAGAACAAAAATTTCACAGTGTCCAATAACCTTCAAAAGGCATAATTACCAATATATACAATTGTTGGTATATAAAAAGAAATTTACAAACAAATTACAAACAATACAACAGATACTACAGAGATACAAATTAAATATTTTTCAGATATAGTAGGTTTATTTACCATGTATACATTTATTTAACATCTTTTGTTGTTTTATTAACATTAATGACAAATATTGAATTAGGCTACTGTCCCTTTAAGACCGAATCCAACCCAAATGTTTACGTCCACTTAAGCCACAACCGACTGTATTTACGCGAGATACTCCGCCGATGGACATTTTGACAACTATGTGTGCATTTGGCGCGAGGAGAACTGATCACATGAGCTTGGTATCGGCCCAATGGTATCGGCCCAATAGTATCGGCGCATCCCTAGTCCAGATAAATTCATGTAGCAGTATGTGTAATTCATTAACACTAGAATGCTTCACATGACCGTCAGTAAAACACAGGATTTGCACAGAATTTCATTGGATCAGTTGGTATTTCGTGATGTTTGCAAATTGTCTTCCTGAATGTGTTTAGTTAGCACGTTGCTAATGTACTGTTAAATGTGGCTAAACTTAGCATTGTTTCTTACTGTATTCACAGAGACCAGAGTCGTTATTTTCATTTTTAACCCAAAAACGCGTGTGGTCTGTATAATTCATAAACGCATCTTCATTTTTATTGAGGGTCTCTAACAGTGTGTAGCTTTAGCCACGTTAGCCGTGCATTACACTATCAGAATCGAATGTTGGCAGACATCCACAAAATATTATGTTATATGCTGCATCAAGAACAGTTATAATAAATGATCTGTGGGGTATTTTGGGCTGAAACTTCACAGACACATTCTGGGGACGCCAGAGACTTATATTACATCTTGTAAAAGGGGCATTATAGGTCACCTTTAATGGGACTTGAGACAAACTAAACAATCAAATTACACTTCAAATACATCTTTTCCAAAGATGGTTTCTGTCATTTTAGGTCGTTTTTATCACGCTGATGTAAGTTCAAGTGTTTTTTTTTTTGTTTTTTTTTTAAAAATAAGTTTGGTTTTAGTTAGTTATTTGATGCTATAAAAACTGGAGTGTGACGTCATGATTGACAGCTGAGACTGACAACTTTTTTAAGCGAAGTAGTCACTGAGACACCATCAGACTTTTCTCTGGATTTTCGGGAGGAGATTGGAGGTTCAACTTTAATTTCTACATGACCAGAACTGTTTATTTCACACCGACATAATGAGTTGTTCTGCAGTAAACTGTATCAACCGATTCTGCGGGAGTGTGGGCGGGGCCTTGATACCGCAGCTCCACTTCACACTACTGCGCAGACTCTGGCTCCGAGTTCATTACTGCGCAGACCTGGGTTCCAAGATGTCAGTGCCATATGTTTTTACAATCTACGGATGTAAACAAATTGGTCTTACTCGTGCTGAATGACAGATCCGAAGCCTCCACACGAAGGCGCCTCAGACAGCGTGCAATCCCGATATACACATACAAAAAATTTTCAGTATTTCAGAAAATATGTCTTGCCGAGTATTCACCAAACATTATCTGTTATGTGAACGTTTTGTTAATTTTGGGGGAAAAACATCTGATGTGTAACATTATATTAGATCCATGCGGTACAGTAGGTCTTAATATATAGGCTGTCTGTTTCATTACTGTTAATTAAAATTGTGGTATGGAAAAAAAAAAAGTTGAATATAGGCCTATAAGTGGTATTACCAGGGATTTCAAGGTATGATTTCTAGATGATTTTGTTTGGAACCTTCAGAAACCTGTAACTCGATTTTTCTTAAAATTTACTTTGCTGACTCTATCAACTTCAAACAGGTGTAGCTCGTTCATTTTTTGTCTGATTCCAACAAGGCATACATCATTTAGATTTTTTGACTAATTTTGGAAACATCATTTAGACTAATTTTGGAAAATTTGCTAATTGCGATTCATTTTGCCAGCACGGGTCAAATATAATGAACAGGTTAAGTAAAAATAATGAATATGTAATCTCATGCATACATTTATCAAATGCTACTCTCTAGAGCAGAGGTCGGCAATTAAGTTTGGTATCGGGTCAAAAAAAATTTCTCCACTAGATGGCGGGCCAGAACATAGTCAAAGGAGACTTGAATAAGCCCATTAAAGCGGACCTATTATGCAAAATTCACATTTTGGACATAAATGTGTGTTGGCAGTGTGAGTACACAACCACCCTATAGTGATAAAAATCCAGCCACTTTTTTTAATCCCTATAAATCATAAGCAGTGTCTCAGAACAAGCCGTTTCCAGATGCCAGGCAGTGTGACGTCACATTAGCCACAGGCCCCGCCCACGAATGTTGACCGACATTGCTGTTTTAACACAGAACCGCCCTGAGCGAGTTCACAGCGAGTTGTACACAGTCCGCCATTGCTGCACCGACGAGAACGTCTCCCAAGAGTTTTAGGTGTTCTGTAGCTGGATGGATTAATCCACATAGCTCTCTCCATTTACTCCTGAAATCTGAGCCGCTGAAGACGAGGTGGATTTATTTTGTTTTCGAAGAAAATGCTTCCTCAACTCTAATGAAATTTGTTTACGTCTGTGCGAATCATTTCACACCGGACTGCTTTGTGAACGAATGTCAATACAAAGGGACAATACAAAACAAACAGTCTCCAGAGTGATACTGGATACGACAGTAATGAAGGTGAGAGCACTTTATTACAGTTCATCGGAGTTGATTTACGGATATAAAGTTTACCAGTTTATTAAGCACCACCCAAAAAGGCATAAGGTCTTTATATATCTGTTTACGGTTAGTTGTAACGAGTGTTTCTGTGTAATTCGCTGTGTATCTTGATGATAATGCAAGGGAGAGAGAGAGAGTTTATGGATAATATTTTAATGCACACTTGTACTGTGTTTTATTAAGTACAATAAACATTATGGACATGATTAATTTCAGTATTTGTACTGTATCTTTCAACATTCATTCTGATGTTCATTCATGTTTATTTTGTGCTATATAACGTGTGATACGTGTCGCTTGAACTGAGCACCAAAAAACACATTTATTATTTGAATTTCGAGATACAATCAACAGAATTTGAAAGCTGAAAGCTTGTTTCGTATTAAAAGTAGCAAATTTAAAAGTTTATTGTGGTTATTGGATGTCAGGCAGCCTATTTGGAGTTACAGACAGTTAAAAAATGAAGGAATGACCTACTGAGACTAAAGCTACAAAATGAATCTCTTTTACAAAGAAAACAAACATGGTGTAATATATACAGTGAAGCCCATTTTAGTGATGGGAGGGTAATAATTAGTATTTTCTAGTGATCTCTTCATTTCATTCATTCATGATACGCTTCTCTATTGGCGTTCAAACCTGTTCACTACCTAACCTCGTTCACTTTCCTGTCTCACACACATTACATACACATTACACACACATCAGAGCACAACACTTTTCTAAATAGTAGTCAACACTACAATTCTTCTCATGAACACAACATTTTCCCCCTTTTTAAAGAACAGAACAGAACAGAACATCAGAGCCACACCAACAATGCAAACACATCCACACATCAGATCCAGAACAGTACAGATCTAAGTTACGTAGTCCTTTAACCAACTAGGCTTCCAAACATCACGTTTAGGTCTAGCAGTATGAGTGTGTCTTTTGAGTGTATCTTTTGGCAACCATGTGAGAATCAGTACATTTTCTATATCCCTTAGGAACATGCAAGGGGTTCCGTATCCTCACTTTATCCCCCTCCTGGAAACAAGGAGTGCAAGCACCCCCCTTAGCATCAGTGTACTTTTTCGTTTTGTGTTGCAGCCACATGCAGTTGCATTTTGTGGGTCAGTCATGACCTAATGTTTAGAGAGTCAGACTGGTAACCCAAAGGTTGCGGGTTCAATTTCAATACCAGCAGGAAATGACCTGGAAATGATGTTGCTGGATGGCCATTTGGACAGTGTGTTTGAGCACACGGTTGAACCTCACTACAGCAATATTAGCTGACAGGTAGTAGAGAGGAACGATGGTGACAAATATTTCTTCCTTCCAGAAAAGCAGTGAAAGCAGCAGACGTAAACTGAACACCGTTATCAGTAACAATACTCAATGGATTTCCATGGTGGCTGAAGACTGATGACAGAAACGAAACCACAGACTCTGTAGTGACAGTGTGAATAAAGGAGACCTCAAGCCACTCGCTGCAACAATCCACCAATGTCACAGCAAACCTGCAGTCGGATGCAGCAGTGTCGAGAAGCACATACAGTATCAACATCAACAGCAGGCAGAGAATTACAGGTGGCAGATAGAAAAGCAACAAACTCCTCATCAACATCATCAGCAGAAGCAACAGCATTATCTGTGCTAGTATGAGCCAGTCATCGAGATAGTTGAGAATGCAAATGCCGTGTTCTCTTATGGGCCGCCTCCCTGACTTTCGTGAAGACGCAGGGAGACAGGGACAGGACTTTGTACTGATGTGCTTGACCTTCGAACGCAAAGTGCAGGAACGGCCTGTGTCGAGGGAGAATCGAGACATGAAAGTACGCGTCCTTCAGGTCGATCGCTGCAAACCAATCTCGGAGACAGATCCATTCGAAAATGCTTTTCTGCATCAACATTTTGATCGGTAGCTTGTGAAGGGCTCGGTTCAAAACTCGCAGGTCCAAGATTGGTCGTAACCCACCACCTTTAGGGTAGGGGCTGTAGAACCCTGACTTCATATTGACTAGAGGGACAGGCTCTATCGCATCCTTCACCAGTAGGACTGCGATCTCTGCACACAAACATAGGCATCGACAACTTTCACTTTGGCCTTTGAAATGGATGCCTCTGAACTCGGGGGGACACCTGGCAAACTGAATCGCATAGCTGAGCCTGATGGTCCGAATGAGACAGCGAGACGGTATGGGGACCGCCAGCCAGGTTTGCAGAGACCGCACAAGCGTGACCAAAGGAAACACAGGCGTACCCTCAGTGGGGCAGCGAGGTGGAACACAGGGACCTTGCTCGGATGGCTCTTTTTCCAAGGTGGCCCGCAGTGAGATCTGAGTGTGCGGTGCAACACCTACCCGGTTGCATGGTTCAGCAGAGGGTGCATGAGAAGTCTTGGTTACATCCTCAAACCACCTGCTGCTGCCTGCTGGCAGAGGCCTGGACAGGCTGGGTACCCTGCCCGCGACTGGCTGCTTCGATGGAGGCTATGATTTATATGCTAAATATGTTAGATAATAAATAAAATATATGTCTGAACTTTGCACAGAGAAGCTATATTTGTTATTGTATTTGCTGACTATAAAATGTGAAATTTAGCATGCTGAATGTGTCACGTGCAAGTCAGCCAGTGCCTAATTAATAAATTATTAAAGACCAGATAACTTTGAACAAATATTCTATTAATGTTACAAGAAGAACGTTTGTTCACAACATTGTGTGAACCTTGCTGGAATGTTGGACAAAGTTCTGAGTTAGCTGGGTTCTAGTGTGTTCTCCTGCTTTTAATTGATCCCTGATGTGTCATCTTCTTTAAATATCAAGCCAGGGAAGTCTTGCATGCAGCCGAAGACACTACACATGTTGTAAAACACACCACCAGAAGGCAAGAGAAAGATTTTCTCCTTTCGTCTACATGTGAATCAGTCGCAAGCGTCCCATTCCCCCCTCTCTCTCTCTCTCTCTCTCTGCACTCCAGTGATGTGTCGTTACACACTCGGCTAGCTCCTCGTCCATGACAGACTGTTACCTCCTGAAGCGGAAACGCATTTGATTGTTAACATCTGGGCCATTACAATTGCAAACTAGGGCTCTGTACATCAATCAGAAAGTGCTTTCAAAACAAAGAGACCGTCCTCCAATCAATCTATCGGGAAACGGGGGCATTACATGCTCCTGTAATCCTGGCTAATTAGCGGGATAATGGGAATGAGATTTATGAATCCGGTGCTGTTGAGGTGCTGCTGCAAATGAGCAGGGATGCAAGCCAGAGCCGCAATAAATGCAATGAGCTCTTCACCACATTGTTGTTTTTAATCAACTTCTCTACTCCTTCCCATCTATCTATCTATCTATCTATCTATCTATCTGTCTGTCTGTCCGTCTTTCTATCTAAATAGATAGTGAAGAATTTAAAAACAATTGCATCCAGTGTAGACCGAATCATTGGTTATAATGGGTCTTATATTTATAGATACAGTGTAAAGCCAGAAAAATTTAGGATGCAACACAAAATTACTTAAATGTATTGTATTACAGTAATGTAACAAACAACAAATTTACTTTTTAATTCCAGCAGACAACCGTACACATCGATTTGCGGTGGAAAAGTGACCCCTGACCTGACACGTGGTTCGTAATGACGAATGTGGAAGCTCAGAGGATAGAGCAAAACGAAACACCAGTCATGTATTAGAAGTCTAAAACGAGAGATTTTAAAGAGAAATGTCAGAGGATTTCGATATATAAGAGAAGAGGAGCTTGAGTTTGTTGCGCAGCCATATTTGATTGAACCGTGAGAGACGTCTTAGCTTATGATACTCCTACATCCTGCGTCATACATTGCGTCAGGCGTTGTGGCGCAAGACGACTTGCGCAGTATGCGTATGGTCGTCTGGTGGAAGCTAGTTCATTTTACTTCATAACGTTTTAAATATGGATACTTTTCCCATTGCTTCACTTCAAAGGGCCTTTATTAACCCACTGGAGCCGTATGAATTATATTTATTTTGGCCTTCAAAACAGGAGACAGGATATTTTTAAATATATCTCCGATTGTGTTGGTCTGAAAAAGGATGAGGGTGAGTAAATCATGGGGTCATTTTTCATTTTTGGGTGAACTACCCCTTTAAGATGTATATTTTACTGTGATTTTATATTATATCTCAAGAGATTTTATTTTTGTTTGTTTTTTTTAAACCATCAACCCCATTACCATGATGTTCTATAATAAACTATTCATCATTGTAAACGTGGTATTTGTAGAAAAAATATTAGCATTAACTTTCTTACAAACACCTTGAATTGCCGTGACCTTCAGTACAAGCCTGTCGACCCTGTTAGTACATTCATTTCTGTGCTCCTGTAACGGTACAGACAGTACAGCATGACGTTTGCAAAGCCAAGATCATGGGTTTGATTCCCAGGGAATGCATGAACTGATAACATTTAAAATTTCAATGCAATGTAAGTTGCTTTGGATAAAAAGTGTCTGCATAATGCATACACTGAGATGCCATTTATTAACACTTAGAACATCTGAAATACAGAAATATAAAAAAAATAATCATTGGTACCACCATAGTACTTTTTTGTAATGATGTCCCTGTTAAATATAGATTCTCCTCGACACTTCAAGTCTCGAACTGCTGTCTCTTCATGGCTTGTTGGTTTGATGGGTCTTGTGTAAATTGTCTTTGTACTGGGTCTTCTCTGTCCCAACCCCCTCTGTCTAATAAGAGCGTGAACAGGAACAGGTCATGAAAGCCGTAAGAAGGAACAATGACTGGAGTGAACATATGGACACTTCTCAGCTGGCCTGGCAGATGGAGGAGCGTTTCCTCTCTGCTCCTGAGGCTGCTCTAGTTTATCCAGCATCACTAAATAATGGAAAGGCCATCTTTGCCTCTTATTTCATACATTTCACAGCTGTATTGTTAATATGATTATTGGTCTTAAATGAAAGGTACTGAAAACTTTTACTTTATTCATCCATCCATCCATCTATCCATTTTCCAAACCACTTATCCTTAGGTTATTCCTGTAGCTCAAACACTCAACTCATGGGTTTGATTCCCAGGGAATGAATGAACTGATCAAATGTATAGATTGAGTGAAATGTAAAAGCATCGAACACAAGGATTATATATACAGACGGGGCTAATGAGGGTAACAGGGAAACAAGACAATTAAATAAAGCCAATCAACTGAGGAACTACAAAGGCACTTTAAAACTGGCACAGGAAACAGGAAGTTCATGTGTGCATTTGGCAGAATGCATTTATCCAAAGTGTCTCGATGGCGTTTCAAACCTGTGTAAGTTTCTTTCACTGATGAAACACAAAATGAGATGCACAAGTGTGAATGAGAGTTTAAGGGAATTACAGCCACATAAAGCTATCATATGATTCCAGAAAGGTTGAGAGTTATCATAATGCACATATCAGATGTTGTGATACTTGCTGTGATATGGTATAAAAAAAAAAAATGTTTAGTTTCACTCGAACCATCCTTGTTCGCATTACTTAACTCATGTAACTACATGAACTTAATTTAACTGAGTTGTTTCTACTAAAATGATTATTGTCAGCTTTACTTTATACGTGTTTGTTCAGTCAACTTAACATTGCTGAGTGAAACGCACAAATTAATGTTGGCATAACTAACTGGGGAGTGGATCCGTAGCTCCCAGCATGCTTTGCAAGAGTAAATTTAGGGATTGAAGTATTATTTTTTGTGTGTTTCAGTAAGAGGGAAAGATGTTGTTAGTTTATTTTAGTGTTTAATGTTCAGTTATGTTGCACATTTAGAGAAGTTTCTGTAATGTTTTTGTGTCGCCTGCGTTTAGGCTGTGCGCACTCATATACACATGTTTAAGATGGAATTTCTGCTCTCAATTACACAGTTTTTTGAGTGCATTTTGTAGAGCAAATAGTTAATTCAGTAAGGTAAATTAAGTCAATAAATGTGTTCACCTTACATAATAAACGTAACATTATTAAGTAAAATGCACATATAAATATTACGTAACAGTGCCAATTCAAATGATTTGTATTTACTCAAAGAAATTTTGTCAGCTTTACTTGAATTTCTTTTGTTCATACAATTAAACTGTCATGTGTACAAATTACTCAATATAGTTGTGTGGAACCATTTTTTTGACGCGTGTTCACTATGAGGCACTGTAATTTTAGTATCACTGAGATACTATTATAGGGGTTTTTTATATTTTGAATTAGCTTTTATTTTTGTATTTTCCATTTCCATTTTGATTTTAGATTCATTTTTATTCGTTTTTTGTATTTATTTTTTTTAATATATATATATATATATATATATATTTTTTTTTTTTTTTTTTTTTTTTTTCAGTTTTCAGTGTAAGTTAACATTTATTTTATTTCAGGTAATAATGTTTTTATGGTTTATGCGGCAACACTTTAGTATAAAGAACACAAACTTAACTATGAATTTTCCCTTAATAAACGCGTAATTCACTACTTATTAATAGTTAGTAAGGTAGTTGTTAGACATTAATATGTGCTTAATAAGTACTAATAAACAGCCAATATTCTAGTAATATGCATGATAATAAGCAACTAGCTAAAAGACTCTAAAATAAAGTGTTATAGTTTTAGTTAACTATAATAACCCTGCTAATTTTCAACTAGTAAGAAAATTAATTATTGATATCTACATTTGAAAGGCTGATCATCATGATATTTAACTAGAGATACAATTGCAGATATCAAGAATCACATTTTTTACTAGTTGAAATTAAACTTTTGATATCAAGAATTCATATTTTACTATAGTGGAAATGTAATTACTGATATCAAAAATAAGAGAAATGTAATTTTTGATATCATGAATTCATATTTTACTATAGTGGAAATGTAATTACTGATATCAAAAATAGGAGAAATGTAATTTTTGATATCATGAATTCATATTTTACTATAGTGGAAATGTAACTACTGATATCAAAAATAGGAGAAATGTAATTTTTGATATCAAGAATTCATATTTTACTATAGTGGAAATGTAACTACTGATATCAAAAATAGGAGAAATGTAATTTTTGATATCAAGAATTCATATTTTACTATAGTGGAAATGTAACTACTGATATCAAAAATAGGAGAAATGTAATTTTTGATATCAAGAATTCATATTTTACTATAGTGGAAATGTAACTACTGATATCAAAAATAGGAGAAATGTAATTTTTGATATCAAGAATTCATATTTTACTATAGTGGAAATGTAACTACTGATATCAAAAATAGGAGAAATGTAATTTTTGATATCAAGAATTCATATTTTACTATAGTGGAAATGTAACTACTGATATCAAAAATAGGAGAAATGTAATTTTTGATATCATGAATTCATATTTTACTATAGTGGAAATGTAACTACTGATATCAAAAATAGGAGAAATGTAATTTTTGATATCAAGAATTCATATTTTACTATAGTGGAAATGTAACTACTGATATCAAAAATAGGAGAAATGTAATTTTTGATATCAAGAATTCATATTTTACTATAGTGGAAATGTAACTACTGATATCAAAAATAGGAGAAATGTAATTTTTGATATCAAGAATTCATATTTTACTATAGTGGAAATGTAACTACTGATATCAAAAATAGGAGAAATGTAATTTTTGATATCATGAATTCATATTTTACTATAGTGGAAATGTAACTACTGATATCAAAAATAGGAGAAATGTAATTTTTGATATCATGAATTCATATTTTACTATAGTGGAAATGTAATTACTGATATCAAAAATAAGAGAAATGTAATTTTTGATATCAAGAATTCATATTTTACTATAGTGGAAATGTAATTACTGATATCAAAAATAAGAGAAATGTAATTTTTGATATCAAGAATTCATATTTTACTATAGTGGAAATGTAACTACTGATATCAAAAATAGGAGAAATGTAATTTTTGATATCAAGAATTCATATTTTACTATAGTGGAAATGTAACTACTGATATCAAAAATAGGAGAAATGTCATTTTTGATATCAAGAATTCATATTTTACTATAGTGGAAATGTAACTACTGATATCAAAAATAGGAGAAATGTCATTTTTGATATCAAGAATTCATATTTTACTATAGTGGAAATGTAATTACTGATATCAAAAATAGGAGAAATGTCATTTTTGATATCATGAATTCATATTTTACTATAGTGGAAATGTAATTACTGATATCAAAAATAGGAGAAATGTAATTTTTGATATCAAGAATTCATATTTTACTATAGTGGAAATGTAATTACTGATATCAAAAATAAGAGAAATGTAATTTTTGATATCAAGAATTCATATTTTACTATAGTGGAAATGTAACTACTGATATCAAAAATAAGAGAAATGTAATTTTTGATATCATGAATTCATATTTTACTATAGTGGAAATGTAACTACTGATATCAAAAATAGGAGAAATGTCATTTTTGATATCATGAATTCATATTTTACTATAGTGGAAATGTAACTACTGATATCAAAAATAAGAGAAATGTCATTTTTGATATCATGAATTCATATTTTACTATAGTGGAAATGTAACTACTGATATCAAAAATAAGAGAAATGTCATTTTTGATATCAAGAATTCATATTTTACTATAGTGGAAATGTAACTACTGATATCAAAAATAGGAGAAATGTAATTTTTGATATCAAGAATTCATATTTTACTATAGTGGAAATGTAACTACTGATATCAAAAATAGGAGAAATGTCATTTTTGATATCATGAATTCATATTTTACTATAGTGGAAATGTAACTACTGATATCAAAAATAAGAGAAATGTCATTTTTGATATCAAGAATTCATATTTTACTATAGTGGAAATGTAATTACTGATATCAAAAATAGGAGAAATGTAATTTTTGATATCATGAATTCATATTTTACTATAGTGGAAATGTAATTACTGATATCAAAAATAGGAGAAATGTAATTTTTGATATCAAGAATTCATATTTTACTATAGTGGAAATGTAATTACTGATATCAAAAATAGGAGAAATGTCATTTTTGATATCAAGAATTCATATTTTACTATAGTGGAAATGTAATTACTGATATCAAAAATAGGAGAAATGTCATTTTTGATATCAAGAATTCATATTTTACTATAGTGGAAATGTAATTACTGATATCAAAAATAGGAGAAATGTCATTTTTGATATCATGAATTCATATTTTACTATAGTGGAAATGTAATTACTGATATCAAAAATAGGAGAAATGTCATTTTTGATATCAAGAATTCATATTTTACTATAGTGGAAATGTAATTACTGATATCAAAAATAGGAGAAATGTCATTTTTGATATCATGAATTCATATTTTACTATAGTGGAAATGTAACTACTGATATCAAAAATAGGAGAAATGTCATTTTTGATATCATGAATTCATATTTTACTATAGTGGAAATGTAATTACTGATATCAAAAATAAGAGAAATGTAATTTTTGATATCAAGATCCAGATTTCTGCAAGATATCAATTTGTGTTTGTACTGGTGAAAATGTAATTCCTGATATCAAGAACAATCATTTTAACTAGTAAAAATGTAATTGTTGATATATATTTAAAAATAAATAAATAAATAAAAATAACATCCTGGGAATGATTAAAAGTCAAAAACATTTTTTTTTTTTTTTTAAAACTGGACGTTTTGAACGTTCTGGAAACATTCAGAAACAATGTTTTCATAACTTATTAGCTAAATGATTTTAGAATATATTTTTGTTAGCCAGGATGATAGTTTATTATTAAAATATTTTGAATAAATTTTTATTTTTGTATTCGTTTTAGTTCTAGTTAATGTTTGAGTAATTTTTGTGTTTTTGTCTTTTTTTTTTATTAGTTATAATGTTGATAACGTATTTATTATTTTTGTACATCAAGTTAAACTAAATGAACATGAGAAAAGTTGCTTTAGCAACTAGCTGAAATAAACCAAGCTTAAGTTTGGTTCCTCACATAGTTTGGTGACTTTTAATAATTCATATCCTGAGAATTAATTCGAGTCAAATCGACTCGATCTAGTGAAACTGCAATTACAGATATCAAGAACAATAGTTTTTATTTTTACAGATGTCATTTTTGATATCAGAAACTGATGACGTATATCCATTCCAGATATCATGAATGATCAGCGAAAACTGAATTGTTGGTATCAAAAAATCCTAACCTGGGAATGATTAAACGTGCAAACAGCTTGCCACACAGACGGTGCAGTGCGTCTCCCGAGCGTCCGGTGCCCTCGTGTCTCCGTGGGCCCTGCGGTCCCTGACCTTGCCTGCCGCCCGGAGGACATCTCACATTAAAGCGCCGCATTCAGATAAGCCCATTTCTTTTCTTGCAGCATCTCTTTAATGTCAGGCCTGAAATATGAAGTCATTAGGCGATATTAAAACAGTGCTGACAAACTAATTAACAGAAGACATTATACGGGATGGGCTCGATTAATCCGCTTTAATTGCTCTTTTAAATGGAGGCCCCAATTAAAATTAATAAAGATTTACCGGTGATCACACAAAACCACGGCGAGGAGTTGCTGTCTGAAGGGCAGGCAGAAGTCAGGCATCCCGAGCTCAAGTTCTGCTCTCTGCGGCCTCGCCGGGGAAAGACGCAAATCCTCCAGAGATCAAAACCACGAGGTCAAAGAAAATACAAACTGGATGACATTAAAGTCGGCATGAAATGGAAATTTAGTCTTTTCTTCCAGTATATCCGAGTGAAACGGCTTCTGGAACAAGAACAAATGTAGGGCGGGGCTTGATTTTGTCCATGGGGAACTGATTGGATGGTCGTGGTTTGCTATTGGTGGATCTCATGTGAGTGACAGGTTGCCCCGCCCTCATCATCAGAGAAGAGATGCTGCAAGAGGGAGGGGAAGATATTCTGATTCAAGATTACGAGGAACATGAATTTAAAACAATAATAGTGTATACGGATAATAATTTACAATAAACACTACAATATTCAATTAAAAACTTGTGTTGCCATATTTTAGTTTTATATTCAGGGAATCTGCTAAACTGATGTGTTTGCTCACTTATTCATATCATTCAGAGCAGCTATGAATGACGCGAGAGAAAAGAAACGTGTCTGTCAGATGCAGATACAGGCTGATGAAACGAATAAAGAGTCAAACTGATATTTCATACAGACTAATGATCCTTCTGTGACATTTACATTGAATTCATAGTCAAGTGTTTCCCTCTAGTGGTCAAAGTTATGAAGCACAAGTTCTGGCCTTTTGGTGTTTTTGTTTATCTGGATCATTCATACAATGATATTTTGTCCCATTTATAGGGTGAACTATCATAGCGTGAATATATCAAAACTATATTTAATGTTAGTTCTATGCATTTGTATTGCGCTTCAATGTTGTTTTCAGGTGAAGAGGGACAATTATTTAGGCCTATTATGAATTTTCTTCTATGAAAAAAGGAAATCAATATTCCACGTTCATTGTTTCTAACTCAAAACCAAACCTAACTGATAACCATTTCATATGTTTTTCCTGTCCGCAAGATCACTCTGTAGTCTTTTGTTAAAAAAATAGACAAAAAGCCCGTTCATGACATCATCCTGCAGGAAGTGACATCATTTGCAGGGAAATCAGTACGTAGGCTATCAATGTACTTTATGAATTCTGTGATTTTTTTTAATTATTATTATTTTATCATATGCCACAACAAAAATTTCAAAAGAGGGTTAAAATGAACTTCAAGCTGAACTGTAAATCCCTCACCGAGTAACTTCACAGTATCTTTATCAATGTCCTAGACATTTTCTTGTCATAAATAAAGTCTGAGCTTGATCAGACTGACCTTATTTTTTATTTTTTTTTTATGTTTGATTAATCCTTCTACATTAGCTTAGATTACACAAGCATATTTTTAAAATAGTTGAAGGAGTCGGATACAGTTTTTATATTTTATTCCTGCCAAAATGTTTCGTTTTGGCTTGCTTTTCTGTCCTGATACAGTCTATTGTTATATGTGTGTGATTCCACATGATGGCGCTATTGTGCTTGTGTAACATCAATGGCACACTAACTTACTACATACTGATTACTGCCCAGTATACAGTGCATACTATTTTTCTAAAAAAAATAGGGTGTGAAATAGTAGGCTATGCAGTATGTACCGAATAATGTTTTAGTAGTATGCTACAGTGTTGTCACATGACAAACATTAATTCAGCACAGCTGTGCAGGTTGTTACCTTACAAATAAATGTGCTACCCATTCTTTCTTATGAGGAAACCTGAGTAATAATTGTTCCACCTTTTGACTGTCCTCAACAATGGTCTTGATCTCACCCATAAAAATTCTGTCTGTCCAGCTGATTCGGTGAAAAATTTCACATAAAATCAGTTGATTAGATACATTTTGACATAAAAATGTGCTCAATGTGGTGAAATTAACTGGTTTGACTCGAGTGAAAAATATAATTAGCCTACCATGTTTAAATCAAATTCACTAGGTTAGCTAATTTTTTTGAGGGTTCAGGTAACAATATAGCTCCTTACAGGAACACATACCGCTTTTTAATGTGTAAAATGTGTCAGTTATAGGTAAAAATTTTAGTTTGCCCACTTATAAAGAAATGAGGGGTCTATAATTTTTATGCTAGGTTTATTTTAACAGATAGAGACAGAATATCAAACAAAGGTTATAAATTGATTTGCATTTCAGTGAGTGAAATCGGTGGAGAATCGCTTGTTGGCAAGCACAGAGGAAAGACGTTTCTTGTAGTTAGTCACCAGGTTTTGCACACATCTCAGGAGGGATTTTAGCCCACTCCTCTTTACAGATCCTCCTACAAATCCTTAAGGTTTCTTGGCTGTCGCTTGGCAACTCAAAGTTTCAGCTTCCTCCACAGATTTTCTATAGGATTAAGGTCTGGAGACTGGCTAGGCCACTCCATCTTCTTCTTGAGCCACTCCTTTTTTGCCTTGGCGGTATGTTTTGGGTCATTGTCATGCTGGAAGATCCATCCACGACCCATCTTCAGTGTTCTGGCTGAGGGAAGAATTTATGGAGATTTTAATGGTACATGGCCCCGTCCATCGGCCCCTCAATGCAGTGAAGTCGTCTTAGCAGAGAAACAGCCAAAGCATAATGTTTCCACCTCCATGCTTGACTGTATAGGGATGATGGGGTCATAGTCAGCATTTCTCTCCCTCCAAACACAGTGAAGTTGAGTTGATGCCAAACTTTGGTTTCATCTGACCACAGCACTTTCTCCCAAGCCTTCTTTGAGTCATTTCGATGTTCATTGGCACACTTCAGACGGCCTGTACATGTGCCTTTTGGAGCAGGGGGACCTTGCGCATAATGCAGGATTTCAGTCCATTGAAGCGTAGTGGTTTACCAGTGGTGACTGTGGTCACAACTGCCTTGAGATCATTTACAGTTCTGGGCTGATCCCTCACCTTTCTCATCATTATCCTTACCCCATGAGACGAGATCTTGCATGGAGCTCCAGACTAATGGGCGACCGATGGTTATTTTGCATTTCTTCCATTTCTGAATATTCGCACCAACAGCTGTCTCCTTCTCACCAAGCTTCTTGCTGATGGTCTTGTAGCCCATTCCAGCCTTGTGCAGGTCGACAACCTTTTCCCTGACGTCCCTTGAAAGCTCTTTGGTCTTGCCCAGGTGGTGGAGAGGTTTGAATGGAAGATACAGATTCTTTGGACAGGTGTCTTTTATACACATAAACAATCTGGAGGCAGAATTCTTACTGGTTGGTAGGGGATCAAATACTTATTTCACTTGATCAAATGCTAATCAATTTATAACGTTTATATAATGTGTTTTTTTTCTGGATTTTTTGAATAAAATACACATAAAAATTATAGACCCTTCATTTCTTTGTAAGTGGGCAAACTACTTACAAATAATTATTTTCCCCAATGTATGGAAGATTATGCCAATAGGTAAATAGGCTATATTTTGTCAGCATAAAAACTCAACCTGGCCAGTATTGAAATTATAATTTGAAGTTTCAGATAAAGCACATACGTTACTACGAAGTGCACATTTTCCCAAAACAAATTTGTTCGTCATTACGAGACCTGTAATCGTTGTGGGAATGTAACAACGTTCTGTTCCAGTATCTTAACTTATGGCCATGAACTACTACGAATACACTTGGTGCATAGATCATAAACCATTTCTATTGTTTATTCTGGGACACTTTTGTCTCTAGTTAACATGTATATGTGTAACATTTATAATTTAAAGTTAAAGCTGCAAGCAGCATTTTCAGGGCTAAACACAAAGACGGCACAACAAGCCAGCCAACACGGCTGTGAGCATCAGATCAACTGCAACAGTGAGCAATTAAAGACCTATTAAGATCAGTTTAGAGCTGAAAAATCACAAATACAGTCAATAATAAAGATTTACTGGCTTATCACTTTCGACCAATAGGTGGTGCTGTGACCAAATCAATGTGGTATGGTCAGAGTGAGGTGACAATGACACTCGCAAAGTTTGGTGTCAATATGTCAAAGCTTTGCAGAGATACAGTCTCAACAGTAATTTTGGCATCAAGTCACAAATTTGTTGCTGTGGTATATGAATACAGTTTCATCTATCAACACGAAATCCATAACTTTTTACCAACATGATCTGAAGATGATATGATTCGATTTGGGTGAAAATTGGACCAATGGTCTAGGAGTAGTTAAAAAAAGTATGTTTTTAAAGAAAATCAAACTGGCGGACAGGAAGTTTGGCTGACTATGGCAAAATTGGCTTCAGTGTGCTCAGCATGACCCAAGGAATCTATTAAGATCAGTTTCATTACAATAGGCCACATTTATATAAAGCTATTGCCATTTTTTAAAAATATTACAACGTTTGGCCACAAGGTGGCGCTGTCTCGAAACAATTTGGGAACCTTCAGAGGATGGTGCCGATGACACATACTGAGTTTCGTAATGGTACATCAATGCATTCATAAAATATAGCTTTTTATATCATAATACTGTAGTTAATTGCAATTTCGTGTTTTGTTCAATTACAGCGCCACCCCACCACTTTTTTTTTTTTTTTTTTGACACTTCCTATCAAAATTTTGACATTTGGGCATTGGCGTTTAGTTAACCAGCTAGGATTCTGTGTTTCCTACGGTGGGTTCGTCTCGATCGAAGTAATGGTTTCGAAGATATTCGCAAACGTTTTTTAAGCGCTAAATCACCACGTTGCACAAACCATGAGACGAAACCAAGCATGTTTGGTATCCTTGGACTCGGGAAGGATTCATGAGTCGAAGGAGATGACTCCTATGAAAATAAGTCAACCATGTCCAAAGTTATAAGCATTTAAATATTTTTTTTTTTTCCACTAAGTGGCGCTGGCTTGAAACTTCTCAGGCTCCTTCAGGGCATCGTGCTGATGACCCATACCGAGTTTCATAACAATACGCTAATGCATTAATAAAACACAGCATTTAAGCAGCATGAAAATTAGATATCATTCAACTCAGCATGATGCCCTGAATCTGATGAGACCACTTTTATGATTTCTGGACAAACCGTTCAGAAGTTATAAGCAAAAATAGCAACAAAAAAATTCGTATCTCCGGACCAGTAGGTGGCGTGGCGCTGAATCGCAGCATGTAGCCTCTGGTCATGCTTGGGATGACATGTACCAAGTTTGGTCTGAATATAATAAAGCATTGCGGAGATATAGCCTTGAGTCCAATTTGTGGTGCTCTACATTAATTTTATTTTGCGCGTTATTCGAGAAGTTTATCAGAAAGCTTTGAATAACCTTTTGCCAGCATGGACTGGAGACAATCTGATTTGATTTTCATGAAAATCATCTTTCAACATGGCGGACAAATCATCATGATGGGTGCAATCAAATCAGATGAGAAAAGAATTTTGTTTCTATTACGGTTGTATTACGGCCATTATGGTTCAAAAGTTATTAGCACCAACATAAGTGCAAATTTGGACAGTTGGTGGCACTAGTGGGATTGAGTTAGAGAGTCCAAATTTGCCATGGACACAGGACACCTTCAGTACTTGGCCCCTAGTTATTCCCCACCTCCAGTTCACTTACGCCACACTCTTCACACTGATGAAATGTCATGTGGAGCGCACTGCATTGTGGGAAACCGTATCCCATGTACTGTCCTCAAATGCATTCATCAGATTTCAGCACATGTAGTAGGTAACCCAGGAATTACATGCATACAGAAAATTCACATACTATTCACAGTATACACAGTGCACACTGCAGTATAGTAGGAGTTGCATCTTAGTATGCCATTCCAAACACAGCTCCATTACTGATTTCAGTGTACTTGAGTTGTATTTAGCAGATTCTGGCAAATATACTTAGTCATCTGGATATTCCATGCATACAAAATGTGCATACTACGCACAGCATACATACTGGGTACTGCAGAAATAGTATGCCATTTCAAACACAGCCAGTCTGTTAAAATGTTTTGCACTATAAACTCGTATGGTAGTAAATTTCACAAATAATTACAAAGAAACAGCAACATATTGAATTAAACTTGAAAGACTTAAATAGTATTTTCTTGTAATATACTTGAAAAATAATTTTATTTACAGTACTGTACATTTAATCTTGTTCTTCATTAGACAGAAACAGACCTGTTGCATCTGTTCCTCAAGTTGTTCTTTATGTGCATGTGAAATAAATGATTAATGTTCATATTTTTGGTGATCAGTTGTTAGTTTGTTTCTGCTGACTGGTAGATCTTCCTTTTGTTATTTTGTTTTAAGCGTCTGTGGAAAATATAAATGCTGAGAATATGAACTTGTCATAAACGTCTTGCAGTTGACAAAAAAAGTCACAACAAATTAATCTGAGAGACAGACCTTGACACAACTGTGTACATTTTAATTGGAAACACAAATCAATTAATGTGTAGTAGATTGATCTAATTGGAAGAGAACGCTGCATAAATAATTACCACCGTTTGTATTTTGTACTTTTCCTCGCAAACCAATTAAACTAATGTTTTAATTTCTTTAATTTTATCATTTCAGAAGTAATTGCTGCTTGAGTGCCTCGCAGGGCCTCCAGTTTAATGTTCCACTGCCAATATGAATAAAACATGAATGCAAAACATATAAGCATAAATAAATAAATAGGGTTCTTCTGAATGTACATATTTATTTCATATAGACCGGGGCTAGTTGTCACACTTCGGTGAATATTCCTCAGGGCGAGTCAGTCTTTATACAGACACAAACCTTAAAAAATAAATAAATAATTTCTGATATTGACCAGAAAAAAAGAGATGTTAACATGTTGATGGGGCATGTTGTCACACTATATGGTAGGTTGTGTTTGGACCCCCAATAATATCTTTTAAAAGAACCATTTATTAAAAAATAAATAAATAAAAAGAAAACACTTAAAAATGTCCCTGTTTATTAGGTACAAATGACTTTATTAGTAAAGGTTATACTAAATTAAACTAAACTAAACTGATGATTAATATCTGCATTAAGTAGAAGTATAATATCATTACTAAAGAAACTGGAAATAATACTCGGCTAATACAAGTTTTTCATCAGGATCATAGACTGTCAAATGAGTTATATGATTTATATTAGTGGTCATTTACTTTATGGTAATTATTTCTGGAATCCCAAATATATATATATATATACATATAGTTAGTAGCTGTAGCTGTAAGTTAGTAGCTGCTGAAATTTGATTGGCTGCTTGTGGCCATTTTTGTTCATTTGTACAATTGATTTTTCATGGCTTGGTTAGCACTTTTATGCATAAAATTTATCGAGTGTAACAAAGCCAGGCAAAGGGTCAAAAAACCATGCAAAACAGTCCACAAAACAAGAAAAACAAGACAAGGAAGCGTGCTCAGAAATGCAATATATAACAAAGCAAAACCTCGATGACAATCACTGAAACAAACAGGATATAAATAGGCAGAGACTACCAACATAAGCTGTGTGCAATGATGAGTCCAAGACAAAGGATTATGGGAGCTGAAGTTCATGGCTGAGTGGCAAAGGTCAGGGAAGGAGTGCCCTCTAGTGGTCAACCTGGGCAAACCAGCTGGTGACTGACAAGATCGAGGTAACGAAATAGTACATCAAGGGAACAAAATAGTAAATCATGCACACGATTTAGCAAATCAAAGGGGTAAATCAAAGGGGTAAATTAGTAAATCATGCACATGATTTATAAATCGAGGGAACGAAACAGTAAATCGTGCGCACGATTTAGCAAATTGAGGGAACAAAACAGTAAATTGTGCGCACAATTTAGCAAATCGAGGGAACGAAACAGTAAATCGTGCGCACAATTTAGCAAATCGAAGGAACGAAACAGTAAATCGTGCGCACGATTTAGCAAATCGAGGGAACGAAACAGTAAATCATGCACATGATTTATAAATCGAGGGAACAAAACAGTAAATCATGCGCACAATTTAGCAAATCGAAGGAACGAAACAGTAAATCGCGCGCACAAAACAGTCAATCGTACGCACGATTTAGCAAATCGAGGGAACAGAAACGTAAATCGTGCGCATGATTTAGCAAATCGAGGGAACAGAAACGTAAATCGTGCGCATGATTTAGCAAATCGAGGGAACGAAACAGTAAATCATGCACATGATTTATAAATCGAGGGAACAAAACAGTAAATCATGCGCACAATTTAGCAAATCGAGGGAACGAAACAGTAAATCGTGCGCACAATTTAGCAAATCGAAGGAATGAAACAGTAAATCGTGTGCACAAAACAGTCAATCGTACGCACGATTTAGCAAATCGATGGAACGAAACAGTAAATCGTGCGCACGATTTAGCAAATCGAGGGAACAGAAACGTAAATCGTGCGCATGATTTAGCAAATCGAGGGAACGAAACAGTAAATCATGCACATGATTTATAAATCGAGGGAACAAAACAGTAAATCATGCGCACAATTTAGCAAATCGAGGGAACGAAACAGTAAATCGTGCGCACAATTTAGCAAATCGATGGAATGAAACAGTAAATCGTGTGCACAAAACAGTCAATCGTACGCACGATTTAGCAAATCGAGGGAACGAAACAGTAAATCGTGCGCACAATTTAGCAAATCGAAGGAACGAAACAGTAAATCGCGCGCACAAAACAGTCAATCGTACGCACGATTTAGCAAATCGATGGAACGAAACAGTAAATCGTGCGCACGATTTAGCAAATCGAGGGAACAGAAACGTAAATCGTGCGCATGATTTAGCAAATCGAGGGAACAGAAACGTAAATCGTACGCACGATTTAGCAAATCGATGGAACGAAACAGTAAATCGTGCGCACGATTTAGCAAATCGAGGGAACGAAACAGTAAATCATGCACATGATTTATAAATCGAGGGAACAAAACAGTAAATCATGCGCACAATTTAGCAAATCGAGGGAACGAAACAGTAAATCGTGCGCACAATTTAGCAAATCGAAGGAATGAAACAGTAAATCGTGTGCACAAAACAGTCAATCGTACGCACGATTTAGCAAATCGATGGAACGAAACAGTAAATCGTGCGCACGATTTAGCAAATCGAGGGAACGAAACAGTAAATCATGCACATGATTTATAAATCGAGGGAACAAAACAGTAAATCATGCGCACAATTTAGCAAATCGAGGGAACGAAACAGTAAATCGTGCGCACAATTTAGCAAATCGAAGGAATGAAACAGTAAATCGTGTGCACAAAACAGTCAATCGTACGCACGATTTAGCAAATCGATGGAACGAAACAGTAAATCGTGCGCACGATTTAGCAAATCGAGGGAACAGAAACGTAAATCGTGCGCATGATTTAGCAAATCGAGGGAACAGAAACGTAAATCGTACGCACGATTTAGCAAATCGATGGAACGAAACAGTAAATCGTGCGCGCGATTTAGCAAATCGAGGGAACAGAAACGTAAATCGTGCGCATGATTTAGCAAATCGAGGGAACGAAACAGTAAATCATGCACATGATTTATAAATCGAGGGAACGAAACAGTAAATCATGCGCACAATTTAGCAAATCGAGGGAACGAAACAGTAAATCGTGCGCACAATTTAGCAAATCGATGGAATGAAACAGTAAATCGTGTGCACAAAACAGTCAATCGTACGCACGATTTAGCAAATCGAGGGAACGAAACAGTAAATCGTGCGCACAATTTAGCAAATCGAAGGAACGAAACAGTAAATCGCGCGCACAAAACAGTCAATCGTACGCACGATTTAGCAAATCGATGGAACGAAACAGTAAATCGTGCGCACGATTTAGCAAATCGAGGGAACAGAAACGTAAATCGTGCGCATGATTTAGCAAATCGAGGGAACAGAAACGTAAATCGTACGCACGATTTAGCAAATCGATGGAACGAAACAGTAAATCGTGCGCACAATTTAGCAAATCGAGGGAACAGAAACGTAAATCGTGCGCATGATTTAGCAAATCGAGGGAACGAAACAGTAAATCATGCACATGATTTATAAATCGAGGGAACAAAACAGTAAATCATGCGCACAATTTAGCAAATCGAGGGAACGAAACAGTAAATCGTGCGCACAATTTAGCAAATCGAAGGAATGAAACAGTAAATCGTGTGCACAAAACAGTCAATCATACGCACGATTTAGCAAATCGAGGAAACGAAACAGTCAATCATGCGCACGATTTAGCAAATCGAGGAAACGAAACAGTCAATCATGCGCACGATTTAGCAAATCGAAGGAACGAAACAGTAAATCGCGCGCACAAAACAGTCAATCGTACGCACGATTTAGCAAATCGATGGAACGAAACAGTAAATCGTGCGCACGATTTAGCAAATCGAGGGAACAGAAACGTAAATCGTGCGCATGATTTAGCAAATCGAGGGAACGAAACAGTAAATCGTGCGCACAATTTAGCAAATCGAAGGAACGAAACAGTAAATCGCGCGCACAAAACAGTCAATCGTACGCACGATTTAGCAAATCGATGGAACGAAACAGTAAATCGTGCGCACGATTTAGCAAATCGAGGGAACAGAAACGTAAATCATGCGCATGATTTATAAATCGAGGGAACAAAACAGTAAATCATGCGCACAATTTAGCAAATCGAGGGAACGAAACAGTAAATCGTGCGCACAATTTAGCAAATCGAAGGAATGAAACAGTAAATCGTGTGCACAAAACAGTCAATCGTACGCACGATTTAGCAAATCGATGGAACGAAACAGTAAATCGTGCGCACGATTTAGCAAATCGAGGGAACAGAAACGTAAATCGTGCGCATGATTTAGCAAATCGAGGGAACAGAAACGTAAATCGTACGCACGATTTAGCAAATCGATGGAACGAAACAGTAAATCGTGCGCGCGATTTAGCAAATCGAGGGAACAGAAACGTAAATCGTGCGCATGATTTAGCAAATCGAGGGAACGAAACAGTAAATCATGCACATGATTTATAAATCGAGGGAACAAAACAGTAAATCATGCGCACAATTTAGCAAATCGAGGGAACGAAACAGTAAATCGTGCGCACAATTTAGCAAATCGAAGGAATGAAACAGTAAATCGTGTGCACAAAACAGTCAATCGTACGCACGATTTAGCAAATCGATGGAACGAAACAGTAAATCGTGCGCACGATTTAGCAAATCGAGGGAACAGAAACGTAAATCGTGCGCATGATTTAGCAAATCGAGGGAACAGAAACGTAAATCGTACGCACGATTTAGCAAATCGAGGGAACAGAAACGTAAATCGTGCGCATGATTTAGCAAATCGAGGGAACAGAAACGTAAATCGTACGCACGATTTAGCAAATCGATGGAACGAAACAGTAAATCGTGCGCGCGATTTAGCAAATCGAGGGAACAGAAACGTAAATCGTGCGCATGATTTAGCAAATCGAGGGAACGAAACAGTAAATCATGCACATGATTTATAAATCGAGGGAACGAAACAGTAAATCATGCGCACAATTTAGCAAATCGAGGGAACGAAACAGTAAATCGTGCGCACAATTTAGCAAATCGATGGAATGAAACAGTAAATCGTGTGCACAAAACAGTCAATCGTACGCACGATTTAGCAAATCGAGGGAACGAAACAGTAAATCGTGCGCACAATTTAGCAAATCGAAGGAACGAAACAGTAAATCGCGCGCACAAAACAGTCAATCGTACGCACGATTTAGCAAATCGATGGAACGAAACAGTAAATCGTGCGCACGATTTAGCAAATCGAGGGAACAGAAACGTAAATCGTGCGCATGATTTAGCAAATCGAGGGAACAGAAACGTAAATCGTACGCACGATTTAGCAAATCGATGGAACGAAACAGTAAATCGTGCGCACAATTTAGCAAATCGAGGGAACGAAACAGTAAATCATGCACATGATTTATAAATCGAGGGAACAAAACAGTAAATCATGCGCACAATTTAGCAAATCGAGGGAACGAAACAGTAAATCGTGCGCACAATTTAGCAAATCGAAGGAATGAAACAGTAAATCGTGTGCACAAAACAGTCAATCATGCGCACGATTTAGCAAATCGAGGGAACGAAAAAGTAAATAGTGCGCACAATTTAGCAAATAAAGGGAACGAAACAGTAAATCGTGCGCACAATTTAGCAAATCGAAGGAATGAAACAGTAAATCGTGTGCACAAAACAGTCAATCATACGCACGATTTAGCAAATCGAGGAAACAAAACAGTCAATCATGCGCACGATTTAGCAAATCGAGGGAACGAAAAAAGTAAATAGTGCGCACAATTTAGCAAATAAAGGGAACGAAACAGTAAATCGTGCGCACAATTTAGCAAATCGAAGGAATGAAACAGTAAATCGTGTGCACAAAACAGTCAATCATACGCACGATTTAGCAAATCGAGGGAACGAAAAAAGTAAATAGTGCGCACAATTTAGCAAATAAAGGGAACGAAACAGTAAATCGTGCACACAATTTAGCAAATCGAAGGAATGAAACAGTAAATCGTGTGCACAAAACAGTCAATCATACGCACGATTTAGCAAATCGAGGAAACAAAACAGTCAATCATGCGCACGATTTAGCAAATCGAGGGAACGAAAAAAGTAAATAGTGCGCACAATTTAGCAAATAAAGGGAACAAAACAGTAAATCGTGCACACAATTTAGCAAATCGAAGGAACGAAACAGTAAATCGTGCGCACAAAACAGTCAATCGTGCGCACGATTTAGCAAATCGAGGGAACAAAACCACAAATCGAGGGAACGAAACAACAAATCAAGGGAACGAAACAGCAAATTGAGAAATAGCAAATCGATTTGCTAAATCGTGCGCATAGGCATATTTTGATGCAACTTGAGTCAAAGGCATGCGTCCTCAGTATTACCTGTTGTCTATATGCATCAAGTTTCCTAAAGTTTGAACATTGCATTGAGCAGATATAGGCCAGACCGTTTAATTGGCTTAAATCTTCGCAAAACTTTTTTTCATGAGGGTCTTGGAATGATACATGCCAATTTTTGTGCGAACTGAAACAACAGCCTAAATGGAGTTCGAAAAAGTTATTCTAGCCTTTATCGTTCTAGCGTATGAACTAAATTGTAAAAATACCTATTATAGCGCCACCTGGTGTCCAATGGATGTGGGTGAGGTAGAGCTGCGCAATTAATCATTAAAAGATGGCGATCTCGATTCAGACACCCACACGATCTCATTCCTAAATGACAACGATTTGCTCTTTCTATTAATCCTTTAACAAAATCACATCTGAACATTCAGATCTGTGTTGGCGCTGCTGCTGATCTAGAGAGAGCAGTTGTCATGTATAGATATGAAACACAAACAGTCTTTTCAACCACACATTATCAGACCTACCCATAACCCCGCCCCTAAACCTACCCGTCACTGGGGTTTAGAATTTGTACGAATTAGCCACGTCGTAAAATACATACGAATTTGTCGTAAGATAGCGTTGGGATGTCTGAGTAATGGAGGGGATTTGGAACCATCCCGCCAAGTTTGAGATCTCTTCCACTAACGGTCTCTTTAGGGCTGGAAAAGAATAATAAATCGAATATAATAGGATTCCAGGACCTTCAGTTTTTGCACCTCTAATGGCAATTAACATCAGTGTGTGCTGGGAAATGGAGACCTGAGGTGAAAAATAAGCAAACAGAACAAAAAATATGCAGCGCCAGTGTTCCCTAATCTGCAGCATTTCCAGATATTTAATATCTGAATATTCCACGGGCATCAGTGGTGCATTGGGCTTCTATCAGATCATGTCTGATCGTGGCGATTGTCACTCACGACAATCCGATTTCAGGCATTTGTCAGTGATTTCCACAAAACTGTTGGCGAGTAAAAGTTAGGGATAAACTTGTGCAGTATAAACCCGGCATAATCTGCAGAGTTTTCAGGACAATTAATAGAAGCTGCACTGGCAATGCCAAGGTCATGGGTTCGATTCCCATTTAATGCATGAACCTCTAAAGTATAGACTTTAAATGCAATGTAAGTCTCTTTGGATAAAAGCATCTTCCAAAATGCATAAATGTACTAGAACAGCTGAATCAGATAATGTAAATACGAACCAAGTTTTGTGTGTTCGTAAGCCAGTGAATGCACCAACAACAACGGGATGCAGACAGACAGACATGCGCGTCAGACAGGAGTGATGAGTCGACTGCACGGGTGCTTGGAGGAGGAGCAGCTGCGCGGCTGGAATTCTGCAGTGGTTGCAGATCTCTACTATGAGGTCATGTTGCACATTACTCATGAGGAGAGAATGCATTGTTGTTGTTTTTAAGACACGGCTGTTGCGAGAGCTCGCGTGTCCCTCACAATGAATGCGGCCTTAGAAATGTGCCTTGAATTGGCCACAGGAAACAATGTGAGCAGCATACTTTCCTGCGCAGCCTTTATATCATGGATTAGTTTCACCTTAGTGGCCTGGAATCGGGGAAAGATGTTTTCAATGGAGCTGCACACACTTACATGGGGGATGTCCAGTTAGCAGAACAGGAACACAGCCGTTAGGAGCTTTGAAAGGGTAAAGGAGGCCTAGTGGTATCAGTGTGTCATTGTGCCATACATGTATGCTGCTATTTGTTCGGTAAAACGCTAAAGGAGAATCTTCACACAGCTCTTTTTCATACAACTATAGTGACCACAACTGTCCAGCTCCAAAAGGGACACTATGCGTATGTTTATGAGCACTGAACAAACATCTGGTCTTTAATAATGTTCTCAAAACGTTAGCACAAAAACATTATTCATACATCGTTCATGTTACGTTTTTTTTTTTCTGAAACCTTTTTCATTTTTTAAATGTTAATACTTGTTTCAGAACGTTCAGAGAACATTCAAAAGTAACGTTTCCATAATGTTTGCAAAATAAAAAATAAAAAATGGAATGTTCCCTTAACATTTGTGTAAGCAAGAAAAAATACTTTCAAAATATTTTAAAAACTTGACATTTTGAACATTCCGGGAACATTCATAAATAATGTTTTCTTAATAGGAACATTATCAAAACGTTCTTAGAAACTATTATATATGTTAGTTGGGTTTTCGTCAGTCCGAATAAAACCAATCCAAATGCAACTGTCGTATTTTTGAAACCAATTTTGCAATCCGAAAAGTTCATGCGAAAGTCGCCACGAATATTTGAATAAAAACTATATGAATATATGATTCAGAAAGCATTTGGATTCAAAAGTTTACGTGACTAATATTTTTCTTATTTAAGATCTACACCACTCCTTTCAATCAAATTGAAATTCAGATCAAGCTCCTACGGATCATTTGAGGTGTTTTACATTAAGGCTGTGTTCACACTTGGCAGGTTTGTTTGGAATAAAATGAAACCTGGTGTGACTCTGGTGCACACCAAACAAGCTCTGTGCGGTTTGACTGAAATATGAACGCAAGAAGGACCAAAGACATTTAAATGAACCAAAAACAGGACACCTAGGGCTCTATCATACACCCGGCGCAATGCGACATCAGTTGCAACGCAAGTGTTTTTTGCTAGTTTCAGCCCGACGCAGTTATCATTTTCACGTCCTGCATGACGTTGTTTAAATAGCAAATGCATTTGCGCCCATCTGTTCACCCATAGGCGTGCTGGTCTGAAAACAAGGTGTGTTCAGGTGCATTGTTGGCATGTTGCTATTTTGAGACAAATGAAAACGACTGCGCCACTGACCAGCAAAAACCTGGTCTAAAGTCAATGTTTTTTTGTGTTAATTAAAAATAAAAAGATTCCTCTCTGGAGAAGCGTTCTTTCCGCTTGCAAATTTTGGCATTTAAATAGCAAATCCGCCATGGTGCGAGCGCATCTGGCTTTAAAGGGAATGAGAGATGAGACTCTGATTGGTTTATTGCACGTTACGCCCAAAACACACCCATTACAAGAGAATAGGAACAGCCCTTTTGGACCATGTGCCTGTTGTGCTGACCATTTTTTCTAGTGATCGACTGATATTGATTGTTTAGAACCGATACCGATAATTTGTGTGTTTCTGTCCCCGATAACTGATATGCAGAACCAATATTTATTTACTGTTATACTTCTGTTTTTGACACGATTACCACACCACTGAACTGAACAAACCATTTTATTTATAATAATAAAATAAATTAAGGACAGGAGTCATATCAACTTTGCAGAAATTTTAAACTACAGTTTTAGTAGATTTATAAGCTGTTTAACAGGCTAAAGTAAAGAGTGAAGAATAATTCGCTGGATAATGTTAAATAACTGAATAATATTCTCTGAAATATTGGAATATAACAAACAAAACATCGTATTTTATTGCATTTCTCAACTGGTATGTTATATCAGAATTATTAATAATGTTTTTGTCGTTATGGATTATGAAATATCCGATGTCAAAGCGCTGTTTATCTATGCGTTTACACAGAACTCAAACTGCGATCGCTCGCGGAGATAATAAATAATTAATTTCCATAGAGTTGCGTTTACTTGGATGTTTTCTTAGCGAATTAATGGTTATATAGTAAATGTTTATATACAGTGGGTACGGAAAGTATTCAGACCCCCTTACATTTTTCACTCTTTGTTATATTGCAGCCATTTGCTAAAATCATTTAAGTTTATTCTTTTTCCTGATGAATGTACGCACAGCACCCCATATTGACAGAAAAACACAGAATTGTTGACATTTTTGCAGATTTATTAAAAAAGAAAAACAAATATCACATGGTCCTAAGTATTCAGACCCTTTGCTGTGACACTCATATATTTAACTCAGGTGCTGTCCATTTCTTCTGATCATCCTTGAGATGGTTCTATACCTTCATTTGAGTCCAGCTGTGTTTGATTATACTGACTGGACTTGATTAGGAAAGCCACACACCTGTCTATATAAGACCTTACAGCTCACAGTGCATGTCAGAGCAAATGAGAATCATGAGGTCAAAGGAACTGCCTGAAGAGCTCAGAGACTGAATTGTGGCAAGGCACAGATCTGGCCAAGGTTACAAAAACATTTCTGCTGCACTTAAGGTTCCTAAGAGCACAGTGGCCTCCATAATCCTTAAATGGAAGACGCTTAGGACGACCAGAACCCTTCCTAGAGCTATCGGGGGAGAAGAGCCTTGGTGAGAGAGGTAAAGAAGAACCCAAAGATCACTGTGGCTGAGCTCCAGAGATGCAGTCGGGAGATGGGAGAAAGTTGTAGAAAGTCAACCATCACTGCAGCCCTCCACCAGTCGGGGCTTTATGGCAGAGTGGCCCGACGGAAGCCTCTCCTCAGTGCAAGACACATGAAAGCCCGCATGGAGTTTGCTAAAAAACACCTGAAGGACTCCAAGATGGTGAGAAATAAGATTCTCTGGTCTGATGTGACCAAGATAGAACTTTTTGGCCTCATTTCTAAGCGGTATGTGTGGAGAAAACCAGGCACTGCTCATCACCTGTCCAATACAGTCCCAACAGTGAAGCATGGTGGTGGCAGCATCATGCTGTGGGGGTGTTTTTCAGCTGCAGGGACAGGACGACTGGTTGCAATCGAGGGAAAGATGAATGCTGCCAAGTACAGGGATATCCTGGACGAAAACCTTCTCCAGAGTGCTCAGGACCTCAAACTGGGCCGAAGGTTTACCTTCCAACAAGACAATGACCCTAAGCACACAGCTAAAATAACGAAGGAGTGGCTTCACAACAACTCCGTGACTGTTCTTGAATGGCCCAGCCAGAGCCCTGACTTAAACCCAATTGAGCATCTCTGGAGAGACCTAAAAATGGCTGTCCACCAACGTTTACCATCCAACCTGACAGAACTGGAGAGGATCTGCAAGGAGGAATGGCAGAGGATCCCCAAATCCAGGTGTGAAAAACTTGTTGCATCTTTCCCAAAAAGACTCATGGCTGTATTAGATCAAAAGGGTGCTTCTACTAAAGACTGAGCAAAGGGTCTGAATACTTAGGACCGTGTGATATTTCAGTTTTTCTTTGTTAATAAATCTGCAAAAATGTCAACAATTCTGTGTTTTTCTGTCAATATGGGGTGCTGTGTGTACATTAATGAGGGAAAAAAATGAACTTAAATGATTTTAGCAAATGGCTGCAATATAACAAAGAGTGAAAAATTTAAGGGGGTCTGAATACTTTCCGTACCCACTGTAATTACGGTGTTTAAAACAAGTGAATCTTGTTAAAACTTACATGCGGTGGCCATTTTGGAGAATTTCCTGAGAATAAACCCGCTGAGTGAACAGCAAAATGCAGACGACTTCACGAGACTAATGATGAGCATAGACAACAGAGAGAGAATTAAATTCAGCGCTTTTATTTCCAACATGTGCTCATTCATGGCTGTATTATTTAATTCATGCAAAGTTACATCTTTATTGGGACAAGACTTGACGGATGAGCTTGTCTCTATTTCTTAGCTACTAAACTAGCTACATTTCAGGCATTTATGTAACATCTAATTTGTGCATTAATGGCTGTTATGTTAAATAAAGTTTACTAATTACAGCAAAGCAAGTAAGTATACTTTACATGTGCACGCCGTTGTCTCGTCTCCCCTCAGATGCGCTGTAATGGCGATCAATTCTCAAAACACCCACAAGATGGCGCCGTTTATCGGTAAATGCGATATTACAAAACTGATATCCGATTACGGTACAATGCTTAAATATTGGGGAAAATATAAGTAAATCGATATATCACTCAAATTTTTTCCTAGTTAAGCTAGCAAATGTGGATTCAGACATGCCCGAAGTGCAACTGCGCCATGCGCTTAGATCGTTAAAATCGGGTCTTTCTCGTCATAGTTCTGCTATTACCCATCACAGTTCAGTACAGGTGTCAGAACTGCCGTCTTCTTGCAGATATTTGTTTGTGTAATGGAGAAATTACTGCCGCTGTTTTGATTGTTTGATGTTCGGTAAGTTACAAATTACTTTTTTTTTTTTCTTTTTTTGATCCAGACCAAAAGAACCAAGAAACCCTAACTACAAATGTGAATACACCCTAAAGGCCCGTTCACACCAAGAACGATAGCTATAAAGATAACCGCTATCGTACCAATGAACGATAACAGTCTGTGTATTGTAAGCTCACGCGCTGCGGTTTCAAAGTGTGTACAACATGTTTTTGCTGTTCTTGTTGCATTTACACGCTTTAACCAGCAGATTGGTTTGGAGTGAATAGCTAGTGTAATCGATCTAATCTAACAGTGAATTTAGCTGACAAAGTCAATATAGCGGACTTCAAAGGAAGCAAGACGATGTTGTTGAAACTAGCGCTGGATACCTGAGGTCATTTTATTTTACACTGTTTGCTAGCCTGACATTATGATCTCATCATTAATACTTCTCACCATTTATCCCGAGGGTATGACCGATATCCATTTTCTTTAAAGTATCCTTGAAAAGGGGGGTTGACTTGTAAAAACAGTGGTGGCTTTTTCTGGACCTCGGCGATGAACTTCTCCGCAGTGTCGTCCGCCATTCTATTAGCGCCACAGTTCACTCCGACTCGCCCAGAAAAACACAAGTTATGAGAAACGGACAAGGGCAACATTTTCATCAAATTTCAGATTGTTTTTCACCAAGCCCTATCATATACCTCAGATCATTTTGCTACTCTTCTGCATCTTTTTTAAAAGCTTGATGCTGATCGCTATTTACAGCCATTATATGGATGAGCTTGTGATTGTGTGTTGACCGTGTTTTTTTTCTTTAAGTAAATAGACTTTTTTTTTTTTTTCTTCTTTTTTTAAATCTCCTTTTGTGGTCTATAAAAGAAAGAAGGGCATACGGCATTGGAACACCAGGGTGAGTAAATGATGACTTAATTTTCATTTTAGGGTGTACTATCCCTTTAAATTTGAACACAATGGCGAGGTTTGACAGCTGGAAGACTGTCAGTGAATAAGTCAAAATATGACTTAAGAAGAGCATAAAACAAAAGAAATGCTGTTTTGTTTTTTGTTATTTTTGGAGCTTGACAGTCATGGTCCCGATTCACTGTTGCTGTGTGGAAACGAGCTGCACGAAGACTTTTTGCTAGAATGAAATAACAGCATACAGGTTTGGATTGTCAGAATTTATTTTTTTTAGCAAATGAAGTCATTATTTCTGAATCCTCAAAAAATGAACCTGTTACAATATGAATCTTTTATTATCAAATGAAAAACCACACACTGCTTGATAATGATAAACAAGAATATGCAAACTAATATACATAATAAATAAGTATATTGGCAAAATTTGAGGAAAATGCTTCTACATGCAATATATTTTAATCTGGGGTCCCACGTAAACAGCAATATTTCACCTTTACTCATATTATACAGCTAAATTATACTTATTTACACCTTTTTTTTTTTTTTTAAATATAATTATTACAGATGTTTCATGAGATACTTTACTGAAGAAACTTAACAGACAAATCCACATTAAAACACAAATCATAACTGCTTTTCCATTTCATCACCAGGAACGTTTTAACTAAAAACACACCACACATTTGTCTAAAGTGGCATTATAAAAGCTTAAAATATATTACACTGAAACCCAAAATCCAAACTCTTATTAAACAAGCCTATTCCACAGACAAAGATGAAACAAACTTGCTTAGACACGCTTTTCAGTCAACAGCAAAATATTTAGAATATATATTTAGATTTGTTTATAAAGCTGACAGTTCACTTATAAAAAGAAACATTTGTGACTGACACTCATGATAAATAAAGGGCGTGTGGCCACACATAAAGAGTCCTGTAGGTGGCGCTCTCTGTTTACAGGTAGGAAGGCGATTTGAAGTCTTCTGGAACGTCACTGTCTAGTTTGCAGATGACCTTGTAGATGGCTTTTTTCCAGGAGGGGTCGGAGTCTTTGGACAGGGAGATGGCGCTGTAGAACTCCTGAAGTGTGATTTCAGCCACCTCCAAGAATCTGTCAGGAACCTGAGGATAAACGTTTGAAACAGACCTCTGTCAGGATACAGTGTCACAAACACTGACTCAAGCCATACATACTGCCATGCCTGCTGATTAGTGCTGTTAGTGAATCCTCACCAGTACTAGTGCTGATCAGTGTGTTTGTGCTACAGTCATCAGTGATTCTTCAAATCATGTGTGCTGTTGAGGACAACACACTGGAAAACCTTAGAAACACCTTAGTAACCAGCCAGAATGCCCTGGCAACCACCCAGAACCACAATACAAGCACCTAGAAACCAGCCAAAATACCCTAGCAATAACATAAAATTCCTTGGGAACCACTAGCCTTGAAACCACCTAACAATGCCTTAGCAACCACCCAAAATACCCTAGCAAAGACCTAAAATGAATAAGCAACCACACAGAACACACTAGGCTTGAAACCATTTAGCAATGCCTTAGCAACCACTCAGAATGCCCTGGTAACCACCCAGAACCACAATGCAAGCACCTAGCAACCACCCAGAACACTCTAGCAATTACTTAACTGGCATCCAGAATGCCCTATCAACAACCTAAATTGCCTTAGCAACCACCCAGAACACAACAGCTTAGGAACACCCTAACAATAACCTTAGCAACCACAGAATTTCCTGGCAACCACACAGAACTACAATGCAAGCACTTAGCAACCATCCAAAATGTTCTAGTAACAACTTAAAATGTCTTAGCAACCGCCCAGAACACCCTATTCTATAAACCACCTAACAACATCCCAAAATACCCCAGAAACAACCACAAATGTCCTAGCAACCATCCAGAACACACATGCCTAGAAACTACTTAACAATGCCTTAGCAACTACACAGAATGCCCTAGCAACCACCTAACAACCACCCAGAATACACTAGTAACAACTTAAAATGCCTTAGCAACCACTAAGAACCCCCTAGCCTATAAACCACCTAACAACCACTCCAAATGCCCTAGCAACAACCCAAAATGCCTTAGTAACCACCTTACAACCAATCAGAATCCCCTGATAAGAAATTAAAATGCCTTAGCAACCACCTAGAACACACATGCCTAGAAACCACTTAACAATGCCTTAGCAACCACACAGAATGCCCTAGCAACCACTTAACAACCACCCAGAATACACTAGTAACAACTTAAAATGCCTTAGCAACCACCAAGAACCCCCTAACCTATAAACCACCTAACAACCTCCCCAAATATCCTAGCAACAACCCAAAATGCCTTAGCAGCCACCTAACAATCACCCTGAATGTCCTGGCAACCACCCAGAACCAACATGCAAGCACTTAGCAACCACCTAACAACTATCCAGAATACTCTAGTAACAACCTAAAATGCCTTAGCAAGTACTGAGAACATCCCAGCCTATAAACCACCTAACAACCACTCCGAATACCCTAGCAACAACCTAAAATGCCTTAGCAACCACCCAGAACACTCTTGTCTTGAAACCACTTAGCAACGCCTTAGCAACCTGCCAAAATTCCCTAGCAACCACCCAGAACCACAATGCAAGCACCTGACAACTAGACATGTGCCGATATTTGGTAATGCGACATATCACGATAATGAATATGCACAATATTATTATTGTGGGAACTTCAAAATACCGTAAATAATAATTTATTACCAATTATTAGCATTTTTATAATGCATTTAAGAATACTTTCCCTATCAACTGTATAAAATGCTCAACACCGCTGTATTCTGCGTCAAAGGGACACGCGCTCAGATGTAAACAAGCCCAACTTGCATGAGAAGCACATGGCGGAAAGAGTGAAGGAGACGCACTGAATGAAAGTGCAAGTTCACTCTCTGACAGCAGAGGGCAGAAATGCAGCGGTTACCCCAGAAACCCCGCAAACTACACTAGTGAAGTTTTTAAAATGCTTCAAACTGCCATTCAGTTTTTTGTAATCTCAGTGTTGTTCATCACAGCACCAAATACTTAATACTTAAAGACTTAATACGCTATTTGTTTTCAAACTTAAACATTTTTATATTTTAATCTGGACTACAACATGCCCTAATGATTAGAAATGTTCTGATTATTTGTTATTGTTCAGTAAAACTTTGAGACATACGGCTTCGTTAGTTAATGTGTTAATTCTTTATTACCAAACTAACAATGAAAAATACTTATAAAGAATTAATTATTCATAGTTAATATTAATTTCTTAGTTACTGTTTAATAACATTACTAAAATCAAAAGAACTTATTTAATGAACCTGAGATAAAACTAACAATGATCAGTTGGGTTTCTTAACTAACATTAACAAAAAATAATACTTTCTGTAACAAATGTAGCTATTGCTCAATCTTAGTTAATGCATTAAATAACGAGACCTTATTGTAGTGTTACCTGTTGTTCTTTATAGCCTAATTCTTTTGCACTTTAATCTGTTTAAACATTTTACTTTATATATATTTTTTGTGTATTGTATTATTGTATTTAAACATTCAGAGTTATTAAACCTGTTATACTATGACAACACTTTTTTTTGCAACTTATTCCAATATCATGATAATACCATATACCGCGATTATACCGCAACATGAACATTTGATACCATCACATGCCTACCGACAACTAGTCAACACCCTAGCAACAGCCTAAAATTCCTAAAAAACGAGTGAAGGAGACGCGCTGAATGAAAGTGCACGTTCACTCTCTGACAGCAGAGGGTGCTGATGGTACAGCAGAAATGCAGCGGTTACCCCAGAAACCCCGCAAACTGCGCAACTTATTTCAATATCGTGATAATACCGTATACCGTGATTAATCGCAACATGAACATTTGATACCATCACATGCCTACTGACAACTACTCAACACCCTAGCAACAGCCTAAAATTCCTAAAAAACGAGTGAAGGAGACGCGCTGAATGAAAGTGCACGTTCACTCTCTGACAGCAGAGGGTGCTGATGGTACAGCAGAAATGCAGCGGTTACCCCAGAAACCCCGCAACTTATTTCAATATCGTGATAATACCGTATACCGTGATTAATCGCAACATGAACATTTGATACCATCACATGCCTACTGACAACTACTCAACACCCTAGCAACAGCCTAAAATTCCTAAAAAACGAGTGAAGGAGACGCGCTGAATGAAAGTGCACGTTCACTCTCTGACAGCAGAGGGTGCTGATGGTACAGCAGAAATGCAGCGGTTACCCCAGAAACCCCGCAACTTATTTCAATATCGTGATAATACCGTATACCGTGATTAATCGCAACATGAACATTTGATACCATCACATGCCTACTGACAACTACTCAACACCCTAGCAACAGCCTAAAACTCCTTAGCAACCACTCAGAACCAAAATGCAAGCACCTAGCAAACACTCAAAACATCCTAGCAACAGAATACACCTAGCAACCTTAGCCATCACCCAGAACGCCTATAAACCACCTAACAACCACCCACATCACCATAGCAACCGCACAACAATGTGTTAAAAAACAGTCAGAACGCCTTAGCAAATGCATAGCCCTGGCAACTGGCCACAACCCCCTAGCAACGTGCTGGCAAGTTTGCAGGTCAAGTCTTGATGGTCTAACCAACCGCAGGTTCATGTCAAGCAGCTCAAGGTCAGTGTCAGAATCAATGTGACCGATGTTAAAGAGCAACTGCTCATGCCTACAGAACTCTGAGTCAACACCGTCAGCCCTTGATCTTCACGCAGCATCTTTAGTGTTCTCATTTTAAAGCGCAGTGGCAATAAACCAAATACAGTGTCAGAATCATTAGGTGAGCAGTGTGGATGGACGCTTTGATTTCCTACAGCCTGTTGCTTCGAACTTAACTGCTCGGAAAATGCATGAAAGGACTCCGTTCCCATCGCAGGAATTCAGGCGGCGCATCACTTTGAAGGACTCGGCTTGTGTATGAGGGTGGGAAGAAGGTGGATCTATCCGGTGGCATTATTTCCCGAAGAGTAGCTCCGCTCACTGTTGACAGTTTTGTTTCTCGTGCATCTCCAGACACAAAAGCAGGCCCTGGGAAAGGAATGTCTTGGTGCTGAGGTAAAGACAACTGTCTCCGCTCGTTCCCATCGGGCGGCCCATCACTCTTGGGATTTCTGGCTTCTTTCGCATCAGTAGCAATCCAAACGGCAGTCAGGCGTGGCCGGGGCATAATCTCAAGTTGTTTTAGCAGATGCTGCAGCTTCCTCTTCCCACAGTTTGATGCAGCAGCGCTGGGCTCTGGGATCATGGCCGTCTACGGCCGCGCAGCTACAGGTGCGGCTCGACGCGCGGGTCAGACTGAGGACACCTGACTGAAAGGACCGGCTTAGACTAGCATGAATCTCTCTGCTGGTTTATGCTACAGATCAGCATCAGAAACACAACATACTATACGCTGGTGAGCAGTAATGCTGGTCTTTAAGTCTCTGATGTGAAACTGAACTTTATTTAGCAAATAATCAATGGGTCATTCCGTGTCAACTCAACCAGGCTAAAAAATTGTGTTAATATTTTTTCTGTACAAAGACAAACATAAATAGTGTTCAAAGCCAAAATATTAAATGTCACAGATGTATTTTTACTGAGTAAAAACTTTTACTGAGTTTTGTAGAGGGGGTCAAAATGACAATTTGGAGATTTGGAGTCAATTTACAGGGGTGTAAAAATGACTTTAGAAAGATGGCAGCATGATTATTTTATTTTTTACACAGAGATTGGTAGATCTATTAGTAAAATCTGTTGACTTTATCAATCTTTGTTTCATTATATGCCAATGGTGACAGTTCAAAAATAGGAAAAAGCACTTTTTTTGCCTCATGTTTGCATGCCTTCAGATTCTGGTTCTACTAAACTTTCCTTTTGGTATCTTCATTTTAAAGGTCCTCGATGGTTCAGTGCCAGAGATATGGAGATCTTAATGCAGCTCCATGAGCAAACTGGTAAATTGTACAAATTTTCAGTGGTCAAAAACCAAATGTCGAAAGCGGGGGGAAAATGGCTTACAAACCATTTCTGTGTAAAGTTATATCCAGTTTTACTACTTCACCACCGTAAATCCTAAAACGAATGTAAAAATGATGATTTAACTCTATTAGACACTAATATAGAGGCTAGTCTGTAGTCCATGTATTGGTGCCAAAAATAATTTCTTCCTCAGTATTTTCTAGTACAAATATCTAAACATTTTAAATCAAGATACATTTACTTGAGAAGCAAAATACTTGAGATATTTCTTCTGAAAATTGTATCAAAGTTTTTTAATTATAGTAATCTTCTTTTCCCTTTGAATTAAGTTTATTTTTCTGACCCCATTGGCAGATATTGTTTCTTGTTTTTTTTATTATTTAGAGCTCAAATAATACACAGGATTTACAGCAACAGAAGAATTAATGAAAACTATAACCTTTACGTTTCTGCTTTTAAACCCTCCAATAGTTGACCTCATCGTGTCATGCTAAGACTGTAGTTACTCTCAGATGTTTAACACATTTGATCATATTTACATCTATTCCAGAGAATTCTGCAGATTATTCCCTAAAACCAGTGCAATATCTGCTTGAACTGGTCTACTTAGTTTTAGCAAACATTTCGTGTAAAGATGTGAAGACTGATGTAAGTACCTGGAAGTCATTGGCTTTGTTGTAGTGCATGTTGAGAGCGCGGAACAGCTCGGACTCTCTGGTGATGGATATGTCTTTCACATCGTTAACGCCGTCTATGATGGCCTGACGAGCAAACTTCTCCATCTGGATGTAGTAGAACTCTCTGAAGTTACTGAACCACTTGATCAGCTGGGACGTGATGCAGCGATTGAACTAAAACAGGGAAATATTCATAAATACAAGTGTCAAATGAAGAGGGACAGAACAATGACAAAGAACTAATATGCTGTTTGCATAAATCTAATACATTTTTAGGCTGCTCTGCCTCATTTTCTAACAGCGCTAGTCAGTGTCAAAATGAATGAGATGACCAATCATATCAAAGAAGGCAGGGCTTACTGTTTACAGAACCCGAAAACGTGAATTTTTAAGGGTGAAAAAGTGCAAGGAAAGATACAGTATCTAAACATTTAAAATCTTTTCTATTTTGCCATTTTGAAACATTAACTTAGCCGTTTCAGCATATTAGGCATATGATTAACAGTGAATGGTGCACATTTTAAAATAAACATATTATTTGCAAATATTTCAAATGCATTACTTCAGAATAAATTCTAGTTCTTTTACTGTTTTCTTACTTTTTCACTTTTTAAAACGTGTTAAATCAGATGACAATAACAATTACTCTATTTTAATCTGTCTTTATTTTGATGAACCAATACTGATTCTTAAATCTCAAGATTCGATCTTTTAGTCTATGTTGTTTTCGGTTGATGAATGAACAAAACTTCACTAAACATTATGGGCCATATTTACTAATTGGGGAAAATTAGCGAGAAAACGCAATTCCACAAATGCGGCGATGGGAGTGGCTAGTTTTGCGCGTGATCTACTGCTGACACGCAAATTAAAGAACACAGATGCAGTCAAATCATTTATGCAATGACCAACGCAATCTACCAAGAACAGCGTAAATTAGCTTTGGGTCGCAAATAAGCAGAGCTGATGCTCTCATCAGGCACAACTTGTTATATACGGATAACGTCTTCCTTCCTTATAACGTGGCATCCCAAAGAAAAGAGTGGAAATACATTTTGCGTCTGAAAGGGAAACTCCTACAAATGCATATGCAATAAGGTCAGCCGCAAAAACAACTCAGTCCACACCTTTTCAGCGCTAATTTTGCACCGCGTGTCTTTAGTAAATCCTGACAGTAGTTTTTTAATGCCAAAAGAGAGTTTGCGCTGCTGCAAGCTGTTAGTGAACCTGCCCTATTTGTAGCTCCAGCCATCCAATAATCGCAATAATCTTCTAACAATGTGTTTTGATACTTTTGATATGTAACAAAGTCTCATCTTTCAAATTCTGTCAATCTTATCATGAAATTCAAACAATGAATTCAAGTTTTAGTACAGCCACCGATTAAAGGTTTATATTTCAACAACGAATTGGAGTAGAAAAGTAATTAAGTCATTAAAAACTTGCCTTTTGTGCAATTTAAATGTTTGTATATAACTCAGTTTTGAGTGTTGATTATTATATCTAAAAACAAAATAGCAATTAAATTTAATAGTTTAGCCTTTAATATTATACTAATGTACCAAATGACAGGACTCCCTGTGTGGTTTTTGACATGGACTTTACCTGATATTTACCTGGACCTGAATTTAATCAAATTTAAATCAGAATCTTATTAAGAGATTGTGAATCAATTTGTGAAATCTGTGTCAATACCCAGTGCTGGCTCTTGAATTTATGATAAAACAAGTGAAAAAAATCCCACAGACACACACTGAAGGAGCAGGTCTGGATCTGAGATTGCTTGACTAGAGGGCATTTCAGAAACTGTGGCACAGACTCGATTCAATTCATAGGTTTCTGATGGAATTCAAAAGCAATTTTTGCAAATTCAGAAAGATTCACTTTGAATCATAACGAAACTACATTAGATTCAAATAATTCAATTATTTTATTACTGCATCTTGAGCAAGAAAAACAAGAAAAACTGGTACTTTATTGCACCAAAAGAAAGTAAATATTTGTAGGCTACAGTTGAGATCATGAGTTTATCCTTGCAGAATCTGTAAAATGTTAATAATAATAATAATAATAATAAAAATGAAAATTGCATTTTGTTTTTATTTAGTACTGCTATTTAAAAAAAGAGCTATTTCACACAAGAGAAGTTTACTTATAGACCACATGACTATAATAATAACTGTAATTACACAGAATACTGTTCAAACATTTACATAGGTTTCATTCTTAATACTGTGTGTCATTACCTGGATGATCAAAAGCTTCTTGAGCATCAATGAATATATCAATATCACACAGTTACTGTTGGAAAGGGTTAGTGATGGATTTTTTAGTTGAACTTCTCAGGACAAACAAGGGACTCATGAACAACAAAACTTACAAACAGCACACAGTATTAAAGGTATGAAACTTTTGTTCATTTGTGTTGATTCAGTCAGTTGTTTTGTCTTATGGACTATAGAAATATCTGTTAAATAGCTTATTCAGGGCAGCACTCCCTCTTAGTTTTTTAAAATGATCAATATTTTGCAGATTCTGTCCACAACTACACATAAAGGCTATTTTGAAAACAAACAAACAACAAAAAAAAGAGAGCACAATATGCTGATAAAATATTTTAGAGCTAAGCAAAACCGTTTCACTTGAAAAATTATGTAATTTTTTCCCAAAAAATGTAAATGGCCTGGAACTCACTTTTTTAAAATAGCCTGATGTTTTGAGGTTTTCCATGACCATGTTTGAGCACTCTGACTAGAGCAATTGTGAGAGAGCTATCATGAGCTCATATAGTCAGTGTCTGTCCTGAGGAGTGATCAGAAGACACCGGAAAACTGCTCGGAAGGAGTTACGGATGGAGAGCAGGTGCAATCCCGTAAGGAACAAGCGAAGGAAAACTGCATTGCAACACGCTGTCAGCAACCTAGAATCATGGCAGTTCTCGTTTCCTAAAAGTTTTGTTTGTTGTTGTTGTAATTCTGGTGCTTGCTTTCCAAACTATTTTCAGCAACGCAGTCTGTTAAATCGGCTGTAGTCACAACTCGTCTTTCCCAGCCGATGTCTTGCACATAGAATAACATCTATCCAAACAGCAGACGAAACCCTGCCTTCACATTAGCCCTGTTATTATAACTGCTGATCCGATAACAGAGGGGCAAAAAGAGCTAAAACCTGCCCAAGGGCTCAAAGACGCTTCTTTTCGTGGAGTGTGAGAAAGGGGTCAGAAGGAAACTTCCTTCTGAGTGACTTCGGCTGACGGGAATGGAATCGGACACTGGGATTAGCCCAGCCTTTGTTTGCTGAGACTTCCCACATCAGGACAGGGAGGAGTTCGGCTGTGACTCTGTGACCCTGTGACCCTGTGACGGTCCGGACGGACACACCAGATACAGTGTCCAGCTGAGCTGCACCGAAGCGTCCAGATGGTCACTTTTCCAGTGATCTTGATTTTCTGGGCGATTTTTCTGCTTTCTGTGTGTATCATTTGCTTCTTTAAAGTCACCATGAAATCAAACTCGTAATCTTAAACGAGGGCGGGGCAACCTGTCACTCACATAAGATCCACCAATAGCAAACCACAACCATCCAATCAGTTCCCCACAGGCAAAATCAAGCCCCGCCCTACATTTGCTCTTGTTCCAGAAGCCGTTTCACTCGGATATACGTCACAAGAGGGAAGAAAAGACGAGCGCAACTTCCGTTTCATGACAGCTTTAAATTTGTCACATACTGTTGAGCACATATTTGCTGCTATTGTTAGGTGAAGAAATGACTTAACTTATTACTGATGTAACAAAACATCACTTTCAAAACCTCACTGACCAGTGTTATCAGACAAGCTTTTACGCTTTCCTAATGTTAGTCCGTGGAGGATCTGTGTATTGGGATTATTTAAAACAGAATTTGATAGCAATTACCTAAATACACTCTATCTATCTGACATTATATATTTAACATCATCAAATGTGTTTCACCACATGACTCAAACTGAAATGGTTTCTCTTATCTCTCATCAATATTTCATGTTCAGAATTAGCCTATATCAGCCTTATCAACCACACAATGTTTTCCTGACACCAACATATTGTTGTGATGTGGATTAGTAGTGAATTAGGTGACTTTCAACGGTTTTACAAAGATAATTTTTTCTTCAATTATGTGCATTTTTTTTACAAGTAACAAAAACTGAACCTTATTTATAATATATAATATAGTACTATCTATGTAATAATGTTTCCCTTAAGGGTTTGGCTTATGGTTAGTAATTATACATAATTAATGGTACTTAGCAAGGCTGTAAGAACATATTTTAGGACTGTGGATAATAGTTTAACCTAGTCACTTGCATTTTTGAACTAAGACGTGAAAATGCACACGCATTAATTTGAAGCTGATAACACAAAAATCGAGGTTCCTGTGAGACTTTGTATCAAAAACAGCCACCAGATGACGCCCACAGATTATTGATTTTGTTTTTTACGTGTTCTCCTGTCACAAATCAATACATTTCTGGCACAATATCACTTATATAACAGCAACACATATGGAAACTTAAGTTTCCCAACTATGTGTTTTGTCAAGATTAGAAAAAGATTTGATTATAAAATAGTGAAGTCAATTTTGTTATATGAAACTTGGCACCGCCCACAAGGGGGAGGAGCTTGCCAGAAGGTATATAGGGTCAGATTTACTAAACTGCAAAAAAAGTGCTGATTTAAAAAAGCACCATTAAAACATGCTTTTTTGGGGCGTTAAATAATGGCGCAAATACCAGTAAATTGACAAGCGCAAACCTTAGTAAATCATGTTGCGTGATTCATTTAAATACTCTAATCCCATAAATTTTGCGTCTGAAAGGGAAACTCCAACAAATGCATATGCAATAAGGTCAGCCACAAAAACAACTCAGTCCACACCTTTTCAGCGCTGATTCTTCACTGCGTGTCTTTAGTAAATCCCGACAGTAGTTTTTTAACAGCAAAAGAGGGTTTGCGCTGGCCCAAGTTTCATTGGTGTCCAATTTCAAAACGTTTTTCACAGGATGATTTATGATGAATACTAAAATATGTGATGGGGGGGGAAAGGCAGCGGGACGCTTAAGAATCGTCCATTTAAAATCATATTTGAAGGATGTGTCCCTTTATATATATATATATATATATATTTTTTTTTTTTTTTTACAAAATGATTAAAACATTTTTTTCTTTTTCTGAAATATGCAAGCACAAATGGAACAGTTTCCTGTCAATATGCCTGACTGGTAACACGTATATATGTAGTGTCTTAAACAGTACGGGCATTAATGTGTCATCTGAGGGAGCCGATTGAGAACCAACGAGAGTGTCATGCAATAACAACACATTGCTTTTTCCTGTTGTGTTGACTCATCACAACACTTGTGCCTCAGGACACGTTACACACTCACAGGATATGCCGCTAGACACACACACACACACACACACACGCACACAGCCTGAACTGCCCTCACTATCCGCGGCTCAGCGCTCTTCTATTGTTGTCTGGTGAAAGCTCACAGCTGAAGGGTTAACGCTGAATAGAGGAGGTTGTGCTCCTCTCCGCCGCCTCTTTTGTCTCCTTTTGCTGACTTGAGAAACTCTTCTTTTAACTTTGTCAAAGTTAAACCAGCAGTTCAGGAATTGCCACCCCAACATACAGGAATATTTGCTCAAGCGTCTAATTTTGTGTTAATATTCTGTATTTTTGCTAAAGCAACAGAACGCTCTTTTCTTTTATGACTCAATGTGATTTTTTTTTATGCGCAACTGATTATTAGGATAAATATAGAATAAGATAAAAGAGTAAATAAAATATATGAAATAAATAACTGATTTACTCTCAGATGAAAAGGTTCTACATGGAACCATGAGGGTTCCGTCAGACGCTTCATATATAGAACCTTCTATCATGGGATGATTTTAAGGATTTAGTTTTGAACTTTTTTTAATTAATTTTTAATTTTAATAAAAAATTTAGAATTAAGCAGCTCATAAACATACTTTATCACTAGAAATAATTTTAAATAACCCATTAAACATGAAATCATTATGCAATCACGTAACACATTTATCCTTCTATAGAACCTTTTACGCCTTTTTTAAATTGAGTCATGAACCCTAGAGTTATATTTAGAACCCCGTTTTTCTAATAGTGATCACGATATATACTAATTAACATTAAAGGCCCATTCACACCAAGAACGATTACTATAAAGATCAGGATTGCCAGGTTACCCACCCAATTGCTACTCAAAACTAGCCCAATCGTGTTTCAGGGGGGTCCACCGGGAAAAATCGCTTTCTGGGGGGTAAAATCTGCGTTTTTGGCGGGGTTCCCCTGGTAAAATTCACATTCCAGGGACTGAATATCATGTTATTTGAGGTCGCTTCAACCCGCGGACATGAAAAACAACCCGCGGCAACAGTGTTACAGTAGCCCAATTCCGCGGGAAAACCACAGACTTGGCAACACTGAAGATAACGATAAAGGTATAGTTTTAAAAATCATTCTGAAATATAAACGAATAGCACTGTCCACACCACAACTATAACGATAACGATATAATTGGGATCACTTTTTTTCCAGCTGTTGAACGATAAAACACTGACAGCCAATCAGAATCCATTCTAATTTAAGGGCTCGCGCATTTAAAATGGCGGACGACACTGCGGAGAAGTTAATCACAGAGGTCCAGAAAAAGCCACCACTGTTTAACAAGTCAAACCCCCTTTCCAAGGATACTTTAAGGAAAATGGATCTATGGAAAACAATCGGTCATACCCTCAGAATAAATGGTGAAGTATTAACGATATTTGCCAGGCTAGCAAACAGTGTAAAATAAAATGACCTCAGGTATCCAGCGCTAGTTTCAACAACATCGTCTTGCTTCCTTTGAAGTCGCAGTGAAAAAGACTAGGCGTTGTTTTTATTCCACTATATTGACTTCGTCAGCTAAATTCACTGTTAGATTAGATCGATTACACTAGCTATTCACTCCAAACATAGCATGCTGAGGACATCTGCTGGTTAAAGCGTGTAAATGCAACAAGAACAGCAAAAACATGTTGTACACGCTTTGAAACCGCAGCGCGTGAGCTTACAATACACAGACTGTTATCGTTCGTTGGTACGATAACGGTTATCGTTCTTGGTGTGAATGGGCCTTAAGAGAAGCATTACTGACCCATAATTTGGGTATAATGATAATTTTGCTAAATTAATGTGCATTGTCCCTTTCAAAATAAAATAAACATATTGTGCCATCATTTGGTGAAACACATACCTTGACATCAGGGAAGAAGTTCTTGAGTAAGTTCGAGCTTGGGTAACGTGTGTAGAAGAACATCAGTTTGGCTTTCTTCAGATGGTTCGGGGTCAGACCTTCCTGAATGTGAAGAGAGTTAAGGCCTCAAAAACCACACGATAAATAAAGATCTGCCAAATATGGGACAGTGATCAAAGCCCTTCATGTGTAGATGAACTTGTGCGTTTTTAAGAATCAGACAGCACTGCGCATTAACACACCCCCAAACAAATAAGCATCAATTTGTCCTATTCATCGCTCCAAATGAATTAACAGCTCTGTATTGACCAGAGAGAGTCGATTAAGCATGTGCTAACTAGAAAAAGAGCCAAACTAATTAGATTAAGAGACCTCCAAGACGTTTGCTCCACGTCTGCACATAGTAATTGCTTTGCTGTGAAACACAGAGATGAAATTGTCTCAGTGAGGATGAAGAGGATCGGCTTACGTCCTTTTTTACATTGTGAAATAATCCATGAGAGTTTCATTTTAATATACACTGTTTAGCACAAAGAAACATGTTGCTTCTTTACGTAAAGCAAAAACAACTGCTATTATTAAACAATCACTTTGAAACAGACAGACAATCACTGTTCGGCCTCAAAAAGGAGCCGCAATATTGTATAATATAAATCTAATGATGTTTAAAAGCAAAGCATTCTGCACGCTGCGGTACGGTCACATGTGTATATATATATATATGACATTCTGGCCATTGATGATGGTGTATAATGATGGCTGAGAGCTTGCTTTTCACAAACAACCAAAAGTGACCTCTCTCATCCACTCCAATCACATTGAAAGTGCAGAAACATATTCCGCACCTTTTCAAGTCCGAGGGGGAAAAAAAATCAGAGAATTTCCAGAAGAGAAACTGTTGCTTTTTCTGCCTTTGAAAATTGGCTTTTGTTCCTAACAATTCTTATCAAAGCCTTGTATTCCTTTTTATTTGTCTTTTCCTGGACTTAAAGTCATTACTGAGCCCAGATTAAAGAAGATGCTACAATTTTCTTTGGGGTTACCGAGATCAAAGCAAAAATTCTCCTTGAAGTCTGCGTTAGTGGAACTGCTCACCGCTGCACTCAATTCAACGATTGTTCGCCGAGCTCGAGAGCTGGTCGTTTGTTCAGCAATATCTCAATGTTAACTACTCTATATTAAATAAAAACAGTCAACTAAACAAAGAGGGGGCTTTTTCAAAAAGCAGCTGAAGCTAAACAAAGAACATCATCGAGAGATAAAAATGACTCCTGCAACATGAAACGTATTTCTTTCAACACATTTGTTGCGCATCCGCATCCACTATAAACTATGAAACTGCAAACCTACGAAAAGGAAAATCAGCAGTGAGATTTCTTGAATATCTCAGTCTAGGCAGCAACAAGATTAAACAGTTTCTCCTGAAACATCTCAGTAAGATTTGTCTGACAACTTTTGACTCTATTTTTATGGAAACACTTTACATTAAGGTCATTTGTTAACATTAATGTGTGACCAACACTTCTACAGTCGATGTCAACATTTACTAATGTGTTTTTAAAATCAAAAGTTGTATAACATTTGTTAATGCACAACTAACACAAACGACTTTTTTTTTTAAATTATCAAGCACTAATAAATGCTTTAAAAAATATATTGCTCGTTCTTATTTTATGTTAGATAATGCATATGCAAATAGACCTTATTGCAAAGTATTGCCATTTTATTACTACTAATGAATTTCAGAGAGAGAAAAAACATACTTTAAACTCAACAACATCTATGCAACACATTTTTCTTTTTCACACATCCTTAAGAGAAAAGGTTCTAATTTGGAACTTTAAATGGTATATAGAACCTTTTTGTCATGAAGGGTTCTTTAAAAATGACTATATAGAACCTTTTTTCTAAAGAGTGTCTGAGAGAGATATTATTTTACTCTGATATCCTTTATAGTTCTGCTTTGGCATTAAAATGAATAGTTCACCATTTGCTCCAATGCATGGACTAATAAAAAAAAATAATACTAATGAATTTCAGAGAGAGAAAAAACATACTTCAAACTCAACAACACTCTTAGAACACTCAAGAACCCTAGAGTTCTATATAGAACCTTTTTTCTAAAGAGAGAGATTGGCATTAAAGGAATAATTCTCCCAAATGTATGGCACTTTTTCTTCTGAGCAACTCTGAAGACTGTCGCTAACCGAACCCTTTTGGTTTGGTCCAACGCATGGACTAATAAAAAATAAAAAAAAACACTCAAGGAAGAACTATCCGTTTAAAGAGCTACAGATGCGTTCAAAGGATATATTGAGCGACATGAAGGAGCTTCTCTCAGCCATGCTCTGCAGATCTCCACACTCCATCTTGACGTGCGGGAGGCAGAGCGCGTCTACAGCGACTAGTCCGGGAGGTCCGGCGCGATGGTGTTGCTGAGCCAGATGCCCCTTGGATCTCATGGTGACGCTTTCCCACGAATGCTCCATGGAGTCTGACGTCGATCTCTCCAGGGAAGCAGGCAGACAGGGCAGTCCGGAGAAGGCCGAATGCGGTCCGTACTTCAAAAGGTGCTCCAGGATCTGGCTGTCGTGCAGAGGAGCGTTGTAGCCGAACTGGAAAGGAGTCTGATGGAGAGGGTAGGGTCTCTTTACACCCGGGATTAGCTGGGTTGGGGAAGGTTTACGGACCACTAAGGACAAGGCTTCGGTTTGGTGTTCTGGGCTCTCGAAGTGAGACTTGCCGACTTCCTCCGAGTCCGACAGCTCTGAAGGGGAATCGTCTTGGCTTGGCTTCTGGGTTTCTGAGGACTTTGGACTCTGAGGCGATTGATTCGGTAGAGTCGTTGAGAGATTCCTGAAGACCATATCGATGCTTTCGCTCACAGTCCTGGTCAGCTCGCACTTAAGAGTCTCCTGGAGGTTCTTCACCGCCCTGTCGCTGCTTTCCACTTTAACCTGGTGGTGGATTTCGCTCAAACTCGGTTGCTCTGATCCGCCTCGTTCCTCGTTCTCCGAGTAATTCTGGTCGTACACATGGGAGATCTTCTCCTGGAGCTGATGCAGGAGTCGCTGCATGCTTTGGAGCTGCTCCTTGAGTTTGTGACACTCTTCGTCTTTGCTGGTCTTCGGTCGGACGTCAGGTTCCTGGTGCAACGGGAGCCTCTGCTTGCGTTTGTCTCGTCTAGCGCGAGCGGCTTCGCAGTCCCTCTCCGCCTCTCCTTGCGACCCTGCCATGCCTCGTATGATGTTCTCCACCCGGGCACGTTTGGCCTGGAGGTGTTCGCTCAATGGCCGCTCGACGTCTGTGCTCACCGACAGGTCCTCGCTGCTGCTCTGGTCCTCTTGAGCGAAATCATCAGTCGTGTTGGACTCGGAGGGCAGGTACAGGAGGTTGTTGTCGAGGGAGGTCAGTTTGTTGTGAATGGTTTTACGCAGGAGTTGAGATATAATGGAGCCGTTGTGGTAGGAAGAGAGAGGCTCGTCGTACGTGCTTCTGCGAAAGCAAGGGAGCAGGTGCTCGGATTTGTTGCCGTCGCTCGGCTTGTGCATGCTTTGTTCAGGTGGACTCAGATTCATGTTTTTTCTGCAGGACTTTCCGTATGAGCCTTAAAAATCTGTAATATTTTATAAATGAAATCAGAAATAAATTAGGCATTACAATAACTCTGCATATATACCACACACTTCTTACATTATTATAAACTGCATTACACATCTAATCCTTAAATACACACAAAACTATTTTTTTATTCAATGAATTCTGGTTTTAAAGGAATTGTGAGTATTGTTTATTGTATATGAAAATAATTCAGTTTCACTTTTTCATATGTTATTAAAACAGAACAGAGAAAAAACAGAATATTAAATTAGATTAAGAGCAAATTCAGTCCATTTCATATTAGTCTAGATTTAATTTATATTCAACTAAACCTTCTACTTGTGGCATTCATCCACCATTTTCTATGTTAATCTGAATATATCTCTATGTATTTTCGCACTATTTTCATACTTTGAACGTAAATATTCAATGTAAACACGTGTAATAATTATGAAACATACACATACATATTCGACTACGTGAGATGTGACTATATGTGTTTCATAGCAGTATTATAATGAAGAATTATAACGTTCATATTGCAGTTTTTTCACAAAAAAAGAGCCGAAAAAAGCGCCAGTTTTATGAGAGAAACTTCCGTACATGATGAGAGAGAGGAGAGAGCGCGCGCTTACCTGTTGCTCTGGAGACGCTTGACTGACAGTGTGTGCTCGCGGCACGCGCTCTGATCTCGCTCCAGTGAAGTGGGCGGGGTCAGAACCGCCCTTAATCAACATGCCGGCCAATCAGAAACTAGACACACAGCCGAGTATGTAAACAACTGCCTTTCAGTAACTAAGTCGTTTCGTGGATTTTATTCAAACTTTTCACTTTTGGTGAATTACATGTACATAAAAGAAAAAAGTAGCATATCTAACCCTTGTTTCATACTTTGTTTAAATAATTTTGATTATGAAATGTACTATTTTTAGCTAATAATTGTTTATTAGGGAAGGAAAATGCTGTGACTTAAGTTATTTTTATTTTTATCTTATTATCGTTAGAAAATATTTTTTGTTAATTATTATTACTGGAACTCCTGAAATGACAAGCTATTTGACTTTTAATATATGTACTTTGATATGGATGAGGTTGATTTGTACGTTTCTTGCTCCTCATAAGAAAAAAAAAACAAATAACAAATATCTACAAAATAAAAATAATATAAATGGGATCAAAATAAATATTGTAATTTCCTATGGGCGTTTAGAACGTTTGATTTATGAGTATAATAAGCTCTGTAATTAACTTTACCTAAAAAACTTAACATAATATAACATAATTACAATGCATTACGTTTTATTTATTACTATTTGTATTTTATTTTGTATACTAAATTCTATTACTAATAAGCGCATTAATAATAAATGGTATAAAACAGTACACAATATGCATGGTTCACAATTCCATTGCGCATTTAGTGTTATAAATGCAGATAACGCACTGAAAAAAGAGTGACAAATCAATGGTACATTCCATCCACGCTCACCTCTCTCTGACTCATGATGGTATGTTCCGCACTGCTTCCGTCTTGTGGTGGCGCTGTTTCCGGTGCTGTGCTGTGAGAGCTGCTGCAGTGCGCGCGGTCCACCCCGACGACATGTTATCCCATTCCCGCTGTCTCACCCGGAGCCTCGGGCGCTCGATCACCGCCCTGCGGCAGGTACGTGTGTCTTTCACCCGTATGTGTCCCGCAGAATGACCGAATGATAATTAACTGTGAGCGTAATGACCGTTATGATGACGGCAGCGGTAGGCCGCGCGCAGGCCCAAGGGCAGCAGGACACTCGCACACAAACACACAGCAGAAGAACATATACCTTTACATCATATTAATGACACTCACACGGGCTTTTAATGCTTGATATGATGCGTTCATCAAACTTTAAATAAATACTGTAGATCATTGAGGTCATTTGAGAATCGTCTGCTGTCAAAGTTCCCATGTGATCAAGCTGTCACCTCCCATATGATAACACGACGCGCAAAACCTGTTAATATTCATGTTTGTTGTCATGTGTTATGCTAATGTATTTGTTTTGTGTCTGCTGTGACAGTCTCTGCTGTTTCTGGGCATCTGTTTTTCTCTTCTTTTGTCGTCATCTTCCAAAGTGACTGTACAAATGCCACATTAATTACTGATGTCTGCTATAATTCGGTCATATTTAGCTGCATTTAGCACCACTTCCCAAATTAACAGAAGTAGTGAAATCCATTGTGGGTCAATTTCAAAATGTAACCGCCATACATTTTTAATTTTAGTAATATTTGAGGAAACATGTTAAATGAGTGTGTTTAATTTCAGTTTGTGCAAACATCTTATTTGCAGTAATTCAATTGTACTATGTATCTATATTTATCAGTGCTTTAAAGTCGGCACGAAGTGGAAGTTGTGCTCATCTTTTTTTATTGTGCCGTATATCAGAGCGAAAAGTTTCTGGAACAAGAACAAATGTAGGGCGGGGCTTGTTTCTATTTGTGGGGAATTGATTGGATGGTTGTGGTTTGCTATTGGTGGATCTCGTGTGAGTGACAGGTTGCCCCGCCCTCATCAGAGAAGAGATGCTGCAAGAGGGAGGAGATATTCAGATTCAAGATTATGAGGAACATGAATTTAAAACAATGATGTGCACCGGTAAATGATTTAGAATAAACACTGCAATTCTCCATTGATTTCATGTGACTTGAAAGTCTCACTAAGATGTTTATGAGAAGTATAGGAGGAAAATCCCAAAGTTTGTCGGTAATTTACCAAAATTCTAAGAGCATTGATAATTTATTCATCTGCTTCGTTTTGTAGATGTCAAAGTCCTTCCAGCCGCAGTATTGGTCATTCTTACTGCCCATTGACCCTGTGACATAGATCACACGACTCACATGTGTGCCTGACTGTCACTCCAGCCTTCAGCACTGCTGTTTAATGGCCTGTCAGATGCAGTGATGTATCGGCACTCGTGTTTGTGGCCTGAAGTTTTTCCGTAACGTGCTTTGTTCGTTTGCACTGGTAAAGAGTGTGATCAGATTAGTACTTTGTCATGTCATGCATATTAAAATACAGCGCTGGGAATCAACATGTTAAGCTCCTCCTTTTTCTATGAGTTATTTATATTAGGGATGGGCATTTTTTGGCAAATTTCAGGTTTCAAAAACGAGTAATCGAGTACTCGGCATGGCCGTCATGGAGATAATGAAAATATCTGAAGACTGTTATGAAAATGAATGGTAAAAAATAAAAATATGACATGAAAACATGAACACGTGACTAGAACAGTGTTAGATTATGATTATGATGCAGCAATGTTATTAATAAAGAAGCGTCTAGCCTGCCTGAGGTGAAGTGACTTGATGCCAATAAACTGAAGCCTGTTCTATGACACATCCTATGATATTAATCAGATAACTCCGATACATAACATTACAACTTGTATCTGCATAAAAGGATGCAAATTCCAGTGAACTTTAAGTTATGCGATATAGCGAGAGAGAGAAAGAGCTCCCGCCGTGATGCGCTTTCATGACAGCGCGCTGACACACGGGCAAGGACAGAATTTACTATAGATTTCTATAAAGTTCTCATTATAATGCTATGTTTATGGTCATCTACATTATTATTACAACTTTCATCTGCAAAAAGTTTGTGAATGCAAACGTGAGTTTGATCGAAAGTGTAACTCCTATTGCGCTTGAAAACGAAAGCCAACGAAACGAATTCACATTCTATTAGGCTACATTAGTGTCACGATTGTCTTTTTAAAAAAATTTATTCTAATATTTCAGCAATATTTTGGATTCAGTTTGCACTTTCTGATCAGCCAAAATGTTATTTTACAGTATGAAAATCACTGGTGATCATAGGCGCAGATTTATGTTTCTGCTGCCTCTCTCCATGAGAAAAAGCATGTTGAGATTGGTGACAGGACAAAGTTTGAGCGCGTCCAAAATGAAATCCGAGTAGAGATTCGTGCTCGTGAATTACATGGATGCGCTCTCGCGTGCGTTACAAATGCGCTCTCGACATTAACGAAATAGAAACTGCCTCAAATGGACTATAAACTAAAAGAAAGCCGTGTCTGAAGGCTTCAGTCGATTTTTATTGGTTGAAATGAAATGAGAATATCTTGTGTTTTTCGGTGGGTGCTCGCCGCCTATGCTGATGATTATTGTTAAGTTAATTATGAATATAATTTTAAGGATATTTTCAGCACAAGATAAAAGCTTGGCGCTGCACAGCTTGCATTGAACTGTATTTTCATCTCTTGTCAAAGTGAAGCCAGACATTCTCTCTCACGTCTTTAGACGCATGCTGTGGCAAGCTAAACAATCTGAGCTAAGGGCGTCGCCCAAAGTGCTGCTAACCAATCAGGAGAAGAACAACATTTCGATTAAAAAAAAAAAAATTATAGATAATCGTTTACATGATCGAAAAAGACTCTACCCATGTGAACTGTGAGCCCAGTAATGACAATAAATGCCAAGAAATAGTTTGTAATATTAACTTATCCTATTTATTTATGAAATAAAAATAGTGCTGGAAAGCTTCTCTAATATTAACGTGGGTTCTAAAGTCATAATTCTTCATTCCAGTGATATACTTTTGCAACGGGTACTGCAGAACGGCAGATGTCGTCACATTAAATGATCAAATAAATTCTTGTCGGTCATCCGTCAAAATATATTCTCAAGTGTAGGAAAATCCCATGCAGAAGACTGAGGTTCATTATGACAGGCGCTCCACTGCACAACAAACCAGATGTTATGTTGTTTGTCTGGCTAGTCGAGATTATCTTGTTCTTTATTGAACTTTGTTCCTGCTATTTGATGTGCATAGTTCAGTGCTGTTAGTGCTCATTGATGGATTGGTGTCGTCTTGTTCTTCTAGGGAAACGGTGTTCTCGCCAGACGGGCTACGTCAGGTGAGTTCTGACCCACTCTAGGTTATGATTGTTGGTAATATTTCCTCTGTATTGCATGACATAGGTGGTGTTTTTGTAAAGGTACAGGTTTTAACAGTCGTGTATCTTTCTTTTTCTGACAGTGCAAACAAATTAGATGATTAGATGTTCCTGTGTTTCATTTTTCCTTCAGGTATATCATCAGCTAGTCAGTGCGTCACCTTCAAGAACAGCCCGTAAGTATACGACATTTCACTGATCCTAGAGGATTTATTTGGGAAGGCAGATCCGTGGTCATGGTGTGATCTCACTGGATTGTGCTGTTGGTTTTCAGGAGGTGTGAGACCCGGTCAAGCGTCTATCAAATCAGATACTTCAACACCACAGCCGCTCACAGTATGTATCAGCTCATGCACTTGTTCTTTAAAGTGTTGCACAGCATCATTAGCTATGTTTCCATCCACCTATTTTTATGCACATTTTGGGATATCACATGAAAAAATGCTTAATGCTTAATTCAGGCAGATAATTTTTTTATCTGATAAGAATAAATGTGCATAAACTACGATGGAAACACATTTACTGAATACATCCCTGTGCCTCAGCCGAGGCTGTGATTGGATAACTGGACTAACCAGTGGACCAATCACATCGCAGCATCTACAATGTTGGTTTGGTGGTTCTGAAAAGTCAAAGTCTGTCATCAGAGTGGTTTGGTTTAATTCCCTCCAGAAGCGTCTCACACAATTGTGTTCCCAAACACCAGCATCCGAACGCAAGAGAACATGACAGCGCCAATTTTGCGCCAATTTCCCAGTTTCGTGCAAAGTTAAATTCACAACTTTGGATAGAAACATAGCTAATGTACATTTTTGCCTTGGCTTTTGGTCATGATGAAGTGTTTCCATTCCCTTCAGAGTTTTGTGTTTATGTCGTACAATGTCAACACAATTCTTTCACTCATTTATGGTCACGTGTCTGTTGAAGGTCAAGGTCATCCTTTACTGACACACTAAAGTTTCCATTTCTGAGGTCGGTTACACTTTATTTTAAGGTGTCCTTGTTACAGTGTAATTATTAGAGTCAAGAAAAACCTGGAAAAGTCTTGGAATTTTAAAATAGCAATTTCCAGGCCTGGAAACGTTTTGGAAAAGTCATGGAAATTTGTTTCACAAATATCTGTGTATATATATATATATATATTATATTTAACGTGAATTTATGTAACCGCCTTTTCTGGTGTGTCAGCGTTATTTAAATGCATGTTTATTTTGTGTTAAACCGCATTGCTTGTTTTCATTAATTTTAGTTAAGATATGCCGTGGTAAATTTTGTTCCTATTTTATATGCATACATAGACATTTCATGGAGTAGTAGGTCATGAATATTTGCCTCAAAAGTCATGGAAATGTATTGGTTAAAATGTGTATGAACCCTGAATTATACATTTAACTTCTGAGTAATATTAATTAACACCATATACTTACTATGGTTTAGGGTTAGTTGCATGTAATTTACTGTAAGTACATGTAACATGTAACAAGGACACTAAAATAAAGTGTTACCCTGAGCTCCTTGTAAGTGGTTTTGATAGGCCAGTCACTCTTGATTATATTGCTGAAATAACTGAACCTGCTGCTTATTTCAAGTTCAGAATTAGATCAGATTTGTTTTAAAATAAAGAATAAAAAATGTATTGAACAATAATAAAATATGCATTGCATTTCAAAAAGTTAGTAATACTACAAACCTTCGGAAAAAGTAACATTTGAATCAACTCAACATTTAAAGTGCGTACGAGTGGATGCAGCCTTTCTAATTCTCATCAGCCATGAGGTCAAAAATGGTTTTAAAATATTTAGCATTATTACACGTCTTCTAATTCATCAATCTCAGCATCCAGCGGCCTGATGTTTATTATTTTCTAGTTTGTTTTGGCTGAAAACTGCTTGCTAGGAACTGTTTTCTTCACAAAAACTTTGAGCTAATGAAAGATTTAACGTTAATTAAATCAATATTTTGTGTAAAGTAATATGCAGAATAATATACAGGCACAGCATTGCCATGGATGCTGATAAATATTTCAAATGTGAGGAATCATGTTGCATATATGATGCTAGAATACAAAACGATTTCGATACCTGGCCAAACCTGAAATGTTATGAGTGCAGCATTACACTTCAAGTCATTTGGTGACGTTTATTCGCTCTTAATTATTCACCTTACCTGTAATAATACCTGTCCACTGCACTTTTTTTAATCCAGTTACCTGGTGAAACAAATCAGTTTTGTTTTAAATCACACAACCACTTTTAGGCAGGCTTGTCTTTCTGTGCAATCATGTCTTCGGTGTTGTGAACAGTATGGATATATCTCTAGAGGTTAACACATTTCTGCATGCCACGCCACATGACATGTCTGGTGTGATTGCAGGGAATGAAGTTATTACAGTAAAAACCCCAGCGTTTGCCGAGTCTGTCACAGAGGGAGACGTCAGGTGGGAGAAAGGTAAGATGTGTTGATCGTGTGTATTACAGACGGGTTCACCTGACTTGACTTTGTTAACCCTGTTTGTGTCTCTTTTAGCTGTTGGAGACACAGTCTCTGAGGATGAGGTTGTCTGTGAAATTGAGACTGATAAGGTAAGAAGCGTTGATGAAACTCCCATTAAAACAATGGGTTGCAACTAATAACGGTTTTATTAATTAATAATTTTTCATGCCAGTCCACTCAAACAGTGTGCACAATTGAAATCTGTATGCTACAAAATTATTATACAAAAAAGGCAATATAATAACTGATTTAAAAAAACCTATCAGTCTGAATACTGCAGAACGGTTGCAAGTGGTTTTGCAGGAGCACATGTACTCCTCTGAACACAGCGAACTTTATTTTTCAGTACTACAGTTTTAGTTTATATACAACGGTGTTCCTGTGGGGTCTTAAAAAGTCTAAAATTCTGAACTTCAAATGTAAGGCCTTAAAACGTCGTAAAAACGGTCTTAAATTTGATTTAGTCAGGTCTAAAAAGGGTTTTACCCTCATTCATTTCCAGAAACGCTGGCCACTGAAAGTTATTACAAAGTAGCAAAAAGTCGTAGCCTACAAGCGGAGCTCTAGAGTCTTTGCTACAATTGTAACAAAACCAGCAGAACGCTGCCCTCAGAACGTTGGTTCGGTGTGTTGTAGTTCTTTCTGGGGGATATAACTACAAATCCCATGATAAATGCAATACCTGCCCGCAAAATACGTCTGCGTCTCCTCAGAGTTTGTTAAAGCTACGTGTGGAAAATTGGAAAGTGTACTTTCAATGAGACATGGCTAGATCACAGTGTTTTCCGCTGTTGGTTACAAGCGGTACCCAGCTTCAGGTACGAGGCTCGATGCAAACTTTGCCAAAAAATATTCAATTAGGGACTTTGGATGTGAAGGCGCTAGAGTCACACGCCAGAGCGGAGAAACACAAGCTAGCCGCAAAATGCCTTCAGCGGACTCGGCCAGTTAGCCAGTTTTGTGCCCCGTCCCTGCCGTCGTCCTCCTCGATGCCTGGTCCCCTCCGGTCTCCAGCACAATATCATCGCAGCTCCGTCGAACGACCTTCGGGGTACGACTGACAACGTCGCAAGCCAAGGTGCTTTGGATACTACACACGGTGACTAAACACCACTCATTTAATAGCAACAGTGAGTGAGTGAGTGTGTGTGTGTGTGCAACATGGGTTGTTAGATGGGTTGGAGTAGCCTATTCAATCTCTATTAGGCTATTAATATGCTGTTTTGTAATGTAAATAAATATGAGATGAAATCTATTCTATTTGAGGGCAAGTTTGTTTTAGCCTATTTTCATTTTGGGCCTAAGGTTTTGAGCATTTGGCACGTTGTTGGGTGTGGAAGGTTACTAATGTGATTGCTTTATCTGCAAGTTAAATTAATGCTTTTTCAATGACTGAATTCATTGAAATAAAATGATTTTTTTCAGAATTTATTCGATTTGAATATTTTTTTGGTAATGCGTCGTGTAGGACTTAAATCTTTATGGTCTTAAAATGTCTTAAAAAGGTCTTAAATTTGACTTACTGAAACCTGCATGAACCCTGTACAAACATCAGTTGTGTTGCTTATATTTCAATTTTCAAATCGGTTTTAAACCTACATTTAATGTTAAACAGTAAATGTTTTGATTTAAATATTTGCGCTCCTTTTAATTGAGGTTCCGACTAATCAAGGGTAATAATCAGAATTTTTCCCACTAATTGTTTATTAGCATTTTTAATTAGTTGTTGTAGGGCTAGATAAATCCTAGATGAGCTATGTGCAAACTCAACAGACATAATATACCATGTGCAAAATGTACATTTTTTTTTTTTTCCTGTTATATATCAGGCTGTGTAATTGTCAAGTCAGATTTATTTCTATAGCGCTTTATACAATACAGATTGTTTCAGCTTTACGGGGATAAACAGGAAAATAATAATTAATGATGCAGAAAGAATTTAATTCTGCTCTAAAGCAGCTCTAAAAATAGTGTCATTATTCAGCTGAAGTCAGTTCAGTGTTGATTCAGTTCAATGACTTTAAAGCTCATCAGTTAATTAAAGGGTAGGTATCACACACAGTTTCTGCCAATCTCATGTTAATCTTGAGTACATATAGAGCAGGAGTGGGGAACGTTGATCCTGGAGGGCCATTGTCCTATAGAGTTTAGCTCCAACCCTGAAAAAAACACTCACCTGCCTGTAACTTTAGTAATCCTGAAGACATTGATTAGCTTCAGGTGTGTTTAATCAGCTCAATGGCCCTCCAGGATCAACGTTCCCCACCCCTGATATAGAATAATATTGCATCCTTCATATCTCTGAAAAGTCTTTAGTTTTATCATATTTATAAAAGATAGATACGCTGTACCGAGTCTTTCCGAAAAAAGCCGAGCTGCTGGAGACATGCCATGGGCAGAGCTAAAGAGTCACGAGCGTGCGCAGCTTTTTGCGTAGAGATCGTCTGCAAGCTGCAACATCATTATAAATAAAAAGGGAACAAAAACGTTCATGTTGTTTACATTTTATGCACTTGCGTGCCGATTGCCAACAAAACACAGACATCTGATGCAGTTTTACTCACCACCCGCGATCTGCAAATCTAGCGCCGAACTGGGACTTGTTTACAAAGTTGTATCACCAAAACAAACAAACATACGTGCACAACTCTGTTGCTGCCCTGGAAAAACAAACTTTATCCACTGTTCCTTTAACACTGGGTTCTTTGGGAAGCTGAAAAAGGTCATCTTTCCCTCACAACCAAAAACACACTCCTTTGGTGACAGGAGCTGCATCTCATTTCGGATGCTGTGTCCTCCAGAGGTCGCATTTGAAGGCTACATATGTCATCAAGGATGTCATATTTAAGAAAAGTAACCGTAATAAAATTGACTATTCATTGTGAGGTGTAAAATACTGTATGATGTGAAACAGGCCATACTCGAAAAAATTCAGCAAAACATGTCCACAACCGGAAGTAGTATATTTGGCACAGAAATACTCCGTCATGCATCCAACTCGTGTTTTGAAACTTTGGCCATGTTTAGCATGAGAATGCAAGTCTTTAACAGTGTAAATAAGTCAGAATGCATGAAATAGCATTACACCCCCTCTTTAACGAGTTTTATTCAGCTCTACGGAAGACAGTAGTGTGTTTATTCAGTTTGTGTGAGTGCAGTGTTGGAGTAAAGTGTGTGTTATGGCCCGTCCTGCAGACGTCGGTTCAGGTTCCCTCTCCAGCTGCAGGAGTCATCGAGGAGCTGCTGGTTCCTGATGGTGGGAAAGTGGAAGGAGGAACTCCTCTGTTCAGACTCAAGAAAGGAGGTCAGCCACATTTCTTTTTGCTAATAGCAAAACTAATAATAATATATTAAAGAAATGTTCTTGATGGTTTTATCACAGGCTGTAATCATTGCCTGACATGTTAATTTTGTCATGATGATAACCCACATAACTTGTTATATTATAGCTGTATATTACTGCCATATGGACACTACTTTGACTCATGCATCTCTGATAGTAATATACTGAAACATGCATTTTCAACAAGCTGTTTTGAGACAATATATTGAAATAAAATGAATTTATTTCTTCTAAAGCTTTACTTCTAAACATGTAAACTAACTTTTTGAAATCTTTATTAGGGCAAAGTGTGTGTGTGTGTGTGTGTGTATATATATATATATGTATATGTATACCCACAAATTTCCATCTTCATAATAACCACAATCAGAAATAAAGTATCAGGTCTTTCTGTCCTAGGAAGTGGTTATTATTGTAAGTGAGTGATGCTCTGCTGCAGTGGTTTCAACTCTGACTCAATGAAATGTTTCAGCTGGAGCTGCTAAGACAGCGGCGGCACCTCCTCCTGCAGCAGAGACGCCTGTGGCCGCTGCTGCGCCTCCTCCTCCTCCTCCTCCTCCTCCTGCTGCTGCTGCAGGTCCCATCCCCTCCACCATGCCCCCTGTACCCCCTGTGCCAGCCCAGCCCATCCAGTCCAAACCAGGTTAGTCCCCATCAGCAGGAGGGTTACCCTGTTAACATAATCAAACCTCATCATAGATTTAAAATGAAATTTTTGTTCTATGGTATTTATTGTGCTTATTGTGACATTAACTTTGGTTGGTAAATCCAGCACCAATACTCAAGGTCAGTGCGGCTCCTTAAAAACTCTTAAATTAAGTTTTATCAAATTTAAGGCCTCGAATGGTATAAGAAAAGGCTTAATTATTTCAAGAGGTTTTAAATTTGGTGACAGAAAAACAGGAATCGTGATATGGCTTAATATGATTGATTATTAAACTTCAAAAGGCGATAATTTAACCCTGAGCGCTGCAGGTTTCAAAGTAAAAATGTGGCGCTGTTGCTCGTTCTACAAGCTTGTGGTTTTAGAGCAGTTCACAGTCAGTGATTGCTGCACATTATGCCAAACGATCTTTTATTGATCTATTGTTGATGAATTATGACATTGTTTACCTTATGGTGTTCATTCCTGTAAACTCGTCACAGATGCTTTATATACAGGGTTTACCAGGGTAACCGCTATATTTCTGATGTTTCTGTAATCACCATTTTGCCCAGTACGGTTGTTTAAATCACCATTTTTTTTTTTTTTTTATTTTTTTTTTACAGTCGTTTAATGGTTTAGCATGTTACCATAGACTTTGATCTGCCTCACACGTGTCACGTGACAACCATGACGCGTCGTCATGGAAACAATAAAGGGAAACATTCTAAAATAACAGTCGCCTCTAACTCTGGGAGTTCAGCCAAAACGTTTTATGAAAGGGTTATTTTAATTTTAATTAAATTTAATTCAAAATTTAATCTAATTTCCTCCCAACATCCATTTTCAAATAAAGTCGTTGGGTGACAGAGTTGTCAGCTCGTGTAGTGTGTAACCTCCTGTTGCGGATCATTTACATAGTGTCATGTAGTGTGAATGTTTAAAGTCCTGTAGTGTAAACTTGGCTTTAGTAAACACTGGAGGACTGAACCGTCCTAAAACTCTCTTTTCTTGTGTCTGTTGACAGTTTCAGCCATCAAACCCACTGCTGCTGCTCCTGCTGCTGCTGACACTGGAGCCAAAGCCACCCGCTCAGAGCACAGGGTAAGACGCCCGTTAACACAGCAAACCTGCTGTCTGATGAACACACAGTGCAGCTTATATACTGGATGTTTGCCAAGTTTTGCATACTACTATAGAATGTATTTTTCATACCCCAGTTTGACAGCCCTTGCTGCGTATGACCCTATATTTCTTGGGTAATATTGGACCAATTACATCAAAGAAGACTGACTAGTTGCTTTTATAAAAACTCAGTCTTTGCTTATAAAAAAATCCTAATAGCCAAATAAAAACGTGCATTAAAAACATTGTTATATTAACATATGAATGTTATATCAAAAATCAGTGGTGGAAAGAGTACTGAAAATTTGTACTTGAGTACAAGTACTGTTACATTGCTGAAATAATACTCAATTACAAGTAAAAGTACTGGTGTCAAAAAAGTACTCAAGTAAAAGTACAAATTAATCTTCTCAAACTACTCAAAGTACTAATTACTTTTTAGCCGGTGATATTTAATAAATTATCAAAAAATATTCAGTCAAATCATAGATCTAAGTAGAAAATAGCTACTTTAAACAAAGCACTTTAACCTTTTTGACGAAGTGCATGAATTAGTGGTCACAATACTGGAATTTCTAACTTCAATACAATACCTTATATCATTTTAAATACCATAAAACCACCACATACTGTATACCGTAGATATTTTAATATCTAATTTTTTTTGTCCATCCATTTTGTCAAGGCAATCATTATTTTCAAGCTTCAAAAAGCACAAGACTCGTAACAGTAATCAATTTAAATGGAGCGGTTTAATTCAAGTCTTCTGAAGAGACACGTCCACTTTATACAATTAAAAAGATTTAAACATTGATCAATTACCATTATATTAATCTCACTTAAACATTTGCTCACTCTGTGTATTTGTGTCTTCACAATAGGGTAACTTTGCTGCATTAGCTCACACGGAGCACAAAAAAGCCTGATTTCAAACTGAATTAAATTTACAAAAAATACAAGTAAACAGTCAGTAATAAAATGAGAAAAAAAAAATTACCTAAATTCAGTTGAGGAATTTGAAATATGACAACACTGAATTTCTAAATGGCGTGTATCTTAAAGGGTTAGTTCACCGAAAAATAAAAATTCTGTCATTAATTTCTCACCCTAATGTTGTTCCACACCCTTCGTTCATCTTCAGAACACAAATTAAGATATTTTTGATGAAATCCGAGAGCTTTCTGACCCTCCATAGACCGCAACGTTATTACCACATTCAAGGTCCAGAAAGGTAGTAAAGACATTGTTAAAATAGTCCATGTGACTATAGTTGTTCAACCTTAATGTTATGAAGTGACGAGAATACTTTTTGTGCGCAAAAAATAAATAAATAAACAACTTTATTCAACCATTTCTTCTCTTATGTCAGTCTCTGACACTGTTGACGTAGTAAACACAGTGCAGCACTCCCAGGTTCTACGTCAGCTCATTATTGGCCGGATTCTGCGTCAGCATCACACGCATGTCGTGGTGCTCACATGAACAGCATCAGAGAGTGACATGGAGAGAGGAGATTGTTGAATAAAACTTATTTTTGTTTTTTGCACATAAAAAGTGTTCTCGTCACTTCATAACATTAAGGTTGAACCACTGGTTCTATTGGCTATTCACATGGGCTATTTTAACAATGTCTTTACTATCTTTCTGGGCTTTGAAAGTTGCAATTATGTCAGAAGGCTCTCTGATTTCATCAAAAATATCTTAATTTGTGTTCTGAAGATGAACGAAGGTCTTACAGGTGTGGAACGACATGAGGGTGAGTAATTAATGACAGAAATTTCATTTTTGGGTGAACTGACCCTTTAAGAACCATATAATATGTTGTTTATTTAGATAAAAAGAACATCAGAGGGGTTTGACCTGTAATGTCTGTACAATATAGTGATGCAGTTAGACAGACTAGGTTATTTTTATGTACAAATTATACAAATGCCCCACTCTGAAACATATATTTACATTGTAAAGAAATGAAAGATCCACCTTTTGATTGTTAAAAGACTTTCTGGTGCATTTCACTTACAGCCAATAAGATTGGTAGCATTTTCATTGGTCAGGCTTGGAGGTCTATTCTGGTTGATAACTTTTGACAACGTTTAATTTAAGAGCAGATTCACGATTGCACACTACACAGTCTGACAGCGCGCACGAGGAGAGGCAGTTCACTTCTCGCGTCGTTTTCTGTAATGCGCTCTCGACATTTGTAATTAAAATACGCCATAGAAATTCTGCGGGTGTGATTAAAATTATGCGCAATACCTGCAATCTTGCGCTGACATTCAGGCTCTGTAACTGAAACGTGTGAGTGACAGTAGGAGGCGGGTGTGTGTCAAACTCGCTGTCGGGGAGATGAGAGAATGAGAACGCGCCGCTGATAAAATATTAGGGTTTTCATTGGTCTGTTTATGATCGGATTTCTTTATTGGCTACCGATATGCCGGTCAAAGGTCTGAATATTCAAGTTGTTGGCATACTCTAGCGGAATGTGATTTTACAAGTAGTGAAGTAGATTACTTAGCTTAATTTGTACTTAAGTAGAAGTAAAGTTACAGATTTTAAAATGTACTCAAAGTACAAAAACCTGAAAAAGTTACTTACAGTAACGCGAGTAGTTGTAATTTGTTACTTCCACCTCGGTCAAAAATGAAACGTACTGAAAATGGCATGAATTCTGCTTGAAAATGCTTAGCCCTTCTGTGGTTTTGTTGCAGGTGAAGATGAACCGCATGAGACTGCGAATCGCTCAGCGGCTGAAGGAAGCGCAGAACACCTGTGCCATGTTGACAACCTTCAATGAAGTTGATATGAGGTTTGTTCCTGTAACTTCAGCCTACAATTCTTTGTGTTGGCTTGTCTGAAAGTTTAAAATGACTTTGAAAAGCTTGAAGATTTTACTCAGTCAATAAAATGTTATTAACATGTTCTAGAACATGTCTTAGCAAGTTGCTAGCATATTTAAACTGCTTGTTTTAGCAAGTTACTAACATGTTTTAACATGATTTACCACATTGCAGGCATGTTTCTAGCTAGAATGATCACATTGTTAACATGATCCAATATGTTCCTTTCTAGCATGTTGTTAGCATGAATTAACACATTGTTGGCATGATTTAATGTTGTTAGCATGTTGCTAAGCTAACATGATTTAGCACATTAACATATTTTAACTTGTTAGCATGATTGAAGTGTTAGTGTTTCTACCATGATTTAACACGTTGCTAACGTGTTTTAGAATTCGCTAGCATGATTTAACACATTGTTAGCATTAAGTAACGCATTTTAACTTGTTAGCATTATTTAACACATTGTTAGTGTTTCTACTATGACTTAACACATTAGCTGCGTCCGAAATCATGTACTGTCTGAGTAGGTACTGCATTTAAATTTAAATTACGTTCTATATAGTACGAACGCGTGTAGTATGAATGAAATCCGGACGCACTACATCCGCCATGTTGTTACTGTCACATGACCTACCAGCGTCAGTTACATCCCTTCAACTACATTCACAAATCCTCTCCCGTGGCCTCATGGGATACTAAAGTGTCCATCGTATGTGCACTTCAGAATCTCGCCGGAAGTAAGTCATCCGGGTACTTTTCGCCTACTGTTTTTCAAATATTATGAATTCGGACATACTACTGTTCGAATACTGTTTTTTGCGTACTATATAGCAGAGAAGTATTCGTTTCTAGCATGTTGCTAGTGTTATTTAACATGTTGCTAACTGCATGATTTAACATGTTGTTAGCATGTTTATAGCGTAAGCACATTGCTAACATGATTTAATATGGTTCTAGCATGTTTTAACATGTTGTTAGCATGATTTAGCAGATTGCTAGTATGTTTCTAGCATTATTTAACACATTGCTAACATGTTTCTGTATGTTGTTAGATTGATAGATATATGGTAGATGTAGGTTAACTCCTCTTTAAGAGTTCATGTTTAAAAGTTTTTCCCCCCTTAATGACAGTCTATGGGATTTTTCATAGATTTGTTTGTCAATTTTACGCATACTGAAGGTCCGATCAGTTAGAAAAGAGGTCTGAGCTGAGTTTGGTTCTAGCTTGAAAAGTCTTAGAGGAGATACTGTTTAAAATGTAGTCTCAGAAGAAGCAGCAGCGTATATAGGATTGCATTATAATTTGAAACGCAGTGTATGCACACTTGATATGTGTACAAAACTGATATCAAGTATTCAGGGAAGTGTGTCCAGACTTGTACCTGCCAGTGTGCAGAACAGATCACTGACACATAGGAAAGTCTGTCGATGGCTTGTGAAAATTTTGCTTATTGCCCAAACCTGATTAGAAGCTCCGCAATGCCCGTCCAAATGGTTATAGATTGGAATCTGGCCTACAGGAAGAGATTTCTGAAACCGAATCGCCACTTAAAGCACGGAATGTAAATATTTGGTCCTAATGTTGGTCAAAACAAAGATAAGAAGGGTAAAATGGGCTTTATTAATTTACAAGGAAACGTTAATGTCCACAACCTCCCTCGCTAACCCCTGAAGATGACACTTTGAGGATTTCTCCCCAGCGCAAATGGCCGTATTGCCTTTCAGTTGCTCGGGGTTCGTGTTCTGCCGCTAATCTCGTTGGCATTGATGGGATGGAGGAAGACTCTGCCGGTCTGGAGTCGAAGGAGTGCGCTCGTCTGCGGCCTGTGAGCATCTGCCCCGGACGTCCCTTGAGACGGGCCTTCGGAGGGAGCGTGCGAGACGCCCGGAACGTTATGGGCTATTATGACAAGCCAATAAGATTTGAAGGCTTTGGAAAGTGAAGATTTTTATCGCGTCTTCTCTCCTTTCTCTGAGAGCGCGTGTCTTGGGACGGTCCTAATTCCGTTAGCGGAGAAACCGGAGAGGCTAAGCGGTGTTAGAGACAGGAAAATGGAGAATTACAGTCTCGGCCCTTTTCACTCAAAACCTGGGCAGACTGTTGTCCACAACATCCTTGATTAGGTTTTTAGTAAGGAAAGTTAACCTTAAATGCCACGGACCACACAAACAGGTTTTTGGTTGTTGCAGATCATTGCTGAAGAGTTATTAGTGGGGTTATTTGCATTGGATTGTGTCCGATTGGATTGTGCTTTTACATTTCAAGGAATTTCAAAATTAGGGATGCTCATTTTTGTGGTTATGCATGTTGTGATGATATTAATGAAAATGTACTGCTGATGTGAAAAATAACACTTAAATTACATAGCATGTCATCATTGTTTTTGATTTTCAAATATTCAGTAATGTTGGGCATTGCCATTTTAGCTGTTGATGAAAATATGAGAAAAATAACACTTTATTGTAAACACTGTAATCTTAACTGGATTAAAAATATATCATCAGTGTTTTTGAAAAAGAAACGTGTTTCAGTATTCCAGTCAATCGGAAGAGCTTGTAGGCGGAGTCTCTGCAAACGCGCTGCGCTCGCAACCAAATCAGTCCAAAATCACAGCCAATCGGAAGAGCTTGTGGGCGGAGTCTCTGCAAACGCACTGCGCTCGTAAAAATTACACTGGCTGTGAATGTTTTTTTCCTTATTTTCCTCATTTTCATGATCAAAGTGCAGGTCTTCATGCTAACCAAACATACCTCAAGGTACCGTCCAAAATGCCACCATAACCAGAAGAAGAAATAAAAATATTTAATTGTTTCGTTCATCGTTTTCATGATCTATACTCATGCCTAACCCTAATCAAAATTCTGTTATTTATACACTGTTTGTGTTTCAAACCTATTTGACTTTCTTTTTTTTTTTTCTGTGGACCACAAAAGGGTTTTCTATACAGTGAGTGAAGTCACATGTATTTCTGTGCCACTTTATACAGTACAGATGGTTTCAAAGCAGCTTCACATTAATAAACAGGAAAATTACCACTGTTATGTTCTAAAATTCAGTCTGTTTCTCACAGTGCACGATTCACATGGATATGTTTTATGATTAGTTTGACAGAGTAAATCTGCGGTCATTAGATGGTAAAGAGCAGCGTGATCATTCTACTAAACTTCTGCTTCAGTATTTCATGGTTGAAAGTCATACGGGTTTGGAATGACATGAGGTTGAGCAACTATTCCTTGTAAATGTTCATTTGCAGATGTCTTACATGTTTCCTTATTTCTCCATGACAGCAACATTACAGAGATGAGGAAACAATATAAAGATGCTTTCCTGAAGAAACACGGTATCAAACTGGGCTTCATGTCTGCGTTTGTTAAAGCTGCTGCCTACGCTTTGACGGACCAGCCTGCCGTTAACGCTGGTACGTGTCTACACACACACACACACACACACACACACACACACACACACACACACGTTTGAGCCTTGTCAGTGCAGCGTTCAGCACCTGACCACTTCAGATTAAGCCACTGCTAAGCGTGTGTGGTTATGTGGTTGTCTGTTCGAGTCTAAAGAACATTTTTACAGATTACCTTTCAGTCTCCCCCCTCCTCTCTTTCCTTCCAAACCTCATTGGCTTGGCCTACATAGACAGCCGCGTTTAACACGGTTTCATCAAGCCAGTGTGTGTCTATATTTGCCCAGAGTCACACCATTTCATGTTCTTCATCTGATACTTGCATGTACCTGCCGGTGAGGCCGTCGTATCTGACTGAATGCTGAAACGGACACCTTTTTGTCATGATCTGGGTTATTATTGTTCACTAAAACTAAAACCATTTTACTTGAAAGAAACTTTAACTGAAATAAAATGTATAAAAATGTGGCATTTAGTTTAACTTGATGTACTAAAATGCTAATACTAAAATACAAATTAATAAACACTTTAGTTTTTTAGTTAATAGTAGACTATTAAATGAATAAAATAAACTAATAAAGCTTATAAATAATAAACTAATAAAAATTAAACAACTCATTTGAAATATTAATAAAAACTTAAATGAAATATAAAAAACTTAAACGTATTTGAGCAGATGCCAAGGCAACATTTGAAATTAACTGCATATGAAATTAACTTGATTTACTAAAAAAGAGAAACTAAAATAAAAATGTACTTAAAAATGACAAAAAACCCACAACAAAATTACTAACAATTAAAATGAAAACAGAAAATATAAAAATAAAAACCAATTCAAAATATGAATTAAAAACAGAAAAAAAATATATCAAAAATATTTAGTTTAACTTGAAGTACTGAAAAAACTAAAACTGAAATAAAAACATTTAAAAAAAAACAAACAAAAGCTAATAAAAATACAAAAACGCACAACAAAATTACTAACAATTAAAACGAAAACATACAAATAAAGACTACTTCAAACTATTAACTATATTAAACTAATAAAATAAAATATAAATTATTTCAGCAGTTATCAAGGCAACATGTCTCATTTGCATTTAGATTAACTTGATTTACTAAAAAAAAAAACGAAATAAAAATGTATTTAAAAATGACAAAAGCTCACAACAAAATTACTAACACAATGATTCAAAATATTAATTAAAAACTTAAATAAAATAATCTAAAAAAAAAGCCTAAAATGCACAAAAATAAAAACCAATTCAAAATATTAATAAAATAAAATATGAAAAACTTATTGCAACAATTCTCATTTGCATTTAGATTAACTAAATTTAGATTACCTTAGATTAGATTTACTAAAAAAAAAAAAAAAAAAAAGAAATAAAAATGTATTTAAAAATGACAAAAACCCACAACAAAATTACTAACAATTAAAATTATTCAAGATATTAATTAAAAAGTGAAATAAAATAAAATATAATAACACACACAGTTCATTTTAGTACAGTTTTGTACACTTGATGTGCTAAAATAACTAAAACTGAAATAAAACATATTTAAAAATGACAAAAACCCACAACAAAATTACTAAAAATGAAAACCGAAAATATAAAAATACAATACACTAATATGCTTGAGGATTTAAAAAGGCAATTATTCATTTATTATAAATAACAAACTAGTGACATTTATTCAAAGGAAAGTAATTAATCGAGTAAACAATGAAGAACAGGTCAAATATACTGTATATTGAAAGCTGTAAACGGTTGTTTTTATCTGTTCAGTCATTGATGACACAACCAAAGAGATCGTGTATCGAGATTATGTGGATATCAGCGTGGCCGTCGCGACACCAAAGGTAATTCCTACAGATTTATTCCTCTTATAAAGCCTCTGAAAGCGTGAATCTCATGAGAACATGTCCACATATACATCATCGTTCAGAAGTTTAGGCTCAGTACGATTTTTTGCTCATTCTCTTTATTCTTAATCTTATGGCAGTAGAGTGACTGTAGCTGTGTTACTGTGTGCAGCTGATCTTCAGCGTCTCTGTTTCTCATCACTGTCTCCCTCTCGTCTCACAGGGTCTCGTGGTTCCAGTGATCAGAGGAGTGGAGGGAATGAACTTCGCCGACATTGAGAAAACCATCAACGAGCTGGGAGAAAAGGTGAGACAGATGGATGTGTCTGATTTTAAGCTGCTGTCTGAAGACATGGTTATTTAGCTGCAAATGGAGCAACTAACCAGATATCTTTATTTAGGTAAATATGTTACATGACCTAAAAAAAACAGCGGTGGTGTCACTGGTAGAGCTGATGTCAAGTAATGGGGGAAAATTAAACCATGTAATTTCTGAAAAATGCTGCGGTTTATTCCTCTAATGACTCGGTCCGGTTTTAAGAGCGTTCATCAGAGCACCTTTTACTTTCATGCTTTTAGTAGATGCTTTTATCCACAGCAACTTACACAAGAGGAACAAAAGCAAAGTGTCAACAATATTCAGAATATATAATGCAAAGTTTATTAGCCAACTAGATTAGGGAGAAATGCAAAGATGAAAAAAAGACTTATTAATAATTATTAAAAGTGTCAGATCGAATGTTTCGGGGTGTTTTTTCCTCTTTCTGACTTATTTTTTTCCTGTTTTTCCCACAGGCTCGTAAGAATGAACTTGCTGTGGAGGACATGGACGGTGGCACGTTCACCATCAGTAATGGAGGGGTGTTCGGCTCCATGTTTGGGACACCGATCATCAACCCACCACAGTCTGCCATTCTGGGCATGCATGGCATCTTTGACCGGCCCGTGGCCATTGCTGGGAAGGTTAGATGTGAACATTTTACGTCTTAGAGCGCAACAGTTGTGTTTGTGAAGTAAAACATCATTCATTTTCTTTATAGAGGTATTTATTTTTAATAATAACTTATAAACTGTTAAAGACAGACCTACTAAGAGTTCAGAGGTTGTTAATTGAATGTTGAAGCCATCCGTTCACATTATTTCAAATAATCTTGTTTAACAGTGGAATTTGGGCTGAAAAACTATTACCCATGATGCTGTACAGGAAATTCCACCAATCAGAGAATTGCAGCGAGCAAATTGCACCAGACTTTAGCTCCGCCTACTCCCATTGAGCACCACAAATAATCGAGTCTCGCTGCACTCTAAAAAATAATGTTGGCTCTACAAAAAAAATTAACGCAGCAGTTTTGTTTGTTTTTTTTCCTTTTTTTCGAGTTATGACAACTTTGAGTGAATTTACTTTAAACCAACCAACAAGCTACATTGAGTTACAGGAACTTAATTTGTAGCATAAACACAAATTAAGTTGATTGCCTAAAAAAAAAAAAATTAAGTCGCTCCAACTAGTTGTAGGAGCCAATTAATCTGATCTATTTTAGTTCAGATCAACAGCTATCATAAACTAAATGTAACTTACTTAGCATGTATATTTATTGAACAAATAAGATATTACTTGTCACTGGCATTAGCGCAGTTATTGTTTATAGAGTCAGTGTAGCGTTTATCTTCATTTATCACAATAGTAACCACAAAAATTACTTTTAAATGTCAAACATAACATTTATTTTCCTTATCCAGTCCTACACAAAGCATGCTGGGAACTAGAAATGCACTGCCCAATTTCTGAAGTTATCAAGACAATTTTATTGTTACTACAACCTAATTAAAAAAAAAGAAAAAAAAAAAAGCCAATGTTTAAATTACAGATGATGTTAAGTTAATGATCAACATTATGTCAACAGAACTCAACAAATTAATGTTTGCAACTTGAAAGGTTTAATTAAAACAATAAATGAGGATGTGTTTTGTAGGATGTGTGAAAAATACTTGTTGAGAGTGCAGTTTGCAATAACACTATAGACTTAACTATACTATTTAAAAAGATCAAGTCAAGTCACCTTTATTTATATAGCGCTTTTTACAATGTAGATTGTGTCAAAGCAGCTTTACAGTGATAACTGGTACATTATTTTGGCTGCACAGCAGCTCTTAAAGAATAGTGTCAATGCAGGCAGATCAAAACACTGTTGAATATCAAATATCAATTGTCAAGTGTCCCCAACTAAGCAAGCCAAAGGCGACAGCGGCAAGGAACCCAAACTCCAACAGGTGACATCAGGTGGCAAACAGGTGTTAAAATGGAGAAAAAACCTTGGGAGAAACCAGGCTTAGTCGGGGGGCCAGTTCTCCTCTGGCGAACAGTGCTTTGTTACGACTCAGGTTGCTATCATAAGTCAGATAGGATCGCAACATTCAAAGTATTTATTCCAGTTCCATCCAGTTGAGGATCGTATTCATCACGCCGATATAGACAGTTGTTGAGGAGATGTGGCACTGGCTGTCGTGTTGATGAGGCCTTCATAGTGGATGATCTAGTTGACTCAATCTCTGCTGATACTTCAGGGCTGTGTTGTGGTCGTGTCAAGGTGCAGGTTCTCAATCTCACCTGGATACGGCCCGGATCCGGTTGACTACAGTAAACCTCGGGATAAACAGAAAGACTAATATTAGCGTAGATACCATTCTTCTTCTGATGTAACGAGTACATCTGGTGTTATTGGAAGTGTTCCCGGTTCCGGCTGACCTAATTTATGCAGCCTAATAATCCTTAAATAAATTGATAATATTTTATGTGTATGCCAGGTTAAAGAGATGCGTTTTTAGTCTAGATTTAAACTGACAGAGTGTGTCTGCTTTCCGAACAATGCTAGGAAGATTGTTCCAGAGTTTAGGTGCCAAATAGGAGAAGGATCTACCGCCTGCGGTTGATTTTGATATTCTAGGTATTATCAGCTGGCTTGAATTCTGAGATCACAATAGACGTGAAGGACTATAATGCATTGAGCTCGCTCAGGTACTGGGGAGCTAAACCATTTAGTGCTTTGTAGGTAATTAGCAAGATTTTAAAATCTATACAATGTTTAACAGGAAGCCAATGCAGTGTTGACAGAACTGGGCTAATATGGTCATATATATCAAGTCAAATATATATTAAAAACTGTTGTTTTTATCTGTGCAGTCATTGATGACACAATCAAAGAGCATAGGGAAACTGATATTTAATGATAAATTATAAAGTCAGCCCTACTGTGAGCTCTGAGGTTGTTTAATCATTTACAGTATATGCTTTTGTTGAAGTCATCTGTTCATCATTTAAACCTGTTTTTAAAATTGTCATGTTAAAGGGTTAGTTCACCCAAAAAAATTGTCATTAATTACTCACCCTCACGTCGTTCCACACCTGTAAGACTTCAGAACACAAATTAAGATATTTTTGATGAAATCTGAGAGATATATTTTTTATTTATCTCCCATAGAAAGCAATGAAATTACCACATTCAAGGTCCAGACAAGTAGTAAAAACATGATTAAAATAGTATTCTCATCCCTTCATAACATTACGGTTGATCCACTGCAGTCACGTCGACTTTTTGTGCACAAAAACGAAACAAAAATAATGACTTTATTAGTATTAGTAGTATTTCTATGCAACCGAAAAACAGCGTATGAGTCTAATTGGGTCGTTTTGTTTTTTTGCGCACAAAAAGTATTCTCGTCTCTTTATAACATTAAGGCTGATCCACTGCAGTCACATGACTTTGTCTTTAGTACCTTTCTGGACCTTAAAATTGGTAATTATTTTGCTTTCTATGGGGGATAAAAAAAAAACTCTTTGATTTCATCAAAAATTTGTGTTCTGAAGATGAATGAAGGTCTTACAGGTGTGGAACGACATGAGTAATTAATGACAGAAATTTCATTTTTGGGTGAACTAACCCTTTAACTGTGGAATTTGTGGAGAAAAACTACAGTACCCATGATGCTGTGCAGAAATTCCACCAATCAGGGTCACAGCGTGCAAATCATGCCAAAAGAGCTCTTTAGCTCCACCCACTTCCATGAAGCACCACAAATGACGGAATAGAATTGATCCAGATGTGCTCTCAAAATACTATGTATATGTGCATATTTTGCATTAAAATATATTGTTTCTATAGATATAATCAACTTTAAAAGAGTAGTTTTCTCCAAAGTTTTAATTGGATTATGCTGTTTGCAATGTTTCACGGGACTGTAGGTTTCTCCCTCACTAAAGCCGTTAAGTTCACAGTCTTTGTCTGATTTTCAAATACTTTTCTGGTTCAAATCAAAGATTGTGATGGTGTGATTCTCCTCTGTTGGTGGATCATGAAGTCCTTATGGGAAAAATTAATGGAAAAACCTTCTTTGTTAGTTCTCAGTCGTTGTGTGTCACTTCTGGCTTTGTTCAGGTGGAGATCAGGCCGATGATGTACGTGGCTCTGACATACGACCACCGTTTGATTGATGGCAGAGAGGCGGTGACCTTCCTGAGAAAGATCAAATCGGTGGTGGAGGACCCTCGGGTGCTGCTGCTGGACATGTGAACGCACTCAAAAGAGCCTCAACTCGCACAGAACGGTCATCACCACCCGTCTGACACGCTAGGAGAAGACGCGTCACTGTTAGAGTAAATGATGGCAGCAGGTCATTGGAGTGGATTCGCATTGATTAGCTTCATGTCGAGTTGTTTTACCGTGTAAATGTCCGCTGGGTTTTCAGAATATTATGGAGTTTGTCGCCCTCGCAGGAAAGCCGTCGCGCTGTCCTGTCCTTCTATGTACAATTCAACACACAAACCATGACCTGCGCAATTATTTGTTTCTAAATGACGAAAACATTATAGTAAAATACAGTATGTCATATTTAATCTCTTCAGTGTAAAGAAAACGTTGAACAGTTCATCAGAAACACTATGTTCCAGTGTGTCGCAGGTGTTTTGTTTTTCACCCGCACAACTCC